>JABWTJ010000275.1:422500-963384 GCA_016801875.1 Solanum sitiens
CAGAAATATCAATAAAACAAACTAGAAGCAGATTATGCACTGATTCAGGCTGTTCTCTGCGCACACATAAACAATAATAACTCCATGAAGAAGCATAAAGAGTTCCAAACCGTACCTGGTATGTAACAGGACTTCGACCGCCAGAAAAGAATACATCCTCAAGTTCCCCGAAGGGAGCAGGAAGAAGTGAGTATGGAACATCTCCAAAATAAAAGTAAGAACTTCCTTCATTTCTCTCAAAGAGCTCTGGATGGTTGCAAACCTGGCAAATCAACAAAAGAAATAGAAAACTCTAAGTGAAAAAAAAAATCAGAGAGAACAGTAGTATGGCAGGTCCACCATAAAATTATCAGCTGATGCAACACTAAAGAGCAATACAAGAAAAGAGATCAATCACCTTCCTTAGCTGGATAACAATATTCATCAGGTTTAGAATTTTCTTCTCGTTAAGATGCCCACGGCTGCTATCAATTAACTCAGCAAGGGATATCTTATTTTTTATTGCTTGATAAAATGCCTGCTGACGAGAACTCAGCTTACAGTGCACTGTGATTTCAGTTTTCCCAGTCAACTCAGAAACCACATCCTTTTTAACCCGCCGCAGCATGAAAGGTTTCAAAATTGCATGCTGTTTAGAAGTTTCAGAAAGAGAAATTCATCAAGATGAAAACACTAGTTAACCAAAAAGGTACGCTAATAATATCAAGATAAACAGAGAAAAGGATGGAGAACTACCACAAGGTTTGCTAATTAACAATCCAAACAAGATTCATATTCATAAATAACAATAACAAGAATATTTCTAACTAAATAGAAGAGAGAATGTTCTAACACCAGTAACATGCAAGAAGATATGATAACACAATCAAGAGTAGAACACTTAAGGTGCTTACTCAATTATGGAGTGTTCTTGACAAGTAAAAAATATGAAAGATGACAATATGCCCATACTACATGCCTACTTTTGTTAAGTCAAAATGACTGGAAATATTCCTTAGAAAGATATTAAATCACTGTAGGCCATAAGTCAGTTGTATCTGAAGATATTGGATACAAAACCAAGCTCCCTTACCAGTCGGCTGAGCTGGTGCTCGTTTAGTGACCCACCATGCTCCGCGTGGTTTTCGATTCTGATCATAGAGCACAAAGAACCATCACAAAATGCAAAACTTATACATTAAAGCAATAACACCTTATACTGAAACATACGTACCCTTTTGAAAACCATTCATTAAATTGTTCATGGCTATCAAATAAGGTAGGCATAATAAAGTGGAGGAGCGCCCACAGCTCAGCCATGTTATTTTGAACTGGAGTACCAGTCAGAAGCAAACGGTTTCTACAATTGAAACTCAGCAATGTCTTCCATCTTATACTGTCAATCAGAGTACAACAGATACAGTGAGAGAGAGAAGTTATGATTAAGAACTTGTTTGCTTATTTATTTTATTCTGCAGGTACAACATGATACATGATGTTAAGTTATCATTCTCAAAAAAAAAAAAAAACATGATACATGATGTGCAGATTTAAATAAATGCGCCTGTTTTTTAATTGTGACAGTTGAAAAATGTAAGTTGCTGTTCTTGTCACCATTTGCATCCCCTGTTAGATCATCTATACCCGAAGATGGAAAAATAAATATAGTTTGTATATCAACAGGCATGGAAAGCAATTGAAACTCATGTATAATTCCAAAATCAGTTAAAAGGAGAAAAATATTTCTTAAAGTAGAATAGGAAAAGACAACAGAGAAAGAACCTAACGTGAAATTATTACTCATGGTCTGGTGCAGTAGCCGACAGTATGTGCATATCTGCTTTAATATTTTTTGCACGGTAATGATTACACATCAAGATTCAACTCAGATCTTACTAAAAGTTGATCAACTTATAACCTGTCCAGGATATGCTCATCATATAATATGGACACTGAATTAAATGAACAAAGAATCAAATCATTAAACTACAAATCGTAATAAATGACTTTCCTCAGCACGAACACCTAAACTCCATATGCTAAAAAGAACCGTTATTATGCAAGTTTTTACAACCAGTTCTGAGTACAAGTAGATTTCAGATGATTGAATATGAAGGTAGAGTCCAGCCATGTTTAATCTTTATAAGGAAATCAACTATATGATTGTTGTTCCCAGCTATGTTGCTCAGACTCTTAGAAAATACCACTGGGTGTAGTTGGATCTTCCAAAAGCTGTGCAATTTTTTTCGGAGGATCCGACACGGATACAGCAACTCTTTTGGAGAGTCCAAGCAATATAGGTTCCCAGTAGCTAGTGTGTGTTAATAAGTTTGATGACAATTAGAAAGCAGGGATCCTGGTACTCAATTAGGAATTCCTTAGCAGCTATGGCTTCCACCACATTCCCAGTAAATGATAACACTTATTAACAGGGTTAAATTAAACAGTAGGACAAAGTTTTCAAGGCTAGATGATCAGACCTGTTTGCGCTTTTGATTGCCTGGGCTTCATCCAGCACCATGTATTGCCATTTAACACGTCTAAAGTATTTCTCATCAGACACAAGTAGTTGATAACTGGTAATGAGAATGTGGAATCCAGCATCCCTGAAATCAAAGTTTGGTTCCATCACTAACTTAGACAGGATGAATTAACAATATTCAACTCATGGATTTTATCTATTTAATAAATGCATGGATGATTAACCAAGAGAGGAACAAAATGCTAACAACCTTCCCACTGCCAAGAAATGCTCTTCATAATTCAGATATAATTGTTAACTTAATCACCAACTGCATTGGGTAGTTTAAATACCCAGATAAGCTTGGTTTCACTAAAGCTCGGTTGGATTTTCACATCAAGATCTCAAGCCTTCCCGTGTGAGCAGTTACTCATTATTTGGACTAACAACTTTGTGAAGTAGAAAAATTGTTCACTCGAATAATTAGCTTTTTGACATTTAAGCGATCTCGCTCCATCCTTCCCTCTATTTCTTTACTATACTTGTACATAATGTTATATTCCTAGGCACCCCAATCCAAACACCATCATCTAACCTATGATTAGTTTCACTACATCAAGCAGATCAGTTTAAGAAGCATTCGCCTCATCAATATAATTCATCAAACTAATAAGTGCCTTACCAAGCAAGAATGTTAATGAACAGGAAAAGAAAGGCAAATCTACGACTACTGAGGGGGATATGAAAGAACCAGTAAGTATAGGCAAGTTCTTTACTCCTGTAATATATATATAAGACAGCCAAAGCCAATGAAATTACCGACGATAAAGACGTTTTGGGTTAATGTTCTTTCGAAGCACCACTCGTTCTTGTAAACCTCCCCAATATGGAAGAGTTTTTAGATCAGGGCAGAAACGACCAATTTCATCAGCCCAGTTGTTCAAGACTGATGCGGGAGCAACAACTAAAAAGGGACCCCATATATTCTTTTCCTGCAGAGATCAATGAAGCCAAGTTGCTAGATACTCTACCAAACAGTTCTTGATTTTGATCATTTACTACAAGAAAGTGGTAAATAAAACATGAACTAGATCGCTTACTTCTGCCAAATGTGCCAAGAAAGCCATGGCCTGGATTGTTTTCCCAAGACCCATCTCATCAGCAAGAATGCCATTTAAACCCTGATGGATAAAGTTGAATGTTGTAAGTCAGCCAAGAATAAATTCCAGAGAGGTTGAGCAAAAAGAGACAAACTTTAAATAACAACTTACCTGCTCGTAACAATTTACAAGCCACTGGAGCCCTTTCAACTGATAATCTTTAAGAGTACCCTTGAATAATTCTGGTGCTTGTACCGTAGAAGCCACAGGCATGGTTGACCTAAAGGTGTACCAAAACAGCATGTGAGTACAACCCAGAGAAAGGAGCAACTAAATTTGTGACACCAAAATTTCTCAGTAAAAGAACAAAGATGATATATCGAAGCAACTCGAACACTCACGGATGCAATAAGTCTATGTCAGCAGCTGCAGCATCTTGCTGGGAGGGTTCAATTTCAGCAGCTTGACGTAGCTTTAGACATTCACTATCAAATGCACTTGTCATCATTTTCTGCTTTGAAACTGCATCTTGTGCAGCTTTCAGAGCCTCTTTTCTCAGTTCAGCCTCTTCAGGATCCTCTTCCTCTCCAGGTCTAATTTCAGTAGAAGCTAACAACATTTCTGGGTCATTTATCATTTCATCACCTAAAGTCACAGCCTCAGAGGGTAAAGTTGATTTATTTTGCATGAAATGGCTGTAAAGTTCAGTTTGTGATAGCAGAAAGTTGAGCCTTTGTTGTTGTCTCTTTGCTTCACGAAGCTCTTGTTCACGCTTCAAAGCTTCTGCTGCTTCTTTTTCCTCCCTTTTCCTCACTTCTGCCTGCAACATTATAAATTTTACATTTTAGGAAGTCCTCTAGTCAAACAGTGAACAGCAGAAACTCATGAAGAACTATGTTCATTTAGCATATTCAATCCTCTAGAGGGAAGACGACGACAGACATGCATCTTTACAAGTCTTTTTCTTTAGGCATAATACATAAACGTGTCCTTTAAATTAGCTCAGCTCCAACTTTGGGTGTGCACAAGTCTACTTGTTCACCTTTATACAAGTTTAAGTGCCTACCTGTGCGGACCCAAAGTAGCATAGAACAGAAAGCAGCCTACTACACTCTTCTTCCTCACATTTCCAAGAAATCTATATACTAGAAAATTATATTTACAGGTCCTGAATCCTGATAAACATATACTCTCTTATTTCAAAAGTGTATCAATACTCCATTGCAAGTTTTAGTAGTTAAACCAACACATAACCCCAAATTTTGGGTGCAACGGAACTCTTACAACAACAATATCATATAAATAGGTACAGAACTATAGAGACAGATTAGGTAAATATATTATATCACCTTCCATTTCTTCTCTGGGATAGTACAAGTTAAGATGTTCATATAATGCAATAATAATCTCAAAATCATCAAAACGGAGAGCTGTATTTTGGTTATTTAAGGATGCAGTTAACCATGTTAGTTATTTTTTGATAAAAAAGGGATGCAGGTAACCATGGCTGACTCTTCCTTCGTCCCTCCTCTTTGGCTGCTCAGGTCGCTCTTGAATAGCAACTTTTTACACATACCGTAATAGCAAAAAGTTCAAATGAAATAATATAAAGAAGTAGAATGTAAGTACCATCTCCTTGTCAACTCTCTTCCAAAACACGAGCATGTCCCTAGCAAGTTTCCTTGTACGAATTGCTGCACCTCTCATCACCTTAAGTGATCTGCTAACTTTCAATTTCACCTGCAGAAAAGGAATCAATCCACAACTCAAGTAAGAATGTCCAAATGACAACTAGCGGTGCAAAATTGCAGAGTCACCTGAAGAATCACACACAAATTTGTTCGTACAAGATCCAGTATTGAATAGAAAAATATCAACATAAAAAAAACCTTTTGCAGCGCCTACCTCTCTCTGACAAGTTTCTGCAATCCGCTTGGCATCAGTCAATTGCCTCCTGTGGAAATTGATAAATATCTTATGATGTTTTGGGATTTCTTTCCTGGCAAGGTTTATCCAATATTTTCCAATCCTTTCCATTTCTTCCTTCTCAATCGCAAAAGGATCTTTCTCCAACTTTGGCTTTTTGGGTAGACTACGTTCAATAATCTGCAGCTCCACATGAACATTCAGACATAAGCAACAGGATTAGGTGCCCATATAACTATGAGATAAAACACAAAAGAGAATTACTGACCTCATAGGTGTCTCCTTTCTCTAACACTTTCACATAATAAACATGTAAGACACCACCGTCTGACAATATGGAACGCCGTATACCTCCTGCAGCCCCCTCAGGCATGGAAGAAGCCTCTAATGCAGCTTCGCTGACTTGCAGACTGAATCTCTGACCGGCACTATTAGTCGGCTGAGCTCGCAATCGTGACTGAAGAGATTCAAATTGTGGCTTGGGATCACCCATTCCTGCTTGACGTTTGGGCCCAAGTTTCTTATCAGAAGCCATCATTGCAGCCAAAGTCTCCAAATCAAGTGTACCCTTGAGGTAAATTTCATTAACTTGAATATCTGACATGGTTGGCAAGTTCAATGATAATGCCAGCTTTTCATAAGGTGGAGGGATCTTGTATGTGATGTCCTCCCCAAGATCCAAGAAAGCAGGTTCATAAATAGATCTGTAAAATTTCCAAATGTTAGGGGACACACTTTACCTTCGTTCTTTTTTTTTTTTTTTTTGGGGGGGGGGGGGGGGGGGGGGCTGCTAACAATCCAAAACAACTTGAGTGAACATCTCAACATTCATTTGAAACGATTTAGGGAAAGCAGAGAGGCAAACCTATCACCACCATATGGTCCTAGAAAATCTGACTGAATATGGTTTCCTAAGCTCTGAGTGCTATTGTTAAAAAATTCTGATGTAGAGGCAAGTCTGACCGCTCCTCCTCTATGATCATTTGCTGACTTCTGGTCTCTTGAACCTCCACCACCTCTCATCACAGGTACTCCATTACGAGTAGCTGCAGGGCTTGCTGAGGAATTACCAAGCCTCCTCTTATACTTTTGAACGTGTTCTCCCAGCATTGTTCTATACTTTTCCTCTGAAATATAGGTAGTATGAGCTCTGTCCCTGTCCCCATCCTCGTCGCTACTATATGAAGTCCGCCTCTTTTTCTTCAACTCCCTACCAGACATTATACCATTACTCCGGTTTCCGGCCGTTCCACCTACCAACCAACACAACATGCGGCTGATTATTACAACTGCATTAGCTTAACTTTTCATTGCTTCAAGAAAGTCAAAATCGCAATGTAATAGGAGAAAGAGTGTGCATTTGCCAAGTAATGGATTTATCATTCTTTTGAAACAATATTAGTAGTAATAAATACTTTTTACTCGAAACAATGTGTTCAGTCAAGAATTTAGTCCTATTCGCCTATTCGGTCATACTCATCACTCAAATAACAAAAAATTAAATAAAAAAGGGGAGCAAAAGCAATGTCAAGAAAGAATTTGCCTACCTGGGCTACCTCTGCTCTCGTCCTGACTGCTATTCCCATGATAATCAAAATCATCATCAAGTTGGGGCAGCTGGAAGTTAATCAAAGACTATCCAAGAAAAAATGAACTGAGAAAATCAGAAGGGATCAAGAAAAGTTCCACACTTAAGTAATTAAAATTCACAAGTTCCACAACACCCAATTGAAATTTCAAGAAAAATCCAGCTCAAATAAATAAAAAAATCTCCAGAAACAAGCAAAATAAATGAACTTTCTCGAAGAATGCACCCAAAATAATGTCCTAACAGTAACACTTATTTGCCAGGATTTTGATAAACAAGCCACCATTTTGAGAACCAAACTGAAATTCCAAGAATAACCCAGTTCACAATATATCACAAATCACTATTATCATGCAAAAAAAATTAACTTTATCAAACCCATCATCAAATCCCTAACCCACAAAATTATCCTAACACTAACACTAACTATAAAGATTTTAATATCACAAGACGCCCTTTGAGAGTTGAGCACAATCCACAATAAATCAAAAATAACACTAAACATGCATAAAGTTAAAACATTCTCAATGAATTAACCCTTAACCCATCAAACCCCTAACCAACAAAATTATCCCAACACTAACTAAAAAGATGTTAATATCACCAGATACCCTTTTGAGAGTTGAGCACAATTCACAATAAATCAAAAATCACTCCAAACATGCAAAAAAAAAAAATTAACTTTATCAAACCCATCATCAATCCCTAACCCACAAAATTATCCTAACACTAACACTAACTATAACTATAAAGATCTTAATATCACAAGACGCCCTTTGAGAGTTGAGCACAATCCACAATAAATCAAAAATAACACTAAACATGCATAAAGTTAAAACATTCTCAATGAATTAACCCTTAACCCATCAAACCCCTAACCGACAAAATTATCCCAACACTAACTAAAAAGATGTTAATATCACCAGATACCCTTTTGAGAGTTAAGCACAATTCACAATAAATCAAAAATCACTCCGAACATGCAAAAGTAAATAACTTTCTCAAACCCATTGAATCCCTAACCCACAAAGTTATCCCAACACTAACTAAAAAGATTTTCATATCACCAGATACCCTTTTGAGAGTTGAGCACCATTCACACTAAATCAAAAATCAGTCCAAACATGCAAAAATAAATAACTTTCTCAAACCCATTGAATCCCTAACGCACAAAATTATTCTAACACTACCACTAATTATATAGATTTTAGTATCACCAGACACCCTTTTGAGAGTTGAGCACAATTCATAATAAACATGCAAATTAAAAACTTTCTTGATGAATTAACCCATCAAATCCCTAACCGACAAATTATCCTTAACACTAACACTAACCACCAAGATTTTAGTATCACAAGACACCCTTTTGAGAGTTAAGACCAACCCACGATACATCAAAAAGATCAGTCCAAACATGCCAAAAAAATGTTAAAACTTTCCCGAAGAATTAACCCACCAAATCCCTAACCCACAAATTGTCCTTAACACTAACACTAACCACCAAGATTTTAGTATCACCAGACACCCTTTTCGAGAGTAGAGCACAATTCACAAAAAAAAAAAATCAAAAATCACTCTAAAGGTTCTAAAGGTGCAAAAAGTTAAAAACTTCCCCAATGAATTAACCCATTAAATCCCTAACCGAAAAAAACTATCCTAAACTCTTGCACTAACTATAAAGATTTTAATATAACAAAACACCCTTTTAAGAGCTAAGCACAATCCAGAATAAATCAAAATATCAGTCCAAACATGCAAAAAAATCATAAAATTTCTCCATGAATTAACCAATCAAATCCCTAACCCACAAAATTAACCTCAACACTAACCTTAAAAAAAAACAAGATTTTAGTATCACCAGACACCCTTTTGAGCGATGAGTACAACCCACAATAGATCAAAAATCACTCCAACATGCAAATTAAAAAAAAGAACTCGAAGAATTAACCCATCAAATCCCTAACCAACAAAATTATCCTCAACACTAATACTAAACACCAAGATTTTAGTATCACCAGACACCCTTTTGAGAGCTGAGCAGAACCCACAACAAATTTTAAAAAATCACTACAAACATGCAAAAAAAGATAAGTTTTTCGAAGAATTAACCCATCAAATCCCTAACCCACAAAATCATCCTACACACTACCACTAACCACCAAGATTTCCATATCACAACACACCCTTTTGGCAAAATAGCAAAACCCACAAACAATACCTCGAGATTGAAGAGATTGGAGTACGAATACTGCTTCTTAGGGTCCATAGATTACGTTGTTGGAGCTGTGAAAACAACAATGGAAACAAGCATTTGGTGGGGCGAATGAAAAAAACAGCAGAAAACAAATTAGAAAGAGAGGAAAAATTTGTAGTAAATAGTAAAGAAGAAAAAGGAGAGAAGTAACCCTAAAAGAGGAGAAGAAGAGGAAGAAGAGGGATAAGGAGTGTAACGAGAAAGAAGAGGGAAGAGGAGGTGAAGACATTGGCATATGCTAATGTAAGCCGGGAGGGTTAACTATCGTTAACGTGCGCTATAGTGACCACTTTTATTTTTCTCAAAATCAAAGCTATGATTTGCTTTCTTTCTGTGTTTTGTTGTGTGTGATGGAGGCAATGGTTTTGGTCTTGTGTGTGCTATTCTATTATTAAACTTTTATTTAGGTATGTCATTTCGAAAATAATTTTATTACTTTCGAAATATAATGTCTATAGTAAAATCTACGTGTAGGATTATGCTGGATGTGTTCTTATATTATAGTCAAATATTTTTATATCATAGTCAAACACATTTTTCGAAAATAATTGGAAGTACATATTCTTATATTAAAGTCAAACATACTTATATTATAGTCAAATATTTTTCGAAAATAATTTTTCTACTTTCAAAAAGTAAGGTCTAAGTACACTCTACGCTTTTCAGAATCTACATGTAAGATTAACGTTGGATATGTTGTTATATTAAAGTCAAACGTCTTTATAATAGTGGTGTTGTTTATCCTCATATGTTTTTGTACCTAGGATTCGAATTTGAAACATCTAGTTAAGGATGAAACACTCCGACCAATGCACCACAACCCACATAGGTCATTGAGGAAGATTATGTTTATGGTGCCAATGAGTTGTGAATTTAAATCGCTTGACTATATATTATTAACTATTAAGTTGATAATCAATTACTAATACTTCTCCATTTCAAACTATATATTATTATTATTATTATATCAATTACTAATGGTCCTCCATTTCAATTTTAGTTTGTTAAAAAAGAAATATTTCTCATTTCTTGAGCAACTCTTTGGTTCTACCTTTTCACTAAAATTACAAAGACATTTTTATGCATTTGTGATATGACACATCTTCAAATTATAATTATAAGATTCAAAAGTATTTTTCACTTTATTACGGAATAACTTGTTAGCTATGAAAATTGGAAACTAATAGTTTGTGGCATCCCATAGCTCATAGGTTTTGCTACTTTTAAGGCAATTTTGAGATGATAAATTCAATCATATAAGTACAAGACTTCAAATGATTGTTTGTATCAAGCTTTTTGTCTGCAGCAGGATTCGATTAGAACAATCAGGGCCCAAAGACATTACTTTCAACCAATCGAATAATACATGATGTATCCTGTGGATTAACACAACCTAAAAGTACAATCTTGGGAAGAAGTACAATGCAGAGAAATTGACAATGGCAAGGCATGTAGCTCCTCATGGCAGCACCATAAAAGAAGGGGGGGCATTCTTACACTGCCCTATAATGATTTTGCATAGAATGAGTTCTAACTAGGCAGAAAACAAGGACATAGTTTACTTCAAATAGTTCGAAAAGGATCATAATTCTAGCTATGCAAAACTTATGGGACATGTAATCATCGTCCTGGAACTGGAGTCCCACTCATGTTTTCCAACGACTTGTCACTCCTTCCACATATCGGCAAATTCATCCACCTCCATAGGATTAGACAACTGATGTATCTTTCTCCTGGTCTTTGCTTTGACTTTCTTTGCATATTTGCCAGCCTTCTGTTTTTTCTCTAGTGATCGGATCTGGAGTGATGTTAACAGATAAATATTAGTAACTGTAAGTCAGTTCTTCCGCAATGTAAAACAAATCTTTGTTCATAGGAAAGCAGCAACTGTTAAGAAGAAAAACAAATCTCTGCTTATAGGGATGAATCTTACCTGATTGGGTGCAACGTAAAATGGGTTCTCATACAGAGTAGGGCCACCAAAGCTACCACCAAAGATCTTAATTGGGTTCAAGCAAAACCTTGGACCAACCTGCATACATAAACACACAACTTCAATATCAAACATGATGGTTTCTCTAGGACTGTTCATAGCTTGATTACAAACCTCAACAAGTGTCATCTTTTCCAGGTCCCCACGGTCTATTTTCTGTGTTCCTCCATTGTGAGGACAAGATATCTGCTCCAGAGAGTCAACAAGTGTGTGAAAAAAAGGTTACAATACTTGGTATAGATATAAAGAGAACCTTAAGAAATGACAGAAGCTTTTGTTACTACAAAGGAAAAAATAAATAACAGAAGGCTTTGAGGTGAATGATACGCCTATTAGACATCCTTTTCTCCTTGTAGCTAAATTATATCAAATCCTATGAGTCAACAGATACTTGGCATGCAATTTTACCCCAACCAAA
The DNA here is from genome assembly GCA_016801875.1 of Solanum sitiens. NCBI lineage: Eukaryota > Viridiplantae > Streptophyta > Magnoliopsida > Solanales > Solanaceae > Solanum > Solanum sitiens. Next base: position 434,220 of record JABWTJ010000275.1, read on the forward strand.
TGGGCCACTAGGATTTGATTTTGAGGTTGAGGGTAGAAATATGGACTTCCTCTTCCACAAAAATAAGTGTAGTGGTAGTGTGGATTAAATGGTAGAAAACTTACACACCCATGGCTTTCCGGACTAGTAATATCAGATGATCTCATGTATCACTTCTACTTCCAACATTTATGACTAAGAGACTATGTATTCTCTCTGTTCCTTTCTATATTCGTTTTTCTGGCTGTACCAATTCTCAACCTCTTATATTGGCCGAGTAATTATATTACCCTTTTGGACCATAAAGGAGGTCATCGAATTTTCTTCTGTTTTGTTTTTTGAGAGATCTTTACATAATGTATATGTTTTCCGAGAAAGAGAGGAAAGGCACAAGGATTTCACAATAGCTGAACTCGAAGGATGAGGGTTGAACCTATAGCCAATCCCAAGAAATTTCCTACCAGAGGACAAAAGGGAAATAATTAAAGCACACTTTGCTATGGGCAAGAGATGGACCATATAAAGAACTCATTTCTTCAAGTCAGAGCAACGCTCTCAATGCAGGAAATTTACTATGGTATGAGTAGTAACAAACCTGGTAATTACGGAACCACACGTGGTCATCAAGAATTGAAAACACAATTACATGATCATAGAAAGGTTTAGATTTCCGGTGATCCTTTGGGGTTCCAAAAATCTGATTAAACGAAAGAAAATAATGTGTTAGAATGTCATCAGAGATGGTTAAATAATAATGTCATGAGAAAGCTAAATATTTACAAAGGAATTAAAAAATGGAAAATGAATGCAACTCAAACAAATAAACTACTGCATTTGAACCTTCAACCTCTAAAGAAATCAGATTCAACAATTTATTTTTTTACGAAAATGCTCTAACCATCACTTAATTTGAATAGCAAGAACGCGTTGAAGAGTCACTGCAAGCAACGAGCTTCAATGAAGGAAAAGCAGTGGAAACCGAAGAAAGTGCTTGAATAATGATTGCAGCCCCAACTTTTTCACTAAAAATGGCATCTTAAGTAACCAAACAACTCTATTCAAGTAAAAGTAGGTTTTCAGCTCCAGCCTCCTTAGAGGACGGAATAACTTAAAGTTAAGCTAAACATAATAGGTAAAAACTGAAAATGTACTACAAAAACCAACTGTCTACATTTAGTTACAAGGAATTATTACAAAGGTTAATGCTCTGAACAGAGTCAAACTACCTGTATGAACATTTCTTTCAAAAGCTTCCAGTGAGGCTGTTTATCAAAATTGCTTGAGAAAGTCAAAATAGGACGTGAACCCTTCAAGTGATTTCCAGTCAGTTTTAATTCTTCCATTGTGTGCACTTCAAAAACAAAAGGAAAAGTAGAATAAGTTGGACCTTTCCTCATTCAAGAAAATATCAAAAGTGCGATGAAAATTTTATATTCAGTTGACAAACAATTTCAAGAGCATTCCAATTATACATGAACATCAGAACATGATTGATAAATAACATCTAATTAATTACCTGCATTGACTAAAAACTTCACGGATGGACCATTGGGGCACTTCGCCATCCAAAGATAGAGGTCTTTTCCCTTCCGGCACTGAAAATAAGAAAATAGAACATATATAAAAGCAAACATAGAATAATGATAAAAAAAAACAGAAGTGATGAAACCATAGCTTCTAAAGGATAAATACCAAAATGTCTTTCAGCAGAATTTCTATTAAAATGGCCAAAACAGATGGAAGCAATTCCATAATCACACGTTAAGTATATTTTCTAGAACAATAAGTCCTAAAGCCTCGATTAGACAAAATGATATGCTTATGGTATTCTCTGCAACAACTTGAACAGCCTCTGCTATCTGCCATGAGGTAATTTCAGGAGGCTGTCCTTCTCCCACCGGAGAAAATGAACTTGCCTAATATTTCATTCTTCCCCAGGTTATAATCCAAAAGTAAGTCCTTCAAAACCCCGAGCATTTGACCATTAAGCGAGCAATTTTATTGCTGTTTTGGTGCATTTTGGAATGATTGCACCAGGGTGGAGAAGGTAAACAGTGGTGGGTATATTAGGTTGCATATGGATGAGGTATAATCTTTTATAATGAATGTCCACACTGGTAATGAGCTTAAAATGTATGTCCATCTTTTGAATGCTGCAGCACACTATTTTATGGTTTTAATCTTTTGATTAGGTGCATCTAGAATTGGAGACATCTACGGGATACAATGCAAATGACTACTCCAACTGATACTAGGTTGTAGGCTTGACCAAGAACCTACAGTTTTTTTTACCAGGAGTAACCTAAGCGTCACATTATATATGCATCTTTGGCGCACAGGTAGTTTAACAAAATGCTTTGTTTGCTTTATTTTAAACAAATAGGCTAAAAGAGAACAGAACTTACCAATCAAATAAAACAAAGAGGGAAGAGCAGAAATTGAACTTTGAAACTCCATACGAAGTCACAGTCAAAATGCAAAAAGGTAGCAGTGAATGCTTCAATCAGGCTGATTATTTTCAGTACATAAATAATATTCAGAGCACACGAGTAGGAGTTGTCCGATGCATGAGGAGTTTATACAATCCTAAATCCTAAATATCTGAAAAACAGTGCTAAAAGTAGCTGTCCCGATAATCAATTTAAGCCCAATTGAAAGGCATCTGAAAGAACTAAGCTCAATTAAAAGGCATCCCAAGGATGCACAGACAAGTTAAATACATGTAGCCACTATTAGACCTCGCTTCAGTGTAATAGCCCCCAAATCACACAAGAGAGGTATGCTATATAACAAGCTTCAAACAAGCTCAAGTAACACCAAATCTTATAGCAAGAAAACTGAAACAGCAAGGATATACCTCAAAGAACAAACAAGACGAACAGCTCTTCAACTCAACTAGCTCATTCAAGGTTGCACCTTTAGCATCTTTAGACTCCACCTTGTTATCCTTCTTACAGTGAGGCAATAGGGACACCAAATTCAACATTAAATGCCGATACCTAAAATCCACAAAAACCCAACAACAAAAAAATCAATCTTTTTGATTATTTACAGCAACCCTTTTGACTAAAAAGCTTAAAAAACACAAACCTGTAGCTAATTCGACGAGAACAAGTAACCAAAACTTTCTCTTTATTTCTAAAAGTAACTACTGAAGTCTCTTTGTTTTCTTCAGTAGAACCATCTTTAAAACCTAAAAGAGTTCTCTTAGGCCTTTCTATTGCAGTTTCTTCTATGGCCGCAGCCTCTGTTTCTGTGTGCTTCCGCTTCTTTCCCATGGAAAATCTTCAAGAATTTGCTTCACAAAGAATAGCGGCAGGGGTTTAAGCCAAATTAGGACTCTATTTTGTATTTGTAAGGATTTCAATTTGGGCTTTCTTTTTGGGCTTGCTAAGCTATTGGGCTGCTACATTGTTATACACGCAAAATTTACTACTTTAGAACCTAATTACATGCTTTTTCGTGAGTTTTTCTAATTACCATTCCTATCAAAATCCATTCCCCATAGACTATTAATTACCAATTGTATCAAATCTCAATCATCATAGACATATATCTAATGTAGGGGTGGGCATTCGGTTCTTCGGTTCGGTTTAATCAAATTTCAATTTGGTTTTTAGGTATCCGGTTTTAGAAAAATGTGCACCACAATTTATACCAAACTAGATCGATTCAGTTCAGTTTTTTCTACTTCGGTTCGGTTTAGTTTGGTGTTTTAAAATTGTTTTTTCGGTGTGAATAAAAATAAAGAGGGAATATGATAAAGTGTTAAGAGTTTCATCATGTATTTAATAAAAATAAAGAAGGCATGGAAGATTTTTTAGCAAAGATGTCAAAAGATTTGTTTCTGTTTCTTAGCATAGATGACTGCCATTTTGCTAAAGCCTAAAGGCTTTCTCCCATACCGGAATGCTGAATGAATAAAGAAGAGAGCAAGCAGCCTAGCAAGCATGATGCCACAATGAACTTTCGAACAACCAAAATATAAGGACTCACAAAGTACAATTGTACATAAACAACAATAGTTCAACACTTTATTGACATTATATTTGTTGTCATTTAAAAATTGAAAATTTAATGGGTCATGTAAATATTTTGAGTCAAAATTCAAAAGTGTATAACTATTATTAATTAAGCAATATAATTTAAATATTTTTAAATTTAGTAAATAATACTTCGGTTCTTCGGTGCACCATAGTTTTGGGACCCTTGCACCGAACTCCGAACCAAAAAATCAAAGTTCCAAAAAAAGAAAATCGACACTAAAGCGAAACACCGAAGAACTGAAATCGAAGAACTGAAATTTTTTGGTTCTGTTCGATTTTTCGATATTTATGTCCACCTCTGATCTAATGTGGTTGACATGTGTTTGGGATATATTAACTCTCTCACTCATCTCTCTTTCATGTTTATCTTTCAGAATCAAAATTTATCTGTCTTGAAATTAATAATATGTAAACTATGGAGAGAATTAATAAATATAATAGGAATATGTATGTAACTAGATGGTTTTTCTTTGTTATTAATAGTGTACCAAATTACTTCCTTAGTCCCCTCTTACTTGTCAAATATTTTCTAATTTGATTTTCTTTTTATTTATCATCTTTAGCAAATTAATTTATAGAGGTAAAATGATAATTCACTATATCAATCATTGTTTTCTTGATAGTTATGTCAAGTCTAAATTTAATCATTAAAAATAAACGGAAAAGGGTCAAAAGTACGCTTAAACTATCCGAAATATCTCATATTTATCCTTAAATTATATTTTGGCTCAAAACTACACTTTTCGTCAAACTATTAGGTCAAAAATGTCCTTCTTATCAACAAAAGATGTGTTTTGAAGTGTGATCTTAAGGTACCTACAGTGCTCTTTGAAGACAATGTTGTTTGCATAGCTCAACTAAGAGGAGATTTCATAAAAAGAGATAGAACGAAATACATTTCACCAAAAAAAAATCACACATGATCTACAAAAGATTGGTGATATTTATATACAACAAATTCGTTCAAGTGATTATCCATCAGATTTTTTCACCAAATTTTTACCAGTCTCAACTCTTGAGAAGATGGTGCAAAAGATTGGAATGCGAAGACTTAAGCATCTGAATCGTGGTCCTTATCAAGGGAGTAAAATACGTGATGCACTCTCTTTTCCTTTATCTAGGTTTTTCCCCCAGTTTTCCTAGTTTTTTTTTAATAAGGCAGCAATCAATGCGTATTATGAATGTCTATGTATATTCTTGTTCCTTCATTTTTTTTTACATGGGCATTCAAAAGAAATTGATGTAAAACTAAATGGATGCCATGTGGGCTACCAAATTTGAGGTGTCATCGCTTGGCCAAGTATTAGTCTGTACGTTTCTCATTGGCTATAAATAGTCATTGTTTTCATTCACAAATGGATATACGAAAAATTTGAAATATATTATTATGCTCTTTCTTTGTTAGTTCTTCATATTTATCAATATTAGATTGTTAGCTAATTATTTTAGGAAAAGGGTCAAATATGCCCCTAAACTATTCAAAAAGGTCTAGATATACCCTCGTTTAAAGTTTGGCTCACTCATACCCTCGTCGTCCAACTTTGGCCCAAATATACCCTTATGGGCGTTAGGTGGTATGCTAGACATATCCAACTCATTTTTCATTTCTTTAAATACCACATAATTGCCATGTCATTTTGACCTTATTACATGACATTTATATCAAAATGGAAAGGAATTTGGACCCAGAAACACCTAATCCAACTCATAAATCAACCCCCCTTTTAAATAAATTATCCGACCCATTTTTAGCAATTTTGTTTAATTTTGTTTTTTTGTAAATCCCTAAAATGAGTAATTGATTAATAAAAAATAGGAAAAACATGAAAAAATATAAAATTGACGCCAAAAATTCACAAATAAATATAGTAACCTTAAATCCAATAATTTCAATATTTTTTTTAAAATTTTTATTTTTTCGGTATGAGTAATAATTAATAAAAAATATGAAAAGTATGGAAAAAAATATAAAATTAACGCAAAAAGTTCACAAATAAATATAGTAACCTTTAATTCTACAATTATTTTTAATTTTTATTTTTTTCAATAGATCTCGAAAATGAGTAATTTATCAATAATAAAAAAAATATGAAAATAAAAATATAAAATTTACGCAAAAAAATCACAAATAAATATATTAACCTTAAATTCAATAATTTCAACAATTTTTTTAATTTTTATTTTTTTCGGTAAATCTCAAAAATATTGATTAATAAAAAATAGAAAAATATGAAAAAAAATAAAACTATTAAATTATTGCCAAAAAATCACAAATAAATATAGTAACCTTAAATTCAACAGTTTCAACATTTTTTTTATTTTTATTTTTTCATATTTTCCTATTTTTTATTAATCAATTGCTCATTTTGGGATTTACGAAAAAAATAAAAATTAGACAAATTTGTTGAAATTGTTGAATTTAAGGTTACTATATTTATTTGTGAATTTTTTGCGTAAATTTTATATATTTTTTTTCATATTTTTTTTTATTTATTAATAAATTACTCATTTTCAGGATTTGCCGAAAAAAATAAAAATTTTAAAAATGTTGAAAGTGTTGAATTTAAGGTTACTATATTTATTTTTGAATTTTTGGAGTTAATTTTATATTTTTTCCCCATATTTATCATATTTTTTATTAATCAATTACTCATTTTCGAAATTTATCAAAAAAATAATTTTTTTAAAAAAAAGTATTAAAATTGTAGAATTTAAGGTTACTATATTTATTTGTGAATTTTTGGCGTCAATTTTATATTCTTTTCCACACTTTTCCTTATTTTTTTATTAATTACTCATTTTCGGAATTTATCAAAAAAAGAAAAATTAAACAAAATTGTTGATAATGCGTCGGATAGTTTATTTAAAAGGGAGTTAATTAATTACTCATTAAATGACAATTTCATGTGACATTTAAAGAAATAAAGAATGACCTAGATATGTCTAGTATACCCACTAGCGCCCATAGGCCATAAAGGCATATCTGAGCCAAAATTTGGACGGCGAGGACATGAGTGAGCTAAATTTTAAACGAAGGAGATATATAAAACTTTTCAAATAGTTTCTGGATATATTTGACGCTTTTTCCATTATTTTATAACAAAGTAACATATATTAGGTCGGGGCTAGAACTTGAGCCAGGGGTATTTTGGTCCTTTAAAACTCAGGGTTCATTCTTCTATTCCTTCTCAGTTCTCACTCCATTAACATTTTTACATCAGATTTGTTTGGTTTTTATCTCTTCCCAGGTATGTATGTATCTTTTGTATATGTATATATATGTGTGAGTGTTCGTATTTTGAACTGAATTTGGGGATTTGTAATTTTGAGGCGTTAGGGGGTACAGAAGTGTGTTTGTTTAGCTAATACAATGATGAACTTTTTTAATGGTAAAAAGAATGGAAATGTGAATTTGGGTTTTCATAGTTTTGTATCTACATAACTATGAAAAATCAGTTTAGGGGTACAGAAGTGTGTTTGTAGGAAAAATCAGTTCTTGAAGTGAATTTGTTTAGGTGATATGTTGTGAATGTAACCTGTTTGATGAAATGTCTATGAAAGAATTTGAGTTTAAGTTTTACAATCAGTCAATACATTAACTATATGTGAGTTATCAATTTTCTTGATATATGTAGGAAAAACCGATTCTTTATTGTTCAAAAGTTTGGATTTCAATGGTGTACCTAGAAGTGTGTTTGTTTAGATTGAGTATCTAACCTGTTTGATGAAAGAATTTGGGTTTATTTCATTGTTAATTCTTACAATCAGATAATGAAGTAATTATAGGTGCGGTATCATGTTAGTCAGACTTTCCATTTGTTCTACTTGTTGTTTATTGTTTAGAAGTGGCTAAGAAGTATGAACACACTGCAAGAACGAGTTATTACCTGAGTTTTACATCAAATTTGGGCTAACATGTGTATGCCTGGCCCAGTATGTTACCATTTCAAAGGAGGAAAACTCATTTTGGACTAGAAAACAACTTTGTTATAATGCTAGTGTTGTTTTGTTATTTTGTGTGTGTTCTTGTAGATGGTCATAGGATAGAAGTATTCAAACATGTTTGGATATATGGTCCGGTCCGCATGTTTTGGAATGTAAAACGTTAATTGACTAAGGAGTAAAATTTCTTTGGCCATCAACGCGTTAAGTAGCTTTAAATTTGTATTTGCATGATATTGATGCCATGCAAGCTAAACTTAGTATTTAAGTGGTGAAGGGTAGAAGGGTGTGCCTGTTATGCCGAGCTCCAATAGGTCATAAGGGTTGGCATTAGACAGATTTTGCGATCATAAAAAATTGTCATGAGATGGAGTTTAAATGGTGTAACATGTTCAGTGAGGATTCTTGTATTCGACCTCAACTTGTTTGGGACCGAGGCATAGTTGTTAGTTTTTATTGGTGTTGTATCAACACTCGATTAGCTAAACCATTGAGAACCACCATCTCCAAACTGAAGATTCTTTAGAAGTTTAAACTTATCTATGATTATAATTGTTAATTTTTCAGCCATTAAGCTCTATATATGTATATATCTGGAAAACTAAAACTTCATTCTCTTCTCAGTTGTCTCTTACCAAATAAGCTAATGGGTGACAAGAAGAAGGCTGGTGCTCTATTCGTGAGGCTTGTTTCAACTGCTGGAACTGGATTTTTCTATGTGAAGAAGAAGACCAAAACTCTTATAACAAATCAGACGAAGCTTGAATTTAGAAAGTTTGATCCTCGTGTGAATTGTCACGTTCTGTTCAAGGAAGAAAAGATGAAGTGATGCAAACTCCAAACTTTTTGCCAAATCCTCTTTTTAATGGTTAGCTTTCATTTTTGCAGCAGCCAGTTGTGAAACTAGACAATAGGACCTTTTGCTCACTTGTGCTACCACAATAAAGTTTGTTTGTTTGTTTAGTTCTATCTATGCAATTCTCTGAGTTCGTTCGTGATCATGTTGAATGAAACATATATATAGTTGTAGAAGAGTGACTTTGAACGAACAATTCCATCAATTTACATGTATGATTCTTAAGGTCGATTTGAATAGATGTTTTCTTGAACACCCCTATCAGTTTGATTGTTGAGGTTTTATCTATGGCAATCAACATAGTTTGAACCCGTAACGTACACCTAACTTACATATTAGTCCCTCCGTTTCACAAAAAATGACCTGGTTTGACTTGGCATAGAGTTAAAGAGTATAAAGAAGACTATTGAATTTTGTGGTCCTAAATTAAAATTAGGTCAAATGTACAAAATTGTCCTTTGATCTTGTGGCCTTAAACATGTCACGTAAAAAGCTGAAATTAAAATTTTACCAAAAAAGAAAGAGGTCATTCTTTTTTAAACCGACTAAAAATGAAAGGAGATTATTCTTTTTGAAACGGAGGGAGTATTAAATTCTTTCCTGGGCATGGTAGCTAATGGAAGACTAATATATCAAAATAACATATCATAAAATTAATGCTACACAACCAACACATATTTTACCATTAACTTAAAAAGATGGCTCACAAGATTTCTGTATCTCAATCCAACTAATTAAAATTATATATTACAAACCAAACAATAAGAAGCAAATTGTCTCAAAACACAAATGAAAACTTACAATAATTACAAGAGGAAAAGGTTCCTCAAACTGACAATTACAACAATATATTCAGTGTAATTCCATAAGTGGAATTACGGGATGATGTTATGTAGAGATAGAGAGACTCCTTGTGATAACCGAACTAACAATTGCAAAGTGAAATTTTACATGTCTCTAAGCAATGAGGAAAGGCAAAATAGTCAGCATGAAGGAATCATAAGTGAATGTTGCTGAGCCAGAGTATGTAATATCCTTCTCCTTGAATTTCTCTGTCAGTCCCTGCACATATACATGACTTTGTGAGAATCGAATGACATGACATGTTTAAGATCAGAACATACACCTCTTAGTCGTTCTTAGTTTAAGACGACAAGAATTAAAAGTCTTCTTTCCGATTTTAAAGATTCGGACCAACATTCTCATTTTCCCCCCAATGAACCTTTCTTATATGAATAACATGACAAGTTCAAGAGCAAAAGATATAAAGAGTACTTTTTATATATTATACACCTTTTGGGTCTCTACCTCGGGGTAAGTTTTCCATACACTTTACCCTCCTCAAACAACACATATGGGATTATACTAGATATGTTGTTATATAAAGTATAGACCCTTTAGTTTAAGACGACAAGATTCTGATATTTCTTTACGATCTTAAACTTTGAGACCAACATTTTCATTTCACCCTCAATGAACCTTCCTTATAAGAATGACATGGCATGTTTAACATCAAAAGATATAAAGGGTATTTTTGATATGTTATATACACCTTCTAGTGTAAGACGATTTTAAAATATGTAACCAGTCAAACTAAGACACATATGATGAAACGGAAGGGGAGGGGGTAAAGAAGCTTACCTTAACAGTGAGGCAGCACCTAAATCAAGTCCATGAAACAAAAGGAGAAAACACTAAAATTAGTAAAAATAAAAGCAAAATAATGTTAGGAAGTGATATATTGTTAGGGAAACATACTCAATGAAGTTATCATATTCAATGGCCTTATTCATTCCACCAGTTTTGTCAAACTTGGAAACCAGCAACTCCAAAACAGGACCATATACAGCATATCCCAAGCTATGTAAGGCCTCTCTTAATTCAGAGGAATCAATTTTTCCACTCCTATCCTTGTCAAATCTTTCAAAAATTGCCTACATATATTACAAGTTTTTCAATAAGATATAGCATATAAAGAAACACATCTCTCAAATTTGAGAAAAAGTAAATGCACAAAGTCATGTTGCTCGTGATTCTCCAAAAATGTTGTCGCAGTCATGTCGATCCTCAAAATATACACTACTTTTGGAGGATCAAACATGCATCCGTCGATATTTTTAAGAGTCCAAGCAACATAGATCCAAAGGTGGCTATGAGAAATTCGACTTCAACTTACCCTCCAATTCTGAAGACTATAGAAGACTGCAGTGAATTCTTTGGGACCTGCTTCCATTTAAAAAAAAGGTTGGATTATATGAAAAGAGTTGATGGTAAAAAAACACCTAAAGTATCATCTTTTCAATTTAGCATAATCCATAAACATGACCCTTAACTTGACTTCCATGGACAACTATGTCCTCAAATTTTGAGTGTGCACAAGTAAACACTTAAACTTTATAAAATTAAACAAGTAAACACAGGTGTCCTACATGACATAATTCACGTAGTAATGTAGGATACAAAATTGTCATGTTAGGGTGCCATGTAGGAAGAATGTGTCTATTTGTTCAACTTTATATAAGTTTGAGTGTCTACTTGTGTAAACCCAAAGTTAAAGGTCATATATGCCATGTTAAGAGTCATGTTTATGTATTATGACTTTCAATTTTTGCTAATACCATAACTCAACAATTCACTTTTCAATTTAACTACCTAAATTATCACCATTTTGCAAATTTCATACCTCAACTATCCATTGTTCTATTTAACTACCTAACCTATCACTAGGGGTGTCAATGGTACGGTTCAGTTGGTTATTATTTAAAATTATCATTCCAAGTTCTCAGGTATTTTATAATATATAATCAAAATTAGATTTTTTAAAACCATCCCAATCATATCAGTTTCTCTTCGGTATCGGTACAATTCTGTTAATTTCCGATTTTTATTACTTTTAAAATACCACTCAAAATAGACTACTATTAAAATATTTCTTTCACAAATATGTTCTTGAAGAAACATTTTAATTTTTCACCAAGAAGACAAGAATGTAAACTTTATTGTTGTATTGTTTGATCTTAAATATTAATAGAAGTGTTTGCATAGGTTTTGTTGTATTGTTTGATGGAGTATCTATTACAATATCTTTTAATTTTAAACCTAATTAAGTAAATGCTAATTAAAGAGCAAAGACCCAAAGTCCTCTAATCACCAGAAGCCTAGGACCTAGGTTATATTTATATTTGAAAAATGTTATAAAACATTTTTATATATTAAATTTAACATATTGTTAATAACAAAATATATTTACATACATGTTAATGTTACTTGGTTCGGTTTGAAATTTTTTTGGGGTTTTTCATAAATTAAAATAAGCATCCCAATTTTTCGGGACAATTATACATTTAAATAAAAGTCAACGATTTTATTGAAAAAATAACATATATCGGTTCGGTCGATTTTTCATATTTTTTTGACACCCCTACCTATAACCAATTTGCAAGTTTCATACCTCAATTATTCATTGTTCTAGTTTTACCTTCCTAAACTATCACTATTTCTCAAGTTCCATACCTCAACTATCACTCCTTTTATATTAAATCACACCTCGATGCTGAGTTGACCTACACATCTATTGGCGATTGGGAATAACATTTGATCTACACTCTTCCGTTGGTTTCATCACTCATGGACTATGCTTTTCAAACCATTTTGTAATGCTTTTATGTGAATCGATCGAGAATCTATCAGACTCAACCCCTCTACCTTCCAAGGTAGCAAGGTATGGATAAGGTCGATGTACACACTTCCTTTTCTAGACCCTACTTGTATAATTATACAGACTATGTGCCGACTCTATGCTTTGGATAATTAGGCTTTTGCCTTGGGCCCCAAATTTTGGGGGCCCAATTTTTTATCAAGAATAAATTATGTATTAGAATTTCTATAGAAAAATTAATTATTTATGATAAAAAATATTTTTTTTTTAAAATATATTATTTTACCCACTTTAGCATCTTTTGTACTTTGTTAAAAACAAGAATTAATAGTGAAAAGTGTTGAATAAAGTGAATTACAAATTCTTTTTAAATTTTAGTTTCAAGAATTACTACAAGCATATTAAAATGGGGTATACCAAGCCATCAACTTCTTGCATCAAATCCTATGGTTCTAATTCTTATCTTTATTTAATATTTGTCAACTTATTACTTATATAATTATGTTAACAATTTATATAATAATTGCCTCACTAAAAGAATATTTTTCAATGTTGAGTTGATAAAATTTTACCTAAAACTAATAACTGAAAAAACAACATTAAAATACTAATAATTTTCATAAGAAAAATAATTTTTAAATGAATACGTATATGACGTTTATTTATATTTTAGGCCTTAAATTGAAATTTCGCTTTACGCTTCCAATCACGTTGAACCTCTGGTTATTGTATCGACGTCATAATTATTTTACATCAAAAAGAAATACAATTACTTAGTATTAGAAAAAGAAAAACAAGTTTTTTATTTTAACCATGGAAGAAATGTCAGCCAGAGCAGTTGACCTAACTAATGAAATGTGGATTAACAAATAATTAAAAATCTTCCACTATAATTCTATCTATAAGTATTTTAGTCCACACGCGTTTATAATGCCCCACCTAATGGCCTTTTTTCCTTTTTTTTAATACTCCCTCCGTTCCATTTTATATGGCAACATTTGATCAGACACGAAATTTAAGAAATAATGAAGACTTTAAAATGTTTACCAAATTATCCTTAAAAAAGTAAACTCATTTTTCTCTCTCCTCATAAATGTAATAGAGTATTATCTTTAAAGTTAAATGAAACCAACAAGGGCAAAAGAGGAATTTTACCTTTAAATATTTACCATATAAAAAAATATAACATTCTTTTTGGGTTACCAAAAAAAAAATGATAGCCACATAAAATATGACGGAGAAAAAGTACTTTTTTCCCCCTAAAGTCAATAAGCAAACCTTAATTATAAAGTTTAATCCTAAACACACGTTCTTCAACTGCCCAAATCAACCAAAATACTTCGCCGTCTCATATTAGTTGTCTCATTTTTCTTTCGTATTTTACTATAAAAAACAATAAATTAAACTATTTTTTACTACTTCACTCTTGTCTTTCTCCAATAAATCACATTTTATTCAAGAAGAAGATTAAGCTAATCTTATTTTAAAAATATTTAATACTAACCATTAAATGGTACAAAAAATAATAATTTCATCTTAAAATATGTTAAACGAAGTAATAAATTGGTAGAAGATTTTTAAATATTTGATACATACTACACATTAATTTTTTTTGACAAACCTAAAGTATAAAACTATATATATATTTAATCATTTTCTCACTTTATTTAGCCTTTGAGCATATCTTTGATTGATTTCACTAACATATTTATCATCTCTCATTAACAAAAAAATATTAAGTAATTAAAATCACATGATGTTTTTGTCTTTAAAAGATTTTAATTTTTTGTTAATTTTTACATGATCAAGTCATTTGTGTCCGACTCAATTAATTTTGTGAAATATCTCCTATATCTCATACCAAACGGGGAAAATATATATTAAAATTTGAGCCTATATCGTGATTCTCAACTCACCTCATTCATTTTTCTAAAAAAAAATTAGTAGAGGGAAAGAAGAATTTACCGATTTTTCTGATATTGGTATTGGTGAAGAGATACATAAGAAGATGAACAGTTCTCAATCCAAAGCTTTGATTATATGAAGAAAGTGCCTTCTGCAATTCCTTATCATCAATAAATCCACTACCATCCTGATCCGCCATTTGAAAGCAAGACATCACATTCGGGTCGGTTCCCGGTGGGAAAATCGACGGCATCAGTGATGAAAACGGGTTCGATCCGTAAGGACCGCCGTAAGGTGGGGTATTGTCCTTCGGAGGTTTATTTAGGTCACCGTAAGGTGAGCTGTGGACTTGTTGTTGTGGTGGTGGAGCTGAACCACCGTATGGAGCGGAGGAGTACGGTTGAGATTGTGGTGGTTGTTGGCCGTAACCATAACCGGAGGGATTGTGAGGGTAACCGGACATACTTTTGTTTCGCCGGAGAAGTTTCAAATTTCTGTGAAGTGATTTGGGGAAAATGGCGGATTACACCTTGTTTGGATGGTTAAATATAAAAAAATCTATTTTGATTGCTACTTTGTGATAAAAAAATATGCTATAATAATGAAGAAAAATATTTTTATGTGACGATCATTTAGATACATTAACTAAATAACATAGTAAGGAAAAGTCGCATTTTATTTTACGACTTAATTGATAAGATTTCGTTGTTATCTTTTTTTTTAATCATCTTGATTTTGCTTTTTAGAATTTATTTATTAACTTTGTATATTTAGAAATTACATATGTGAATATTGATATTCCAATATACTACTCAGAGACAAAATATTTATCGTATCAAATAAAAAGGCACGAGGGAATAAGGCTCAAGAAAACGTCATTTGTCATATCATTATTATAATATTTCACATTAGATATTGATGTAAATGGTACAATTTATATAAACATTTTTTTCATCAAAGAAATAGTATAATAGAATACTATATATTATGAGGAAAAAAAATAACAACCTTCCAAACAAGCTATTAGGGGAGTGAAGAATATAGGTCCTGAAATTGGATATTATCACAAATTTCCCACAATAATATTTAATTATAACGTGGGTAACGCATAAAGGTGACTCAAGTATTAGTAGCCTAAGTAAAAGTCAAATGGAACCTTAAACTTAAATTGTTGATATCTTTTATATAATTGATTTCTTCTAATTTTCAATTGATAAAATAACTATTTTTATTTTAAATTATTTTTCATGAGAGATAATATTCCAAATATGTCAAATTTATTCATTTTTCTTGAATATTTACTTTTTCTACAAATAACATTCAATATTTGTTAAAAAAAATAATCCTAACTTATAACCTATTATTATAAAAAATGAGACCCCTTATATTTCAAGATGTAAATAGCGTATATC
Organism: Solanum sitiens; assembly: GCA_016801875.1. Lineage (NCBI taxonomy): Eukaryota > Viridiplantae > Streptophyta > Magnoliopsida > Solanales > Solanaceae > Solanum > Solanum sitiens. The sequence continues at coordinate 450,018 of JABWTJ010000275.1, forward strand.
TTTTTTTAAACACTGTCAAGTCGCCTCTGATTACTCAAATGACACATACTACAAAACTACAAGTCAACCCTAATAAGTACTTATTGTTGACGTTCTATGGCACGTCAACTTTAATAATTGAATTATCCTTAATTTATTTGAAAAAGTCATTTATAACTTTATGACTCTTCCATCCAAAAAAAGATAAAATAGTTAATAAAATACTCTCTCCATTTTTTTAATTAACTTTACCTGTTCAATCTTTAAGACAATTTTTAAAATATTCTTTTAATTTATTCTTTATTTGAATTTTCAGTTCAATCTTTAAGACAATTTTTAAAATATTCTTTTAATTTATTCTTTATTTGAATTTTCAATGTGATGACTTCAATAAATTTGATAATAAAAATAAAAATAAAAAACTATGTTCAATTTATGTCGTAATCTACTTTCTTAAAGAGTGAAATACCTCAAAAATTCAATTAATATGAAATGGAGAGAGTACAAGAACACATATATTAATAAAGGAAGTAATAAGTTATACGTGTAGTTGATAGCAAATTAACCACTTCCATATATACATGAGCAAAACTTGATCTTATTCCTTTTATACGCTGATAAACTTACACACTATCTCGGCTAATTTACAATTTGCCCATCAAAACTCCAAGGTAAAGGTCCACTCTAAAGGCAAAAATGAAGAAAATAAGACCCCTTTTTTTTTGCTAAATTTTCCAACACCTCCACTGGGCAAGCAGGTGCCAAACTAATAAAAGCTTCATCTTTGGGGGAAAAAATGTAACTTGGCAGAATGTCCAGGGGCAAACCGGTCATTAAGATAGAATTTGTGTCTTGCTTAGCATGATCAGGTCACCAATCTGTGACATAGCTCAAAGACCGAATCCATTTGATTTCTAAAAAGGATTACTAATCCTTTACTTTTCGAGGAATCCTTCATCTTCAAATTTTTCGACCTTGGTTTAATAGGGGAGCGAGTCAGAACTCAGAAGGATTGAGAAATAGAACCATCTGATCTAATTCGTTCTCAATAGTCACGAGATGATCATCAGGGTTGTAGGCACTACTACTAATTCTACAGATATGTAGAAGATGCATACCTTTTACCATCTAGGATGTGATTCTCCATAAGTTCTCCAATACTCTTGTCCATAGTGCCTACTACTACTTTTACCAAATGGGGAACTGTAAAAGTTAGATTGTCTTCGTGACCAGTTTGTCCTCTCAAATGGAGAAGAATAAGAATCAGAGGGTCTGCAAGCACCGCTGTTTCTCACGCTTTCCCTATGAGCATCCCTTATTTCTTCTTCTAAATCATGGTTTGCACGCTGCAACATAGAAATAATACCGAGGTTAGTAACTTACCTACACACGAGAAACAATAAACTCTTTCCCAATTTCATTTGTCCCCAAAGCATACATCTTTCCTAAAATGGCCAAGTTTGGGAGTTTTCCCAAGAATGATGTCTGGAATGTAATCCAAAACCAATCATCTAAAAAATGAGCCATAGTAGTCAAAACTAAAATTGACTTGGCATTGCCATGAAAATTTGTCATTGTTGCTACTGTGAATACATGTGATACAATTGAATTTACCCACATGCATGCTGTCCAGCTTGACTAGACTAGCTAATATAGACAAGCATGCTGTCCATATCACTGGTCAAATATGGAGCTGAGCAGCAATTTGATGATGAAAAAGACACCAAAATGTTAACATGGTAAGTCAATTGACATAAAATAAGTTGAGAAGAAAGCTATCACCAAATGTTCACTAGGATAAAGTGGAGTGCTAACTTAACAAGTAGATGACTTGGACCAATGATATCAAGCTTAGGATTGATGGTGCATGAAGCATGTAAGGCAAACACACAGCTGGAGCTAATATATGGAAGACACCCCGAACAAGAGTTTTACTAGTACATGAAAGCTATTTCTCTCTCCACCAAAACCGTACAGGTTCTAATATCATTTGAAAAACTGGGGGGGAGGGGGTGTTTCTTATGAATATGTTAGAGCATCATAAAGTTGGCTTCACTTAGGAGCTTTGGCAATGCAGTAAGTTCCCTTAACAGTTAACGATCCTGTTGAATATTTTACAGAACATTTTCATAGATTCTCTTTTTTTTACAACATAAATCATAATCATCAAGAATATTCTACCGGATGTTAAAGTCTAAATCTGCATGGCATACACATGCAGCTTGCAATAATTATCAAGATGACAGTACTGGAGAGGCATATGATCAATTGTTTGAGCAGAAAGGATGAAAATTTAATCATGTGTAAATGTGTTAGTGTACCTTGTTGGAATTTGAGAGAACTGCATACGCTTCTCCAATCAACTTGAACAGCCTATCAGCATCATTGCGGACAGTATCAGAGATCTCTTTCCACAACCCTCCATCATCCACGGTATCACTCCTTGCCAAAATTTGACCCGCCTACATAAAAAATATAATGATTAATGAGTACACTATCAGTATCAACTATTAATTCAACCTCTGAATTCTAAAAGGCTTGCGACTTAGACCTTGTCAGGATGATGTCTGAGGGCTGCTTTCCTATATGCCTTCTTGATGTCAGATTCTGTATCAGATGACTTGATTCCCCTGCAAAAGAGAATATAAGGTCACCAATATCTCAAATGCACAAGAATATTTCACGAATTTTCAGGGAGCAATGATTACAAGAGGTACACACTGGCTCTAGCTATACAACACTGGAGTATCATCTACCAGATGCAAGGTCTTCAGGTCAGAAACATTGACCACGTGAATCTGGTAGATTTCAATGTAGAACAACCAGTTTTTCAACTTCAAATAGTCAATTTTTAACAGAGGAAATTTCTTCACAGAAACTGAGGTAATACACTAATACTACATCGAATGCAAGAAATAATGCACACTTTGTATCAGAGAAGTACAGCACCAACCACATAAAGCAGAACATGCATTTTCAGAGTAGATACAAACATGCAAGTAGCCAGTAGGTATTTGTTCTATGGTACAAAGGTCTCTTTCTTATTGCATAAAATAGCATCTTTAGGACCATCGCAAAAATGTTTATCACAACTGTTGAATATTTGATTTAGAATTGTAACGTTTTTACTGCATTAGTTTTCTTAAAATAGACCTAGTCAACTAATTAGCTCTTTTAATTAGGAGTTAATTCTAATTTGAATTTTGAATAAATAGTATTTTATTGAATTTGGCAATTTTCGGCAGATCTTTTTGCTTAATTTTAGGTTTAGAAGTTATTTATTTTATTATAAATTGTATTCATAGACAGTGAAAAGAATTTAATCTTTCAGCGTAAATTCATAAGCTTTCTTTCTTGTTTTTATTCCTTTAACATTTTTATTCTTTTCCTGCAATTTTTTCTCTTTTCAAACCAACAATGTTCCTTCTTTTTTTGATAAAGGTTATCATAACGTTCCTTCTTCCGATCACCACTGTATGGGATTGGATTCATACAATAGTAAAGACACCACTATTATAATGAATCATGCAAGATTACACTTAAATTTTGGCTAATATTAGACCTGAAAAAGTGCACAATCTACGAGACGAAGGAAGAATATTATAAGAGTTCAAGTATAAGAAACAGGAGATAATGTTTCTACGTACAATCAACTGAGACTTCCATTTAATGCAGGGACACTGAAAAAACAAGGACATTTGTCTTGGAAAAGATAGAATGCTGAATAACAGTAAGGAATGGCAAGCCTCATACAGTCGCATTCAATTCATTTATTCTTATTGACAAGTTTTTCGGTTAAACAAAATCATATCTATGAAGAAATTCAATAGTAATTGGAATGAGATTTGAACTTACAAAATAAGATAAAGATCCAATGGCGTTGCTCTTTTAGCCTTCTCCTGAATTGACGAAAGCTGCCGACGAGTTCGCTTTGCTTCTTTAGCACTGCTTCCATTTGACTTATCCAGCGCCTCAGATTGTCGAGTCCTTTCTTGAGATTGAGTTTCCTGAAGGGATATGAGTCTCTCAAGATCATTTACAGCATGCCCATAGTCTCTAATCATCTCATGTAAGGTAGCCCTCCTTGAAACAGCCTGTCAAATTTAGGAGACCGAGCAGATCAGGTATAAGTCCACTTCAGACACGAAATAACTAGGATGGCCATGACAGTATGGACAGCATAATTAATGTTACAATCTCAAGCAGCTCCCTGTAGCAATATCAACACCAAATGTGTGGTGTAAATCGATAGTAGAGCATCCACAATAAAATGTCTAATAAGGTGAAGACATGGAAACATAGCAAAGGCCTCAAGATTTGCATTGTTACTCTTCCTGCTGCATTACGGCTTAACAGATTGTAAAACCATCCAGATCTATAGAATTCCCGTTCACAATATACTTACTGACACCTTATTTTAGGTTTCATTTTTAAAAAGAAAGGGAACTTCAGGTCATTGAAAACAGTTAAAAAGAGAAAACTGGAAGTCTGCTTAGTGCATGTTTGCAAACAAACCTTTGTGTAGTTCTTGTCAAGAGCAATGGCAAGACTGCAGTCTGCAATGGCATCAACAATTTGACCAAGAGCTTGGTGAGCAGCAGCTCGATTGCAGAAACAGATAGCTGCAAAAGGGCGTGACACAACACTGCTGGATATAGCAGCAGTATAATGTTCAATAGCTTCCGTATATTTGCCAGATTTAAATGCCTCATTTCCGGCTTTCTGTTTTAGAGAGAAAAACAATTAACCACTTAGAAAAGCTAGTTGAAGCAGATTCAAACTGAAAAAAAATCACTAACAAGAACCAGTGGAATTCTACAACCGAAAAGACGAGGAAAATAGTCAATAATTTTGGTCAACCCAATACCAGATGATAATGAGATAAATCCTAAAACAACAGGTAAAATACCTTGCGATGCAAAAGTTCACGGATAGTGGCTGCAAGAGGAGATGATGATTCCTGGGTCATGTTTCCAGATCTACAGAAAGGTTGAGCAAATTACTCAATATCATTCCTGAAATCCAGAAGAGGAGGAAGAGAGTTGAACAAGCTTCTTGAAAGTTCAGGTTTACCTTTTCTCAACAGAAACCAAATGCTCTTGTTTCTCAATTAAGTCAAGGGCCATCTCAAGCTTTCCAAGATGAAAGTGCGCCCTGGACTTAAGGAGCCATCTCCAAAGCATCAAAGAGGAGCTTTTGCTATCAACATCATTTAAGTTTATGAAGTCAGAAGTAAAGTTCTTTTCAGCAATATCAAGAGAATTTTCGCAAAGCTCAATCACTTCATTATACATCTGCAGCTGTAGAATATTACAGTAATGACACACAGAATTCAGAATCAAGTTGCTATAAGTTCTAATGTTTTATAAGCTGCCTAGTTTAAAAAGAAAGATGCTCAAAATTCATAATAGTACTACCACACACCTTGCAAAGAGCCTCTCCTTTCATTTCAAGTAACTTTTCTGAATAGCAGCTGATAGACAAGGCTTCATTGGTAATTCCAAGTGCATCTTTTGCTGCATCTGGAGTTCTTTGTTGCAAAAGTTCGACACACCGATGCAAATGTTCAGATACTTTCTGCCACCAATAAGTAACCCAATCAGAAGTTCACCAAGATAATATTAATTTTGTAGCACACTCTGTGGGATAACAATCCCGGAACCAAAACAACAAAATCACACATTTGTCCTACTCCTAGGATTTTATCCCAATTCTTTTAAGAAATACATGTTTAAAATTGGAAATAAAAATTTTCCCCCAATTCATCCAGTTTGACCAAACAGATATTTTATATTATAAATTAACCAACTTATTCTTGTAGTGTCTTGCTTTTGATTTCTATCAGCATCTATTATTTATGGTGTCTCGGTTATTGCACTATTTTGTTGTTGTTATTGTTTCTTTATTAGTTGCTATGGTTTCTTCACTGTTGTTTTTCCTTTTCATACCTACTTTGATTAGTTCAACTCGAGCCGAGGGTGCTCTGGAAGCAGCATCTCTACCTCCACAAGGTAGGGGGTGGGGGGTAAGGTCTCTGTACACTCTACCCTCCCCATACCCCACTTGTGGGATTTCACTGGGTATGCAATTTTAAACGAACCAACTTGATTTCAAGACAACTTTTAACCCACGTAGATTTTACTTACCTTTCAGAAGGCCTACTCTGGCAACTTATGGCAGAACTATTTCAATGGGGGGAAATAGTATATTCTACAATACGGGACTCAAACCTTACGACATCACTTGGTGTAAATATGGTGCATAAACCTGGTATGAATGGGTCCAGCGCAGTTGGAATTCAATGGGGAGGATGAAGGTTAGAATTAAAGACTTGAAGTGGTTAGTTTCAGTATTTATTGAAGCATCAAAAGAGCAGGGGAAAGTAGTTAGGAGATGGAGACTAAAGGAACACTTCTCAGATTTTATTGTTCTCTTAGATTCAATGAAAACAGTAGATACATCAGCTTTATTTCCATTCAAGGACAGAGCAAATCTGTGATTATTACAGCGGAATCTACATACAAAGGAGGTTGAGAAAATACTACAAACAAAATAGCAGTGTTTATCTATGAGCCAACAGGGGAACGAGAACCACAGAATGACATCATAAGACAGCTTGGAACCTCTTCCAAAGAAGCCTTCAACAGCAACAGATGGACAAAGTGGGCAACAAAGAAGAACCCAGATTCAAACTGTAGGTGATCACATAAGAATCACAGGTAGAACGTCGGCATTGGATAATGATCTGCTCAATTAGATGTATCCTCGGAAAATTCCTGAACCCGTTACAACTCATTACAGGAAACTCCAACCTTGAACGATATGAGGAAATGGGCATGCAATTAGAAGGTCGGATGGGTGAAGCCAAGGAATATAGAAGGTATCCTAAAATGCTGAACAGTGTGGCAAATGCAACAGAAAAAAGAGGAGAGATGGAAGATTTTCCCAGCATATACATGGTCGACAAAGAAATCAGAGATGTTTTGAGGGCAAGCAAAACAACTTACAGAAGTTTAAGATGAATTCTTTAGCTCTTTATTACTTTTGGTCTAAACAGGAAGTATTAGCACAAACAAAAGATATTATAGATGATTTAGATTATTTGTAACAAAAAGTACAAATAGGAACTCAAGTTGTTAGTACTTTTGGAGGGGGACTACACTTTTTGATGTAGTATACATGTGGAGATATAGTTGAAAAGTTACCATCCTCTAAAAAAAAAAAAAGAACCAAAAACTTACCGATAAAAGTCTATTCACTAATTAATCAAACAACCCCTAAAGGAACCAAAATTAATTTTATAGGAAGGTCAATTTTCTTTAGCAGATTTACCTCAAGAGGATCAAAGAAAAACAAAATTATTTTTATCAGAGGTAGAAAAGAAAAGCTATTGCTCACATTTCTTTAGAACTTTGTGTGTCCTTCCTGAAAATTTGCCCAACAAATATGCCCGAAAGTACTTTGCAATAACTGGTGAAATTCATAAGAATGGGATAGTGTGTCATAATTATTGATGTTTGTGCCAAGTGCCAACAGATAAATCTGTATGGTATAACCACAGTAGCTTAGGGACATGTTACAAACTTCCTTTTTTGAAACTGGTAACATTACTCTGTTTATCCAGTTCTCCTTCAAAAGTATTACAATCTATCAAAAGCTCAAGTCTATTTGTGTTACCTATAAACAATATAGAGCATCAAAGATGTCTTCAGTTTGAGCTAATAAACTATGTTTACACCAAAAGTAAAATCGAGCTAAACACTTCATTTTGACATCCTGTAGACTGTTCTGCACATTTTCAAAGCTCCTATTGTTTATCTCTTTCCAGATTGACCACCAAATGCATGCTTGGACAATTGTCCATCTCTCCTCCTCCTTTGTAACATTTCCATCCCTGATCCTGCTACTAAGTACTCCTCTAACGCGTTATGGTTTCACCCACCCGATCCCCTTTGGGCTAGTGAACATTCTCCATAATTGTTCTGTCCATTTACAATGTAAGAAAAGATGGTTGACTGTCTCAGCTTGTTCTCCACACAAGTAGCCCTAGAACTAGAAGCCAATTGATGGCCTCTCTTGTTCAGGTTTTCATGTGTTAGAACAGCTTGTCTTGCCAAAAGCCAAGTGAAACAATTCACTTTTTAAGGTACCTTAGGTTTCCATATCATCTTCCGTGGCCACTCTTAAGGGCCTTATAAGCAGACTTGACTGAGAAGTCACCTTTGTTTGTTGTCTTCCTGCCATATTAGCACATCATTTTCCTCAGCAAGACTTCTGTGAACATCTAAATAGTTGAGCAGTTCTGTCATATTTCCAAACTCCCAGTCATTTAGTTGTCTTCTTAGGCCAAGATTCCCTCCCTCCCCAGTCCACATATTAGCTACAGTGACTTGTTGCCATTGACATAGTGTAAATATGACAAGGTGTGCTTGTCTCAAACCTACTGTCCCGTTCCACTTGTCATCCCAAAAGGTGGTCTTCCTGCCATTTCCCAACTTCACTCTGGTTCTTGCTTGTACCATTGGCCACAGATTCATCATGGCTCTCCATACAGTGCATTTATATGGAATTGTAACATGTGTTGTCATCCACTTGTCCTCCATTCCATATTTAGCAGTAATCACAACCTTCCTGAGCATGCCATCTTCATTTGCAAACTTCCATAACCATTTCATCATCAAGCTTTGGTTTTGTTTCTTTAGGTTCTTGATGTTCAGTCCCCCTGTTCCCTTGCCCACAATTAATTCATCCCACTCAAGTATGTGGTACTTTCTGTTATCTTCATTCCCTTGCCACAGGAATTTCCTCCTCAGAGCATCAATGCAGTTGGACACACTAGCTGGCATAGATTATACAAACATCATATAGGAAGGGAGTGCATCAAGTACACTACTAATCAAAGTCAAGCTGCCTCCCAGTGACAAGTATTGGCATTTCCAATTGGTAAGTCTCTTCTCAGTTCTCACACTTCTCCAATACCCCATTCCAGATTCCTTTTGATTTGCTATCGGCCCCAGAGAGGCATGCCTAGATAAGTAGTTGGGAGTTCACCAACCTTTCCAACTAAGATATTAGCTAGGCCTTCAATTGCATTCACTGTGTTGATAGGATAAACAGAACTCTTCCCTCAATTAATATGCAACCCTGATACTGCTTCAAATATTACAAATATCACCCTCAGCATCTTTGATTTGTTCATGTACTGCCTCACAAAATACTAAGGTATCATCTGAAAGTACGTCCACATACCACCACATGCTTCACAACCCCAATAGAACTCATTCTGGAAGGGGGGCATTCCTACAAAAGTGAAATGTTTCACCTGGCTAGTGATAGAGAGGGCTTTTTTGTGCAATTTGACAGGATAAACTAACTACCGCCTAGTCTTGCATTGTAACTCACCAAGCAGATCTGGGATTTATTCCTTAGCATAAGTCTGAACTGGACAATGCCAAAACATACATCAGAGTTGTTAAAGAGATGGGTTAGGAGAGGAGGCAGCAAGAGTCAGCGGAGATGGTGAAGGCTAATACCATCATGCTTATGGTAGTCTGTTTGGAAGGAAAGGAATGTTAGATGTTTTGAAGATAGATCCAATTCCATACACAAAGTTAAATAGAATTGTTTAGTATTATTACTCTAATGGTGTAAGCAGTTGTGTATAGTAGATACTGATCAAATTGTAGATTTGATAGGAAGCTTGTAATTGACACTTTTTGGTGGTGGCCAGCATGCCCTTAATGTTGAAGAATACAATTAACCAGCCTCAAAAAAGAAAAAAAACACATTATCAATAGCTTCCAATCTTAGTAATTAAGCATCTTTTTATTGAACACTTAATCCGTATTTAGGCATTTCGGAAGAAGAATTTACGCTAAGCAGATATCATCACAATTTCCAAACAAGTAATTGACAACACAACAAACATACTCCCATTGAATTAAAACCTAGTTTGACTAGAATGTTGATCAAGAAGGAAAAGTTTGACAGTAAGAATCAAATTACAGTTAGGGAAGTTTTTCGTAGGTGAAAAAGTAGAGTAATTAGATGAGAAGAATTTATGCCAAGATTAAGGCCACATAAACAAGTACAGTAGCCTACAACAACATACCCAGTGTAATCCCATAAGAAGTATAGTCAACATCATTTTGAATTATTAAAAAATCAGAAAAATAAGTCATTCAAAGAAATAGGTAAGCACTAGGACTGGTGGGAGCATCAGTTTCATGGGAAAAGCAAAAATTGGTCACCTGTGCTTTTTGCAAGCCTTCTGCTGCTTCAATTGTAATTCTCCTATCCAAGCACAAATTAATTCTTGATTCCAAGCAAATATTGTAATGCTTAATTGCTTCTTCAACCTCACCAAGAACCAGATAACAACTGGCATGCAAAGATTGTCAAGATATATAAGTTTGTGAACAAACAATTCACTCATGAAGGAAAAGATAACAGTCTTATAAAAGAACACACTGCATTCGGTTCAACACTCAACAGATTTCTTTCTAAAATAAGGAAATTGAATCAAATGATGATAATATGACACCTAATGATATCACTAACCCTCAATTTCTGTTTTTTTCCATACATGATCAAAACAAATTCCACCAGATCAACTCCATGACCTTTGTCTGCTCTAATCTCATGTTGGAGTATATGACCATCTCATATAAAAGCTTAAGTTGCAAGAGAGAGTACATTAACCTAATTATGTCTTCAACATTTTCTATTGGTGTCTTTTTTATGAAAAAAGTAGTTACTATTATCAGTGTTAGATATGGAATATTCATGTTATAAACATCAGATGCCAAATGTAGAACCCTTACTTTGCTGCTCTGAGTTTTACTTTAAGAAAGTGAGGGTCTAAGGCAGCTGCAGATGCACAATCACTGATGGCTTCCCTCATCCTTCTAAGTGACATTCGAGTGGCAGCTCGATTGCTGTAGCACAACAAAAGAGGCTCCAGGCAAGAGCCTGAAATTTCTGTAGCAGAGACTGATTTGATACCCTTAGTGTATAAATCCTCAGCTTGCAAAAGATTTCCAGCCTTATAAGCTTGATTTCCCCTGATACAGACAAAATCATTGTAAATATGAAGGACAAGTTCATAATGCTTTAATGTCAGAATGTGATAGTTTCAGAAAAAGCCAGAAGACAACCATAAAGATGAAATCATTGCAGCAAAAGTGAAAACCTAAAGCTCAAAGGAAATCTTGACAATCATAGCAATTCACCAAAAGAGTAGCTAAAAGATATTAGCACCTGATCCGCCACTTTTCACAGACTTCACGGTCAGTGAGCCCCAGCATCCCATGGTCTTTGTCCACTTTACACACATGTATAACTTTATTTCTCATATGAGATGTAACTCCGCTTGGGATGTCTCCTGAAGTTTTGCGACCAAAGGAAGATTGTTGAACTGCATCAGTGGAAAACTCAACTTTTCTGTGATTTACGTTGTTTGAACCACTATCAACTTTCAATTTGTATTTTTTCCTATATTGACGCCTAATGGATGATAACCCATCTTGAGCAGAAGGTGAAGTATAGGAACTAAAATCTCTCCAAGTATCGGAGTTCTTTCCAGAATCAGTTCCAGAAAATTTCTCATTTCCTTCTCCACATTTCTTGTTAGAGTCATTGAAAACAGGAGTGTCTTTGTTAGCAGCCACATCGTCCTTGGTTTCAGTTGCCCTGGTAAAATTATCAGCAGAAGTAGAAGAATTTGTATCCTGATATGGTGAAAAATCCATAGGTGAACAACATCCAGGAGACTGATCATTGTGCGTGGAACTGTTTCCATTAGAAAGATCAGTCTGCCCAGCTACCCTCTGTACCAAGGTTTCTTGCCTCAATGACTTCTTCTTTTTCACTTTTTTTTCCCTCAATCTGCTACTTGTTCCACAACCCAATTTTTCATTCACTCCAGAAAATAAATCAGCAGTAAACGAAAATGATTTACTTGAATTGGATGCACTAAAATCAGAAAAGGACTTCCCAGGTATAAATGGTGTGCTCGGAAAGCTGAATTCTTCTTTCTTTTCATCTTGATGGCCAGAAGGTGCTTCCGGGGTGTCAACTTTGTGCCGTGAACCAAAAATCTCTGTGGTAAATAATGGAAAGGGCATATTATCCCTCTCCATGTCACTATTTGGACGATCCTGCGGCAATTCACTCGAGAAAACAAACTCACTGTTTAAATTTATTGGCTTATTTTCTTTCCCAGAGATTCCTGCTGAAAAGCTAAATGAATTAATTTGCTCACCCGAAAGACCAAACTTAGAATTTGTATGCACTGTTTCTCCAGGAATCCTTTTGTCCTTGCCCCCCTTAAATGAACTAGCAAAATTCTCAACAATTTCAGATGCACAAGCTCTCTTGGCATTTGACTCTCCATCAATTGTATCAGCTTTATCAAAACCAGAGCTACTAACAGGATCTTTTAAATTGACATCCTTGGGCAGATCACAAGAATTACAAGCACCGTTTTCAGTTGAAACATTTGAAGTACTTTGGTTAAATCCAAACACAAATACATTCTGAATGTTGACACGTGACTTTTCATTCAAACCATTGGTCTTCTCCGCACCATTAACCGGTGTTGGCTGGCCAATGTTCAATGAATTCATCTCATCGGAGAGTTTATAAATGGGGGTTTTTGGGAAGTCAGTGTCTACAATATTTCTACTAATTGAATCAAAATTGAGCTTCCCATCACAACCCGTGTCACTTTTTGGGGCATTCCAACAACCATTGTGGTTTTGGATCTTTTCCCTGCTAAAATTCTCCAGGTCTTCAGCAACTTCACCATCTTCATTCACTTTATTCTTCCCTTTGAGTCCACAACCAAAAACAAATGTGCCATTCAGTTTTGGACCCTGATACTCCGATCCCCTGTATGCTTCATCTTTATTACAAACTCCATTTTCTAAGTCAAAGTTAGGTTTACTAGCACCAAATACAAAGTTAGCATTCAATTTATCTGATTGCAATGTACTAGACTGCTCATTTTTATGAGACTCACTCGAGTAATTCTTGACCTCATCACCTTGTGGTTGTCCTACATTGCCACTAGACTTCCTCTGTCCAAATTCCATTTTTGACTTCGAATTACCATTGCTCTCACTACATTCAGCCTCCTTATTAGACACATTCAGATAGGACGCCGAGCTGCTCTTATTTGTCCAATCACCGTGCTTGCTCTTCGAGTTAAACTTCAAGCTACTAGTATTACTAGCTCCAAAAACAAAACCCAAATTCTCCATACTTGAATCCAAACCAGAATCATTCTTACTAGCACCAAAAACAAAACCATCATTGCCATTTTTACCAATTCTACACCCTCCCCTTCCCTCCACACTCTCAAAAGATTCTCCATTTTTTTTGTTCAGCATTGCCCCCGAACTCACAGCAACATCACTCTTATTAGTACCTAAACTATCCAAATTCGTATTCAAAGTAGAATCACTCTTACCAGCACAAAAACCAAAGCTCACATTGTCACTTCTCCCGATGCTACCACAATTAGGAAACCCATTAACAGTACCAGTACTACTAACCTTGGGGGGCGGGTCGGCCCGATTAAAACTCGATTCATTAGGGTCGATAATTTGAGGACCCGATTGTTTCCTCAGTTTCATCAGCCTTGGCTTCCGCCTTGATCGACCCAGAAAACCCGAACTCGGTTGAGGAACCGACGATGACATAGAAAACGAGCAATCAAATCCTGCATCAAGCTTACAACTAGTGGAGGAGTTGGAATCAGCGGTAGTTTTCGATGATTGAAAAGATGAACTGATTGAAGATCGGAAATCTGTGACGGCGGCCGACGACGACATAATCCGATGAGATAACGGGTAATCACAAAAAAACAATCCCAAATTTGGGGATTTAGGGTTTTTGAATTTTTTGGTTTGTGATGAAGAAAAAACGAATCTTTTGAGTTGTTTGGGTTTTTGTTAAGAGGAGAGCGGGGTAATTAGGGGGTTTAGGTTGAAGTTTGAAATTTTGTTGTGGTTTTGAAGGGTTTTATACCTCGTTAGTCGGGTCGGATCTTTTTTTTTATTATACGTGGATATAAATCTAAATGTTCCAATCCGATTAATCATATTTAAGACATGTATATTCACACTCGAAGCATCACAATTCACATAAGTTAGAAATTTTAATATATCTTTGTCATCTTAATTGGATAACACTTTATAAATGGTTACATGATGCGCCTTTTAAAGATATACGTAAGTTATTTACATCGAAAACTACCATATTAGATATATATTCATACTACATATACTAATTCTACCATATTAGATATATATTCATACTACATATACTAATTCTACCATATTAGATATATATTCATACTACATATACTAATTCTACTTATATTTTCAAATAATTATGCATTTTATCACTAATTAAGACTAATCTGTCATATATTGAAGAAGATACACCTATATGCATGTATTTTTGCTATCAGATACACTAAACATAGGAAAAGGCAAGTGAGTCGCCACATATCTCGAAACATGCAAATCACACGGGATACATATATTTATATGTAGGGGCGGACATGGTATGGTATATACTGAATTATCATATACAAAAATTTACGATACAGTGTGGTATTTAGTATGGTATATGGTATACATTTTAATTTGTGTGATAATCGATACGACATATAATATTTAGAAACAACATACCGAAATATATATATATATATATATATATATATATATATATATATATATATATATATATATATATATATATATATATATATATATTACAAACTAATGTTTAGAAGTTGAAACCTTGACTACTCTTTTTTTATTTAAATGTATTGATTAACAAAATGAGATGTTTGTATTTTTATTTTTTTTAATATATATTTCTGCATGTGTAATGTGTTACTATGATATAATTGAGATTCTTTTTTGAATTATTGAAGTCATAAAACTCTATCATACAAGTTTATATTAGTTGAAGTTAAACAAATTATGATTATAAAATTATGATATCTTAAAAATCGAAATCGAACTTCCAAATATCAAACCATACCAAATTAAATGGCTATGATAGTGTTATAGTAATAGTTTTGAAATCGAATACGGCACCAAAACTTTAAAGCCCGTACCATACTATACAACACCCATCCTTATTTGTATGTATCTAATGTGATTCACATGTTTCTGATCTACCAAATACATAGGAGAATGACGAACAAAATGAGAGTGAGACGAACAAGATTTGGTATTTATATTGTAAATTCACTTATATAGTATTTATCTAAAATAAATTACAACTAATTTTGATCTAACTATATTTCTTCTTTGAAATAAAAATATCCATTTTAGACTTTAGAGTATGAAAAAACACCAAACACTTGGGCCAATAAAATGTGCACAAATCAAGATTGGGCCATTGGGGCAACTTTTGCTAGAATTTCAATTCATAAGTTGGCAGCATTGCAAAACGACAAAGATACGTGTTCTATCTTCCTCTACTACACGTATATTTTGCACTGTCAAACTCTACTCAACACCCTCATAAAGAAAAATCACATTCAAGAATCCCATAACAGAGTGCGGCAGAATAGCAGAATAGTTGATATTGCAGATACCCTTTTGCTTATTCTCTTCATTTTGGTCAGTCTGCTAACCCCTTTTAATCTCTAATTTAAAGGATACATTGATATTGTGTTTTATTTATCAACAAGATGCATAAACATATGCAAGATTGGATTTTTCTTGAAAAAGATTGGTTCTTTTTAGTGCTTGCTGCTTATTGTTGAGTATTTCTCAATAGATGACTTGTTTTCTAGTGATGGTTCTAGCTAAGATTTTATTCTTTCATTTTAGTATTACCTGATGTCTCGTTTGCTTATTATTTTGTTTTTTTGCTATGTTTCTCTTCTTTGTTGTTTTCAGCATGGTATCTGTGTGCTATTGTATTTGCTTTACGTACTTGTTTTTATATGCTTTACTTGAGTCGAGGGTCTATTGTTGAAAGAACCTCTCTATGTTCACAAGGTAGGAGTGCGGTTTGAGATTTACAATTTTACATAATTGGAATTGTTGGGAAATAATGAAAAATATTCCGCAATAATAATAACGTACTATTATTTAGCAAAATAGTGGTGTTGGGCATTGTCCTAAGAAACTATTTCAGCGGAAATATTTCCCTAGAAAAAGCAAGCCTTCCCTATTTAGATAGAGGATACTTGAATCAACAAATTAGTTAACATCAACAAGTTATTAGTGAGGGAAATAAATTAACACATTAATTAAAATAAGTAAAACTAAGATGGGAAAGGGGAACGAGTGATTGAAAACAAAAGAAAGAATATTGATAAATTGTTATGTATTGCTGATGATTTGAGGGACTATATATAGTGGAAAGGAACATATTCGCACATGACAAGTGTTAAGATACTTGTCTTCCAACAACAACAACAACAAATGCCACTAATAATTAGTAAGTACAAGTCAAGTGGATCATTTGAAAAGTGACAGATGTTAAAATCTTTCAAATCACACTACAATCCCCCACTATTTCAAAGATTTAATAAAAAAAAATATAACTTGCTGGATTTTTCGGGCAAAATGCAATTTGGTGTCTTTCAGGGTCGTTTGTAGCTCTGGAGATGGTTGGTTCTGAGGCTGAATGGCTAAGAAATTTCTTAGCGAATATCCCTTTAGTAAAGAATGAATTGCCTCCAGTGTTTATACACCGTGATTGTCAAGCCGCAATTGCTACTGCAAAGAATAAATTTTATATTGTAAGAGCAGACACATGAAATTGAGGCATGATGTAGTTAAGCACCTGCTGAGAGATGGAACAATTGCAATTGATTATGTGAAGTCAGAATTGAATTCGTCCGATTCACTGTCTAAACCTGTGAAAGAAAAATATTTTTTCAGATCTATTGAGATGGGTTTAAGGCCAACTGATTGTCAATAGAGATGGTAACCCAAACTAATTGATCGGAGATCCCATGAAGTAGGTTCATATGGGTAATAACAAGTCAATATTGACACTGCACACTAATTGAGAGTGCTTGAACTGCTACTAAAAATGAGGAATGAGCTATTAACTCTTAATGAATTCATAGTCCTTAATTAAAGATGGTGTATTTAAAGCAGTTTAGATTTGATGAATTCACCTATATGAGAAGTGGAGTGGCCGCTCCTACGAGACTTTGGCCTAGTCTCTAGAGCTCTCATGAATACCAGTCACGCCATGGCCTATTGCATTTTGTATATCTTTTCGCATTAAATCTTTGAAATAGTGGGGGATTGTAGTGTTATTTGAAAGATTTTAACACTTGTCACTTTTGAAATCTATTGCATAGGAGCGAGGTTTTTACCCTGTGCACACCCAAAGGATAGCGGCTGTAGGTTTCCTTGTCATAAAAAAAAATGATCTACTTGTCTTGTGCTTACTAACTATTATTGGCATTTGTTGGTCTTGTTGGAAGACAAGTGTCTTAACACTTGTCATGTGCAAATATGTTCCTTTCCACTATAAATAGTCCCTCAAACCATCTGCAATACACAACAATATATCAGTATTTTTCCTTTGTTTACAATCACTCGCTCCCCTCTTCCATCTTAGTTTTACTTATTTTAATTGATGGTTAATTTTGTTAATTAATTTGCTGATTCCTGTATCATCTATTTAAATATGGAACCTCTATTTAAATATGGAAGACTTGGTTAATCCTGGAGAAACATTCACACCACTGAAATAGTTTCTTAGGACAGTGCCTAACACTACTCAAGTACTAACTTTCTGCATTATTATTAACACATCATCGTAGTAATTGTCATCTTATCTCCGGGACTACTATTCTACTAAACAATATTATATTATTATTATTGTGAAATATTTTTCAGTATTCCCAACAATCTAAGATAACCAATTAGGTTCATGATGAAACCTAGAGAACGATTGCTGATTATCACTGATCCAAGGCTGTGTACATTCCACTCTCCCCAGATCCCACTTGTGGGATTACACTGGGTATGTTGTTGTTGGTTCTAGCTATGTTTTCACCTTCTCTTTCTAGATGAACGTTTAAGACTAATTCTTGCAAAAAGTGCTTATTATTGGTGGAGGAGGGATGAAGAGGAAGTTGGTGTTAAATGACTGAACTTATTTTGAAAGATAAATAATAAAAATGCAGTCTTTGTCTTGAATATGTAATATATATGTGTGTTGGTCTTTCTAGATGGATGTATGTTTACCAATGTAAAGAGGGTTAATAACAAACTCAAGATTGAAGTCCATGATAGGCAGCTGTGTGGTTGAGGCATAGGAGTAACAACTTGAGGATTCTTTGTTTGATTCCTAGCTAGTACCGGAGGCTGGATTTTCGTAAGGGGTTCAAGTTCAACATATATGATGCATACATAATGTTCTGTTGGACCTTAAATGAATTAGGAACCCATTTCGTCCCTCTAGCTCCGCCCCTGGTCCTAGCCACAACACTCAGTATGATCCCATCTGCTCTATACTTGGTGCGCAAGTTAAATTGGCTGCCAGTAAATAAGTCAAGGTACACATGAGTTAGTGCTAACTCCACTAATCATTCCCCTAAAAATGTAAAAAAGAAAAAGAAGACAAAAATGAGAAGTAGAAGGATGTATTGACACAAATTTTTTTAAAGGGTACTATAGAGTGTAGAAATTTCTCCAGTTGGTACAAGCAAGTTTTTGTTGAAAGGATTGGAGTGAATTGATATTTCTTTGCCTTCAGAGGCGGAGTCAAGATTTGAAACTTATATGTTTGAGACTGGAGACTTAAGTTATAGGGTTTTAAAGTAATAGTATAAACATATTCAACGAAATTTCAATACAACTACAAGGTTTGAACCAAAACTGCTGGGTTTGGCCGAATCCGTAACCAAAATGCTAGCTTGCTTCTGCTCTCCTTTTTGTGTCTGTTAGTGACTGATGATATAAGAATAGAAAGTTAAGGTAGGCAAGACTGGTAACTAGTTCAAGAAATTACTGGAACTATTTTGGTAGATTGTGTGTTAGGTCTTCTATTTGTCTTGTTTGAGAGTGGGGAAGATAAGCACGAGTAATGGTATGCAGTAACAACAATCATTTGGTTTCAAAACTTGAGTCTTGATCTGACAAATATTGAGAAATGTATTTCATCTTCTCTTCCTCATTTGCTTGGCTGTTTAGTATATAGTCTCATTTTGTAGTGTACGTTCATGGTTTCTTGTCCTTGGATGATGGTAGATGCTGCTGCTGTTACAGGGTTTTTGAAAGTTCTGTCGAGGGGCTTTGAGCTGGTGAAGGTACTTGTGAGTGGAAATCTTAAGTGGTGAAGGTACTTGCTAGCGGAAATCTTAACTTCTGTTTTAATTTAGGCAGCATGGACCACGATACAGTTGGATCTTCACAAGGTATTTCGGCTTGTTATTAGGTCTCCATTTCTGCCCATCGCGTACACCTGGTCTTGTAACAATAGTTCTGTTTGTTCTGAAAACAATTAATTTATGTGTAGGTTTTTGCTTTTTAAATTTCCAACAGATTATAGAATTGTATGTCTTTTGGTGTCTGAAAGAGTTTAATTAGGGGTTTACATAAAAGTATATCATTGGAAGAAGCTAACCAAATAGTTAAAAGGATGTAGTATTGATCAGAAAATAGTTTAAGGATGTTGGTTATCAAAAATAATAAGGTGGGAAACAATGTGCTGGTTTATCGGAGCCCAAAAAATTGGACAGGAATATGAAAAATCAAACTTGAACATTCCTCAAGGCTAAGTAGATCGATATTACCGTTGATGGGCTGTGTGGAATTTAAGGTGCAGGACTTGCTTAAACTAAAGTGTACCAGTTTTCTAGAGCAGGGGGTATCCTCAAAACACAGGAGGACATTTCAATATCTTGCAAAAACTCCTCATTTTCTGAGAATGAAAAGCATCACCATAAAATTAAGGGTGGAAGGCTGTTGTGAAACACACTGGCATCGCCGCATCAGAATGATCATCAATAAGATTAGGTAACGTCCTCTGCTTAGCAGGAGATGATGTATCTACTTGGTTAGGAAACTGACAAGTGTTCTCTTTGGCAATAGTAAATAATGCCCTGCAGAAGTTTATAACTCCCCTCCTTCCCAAGAGTTGATCAAGGCACAACACTGTAAGGGAGAAGAGGGTTTCTGTTCGAACTGTTGTAGGAATTCTTATCCCTACATCAGTAATTGTATATTTGAACCTTAAGTTACTCGAAATTCATTACTCAGTTGGTCATCAAAAAATCATTACTCTTAAGTTCTTAAATGTATTATCCCAACAAGATGTCTTTGTCATTTGATCCATCAAAAAAGAAGAAGATATCTTTGTCATTTGGTCCATCAAAAAAGAAGAAGATGTCTTTGTCATTTGATTTTCTGGTGGTTACTATTAATATATGCTGAATTTTGACCCACAAGTGATATCTTGATCAAAAAATTAATCTGAGAAGTTCCCCAGTTAGTAGTTGGATAAGATGTTCTCTGAAGGACAAAGTGAGAGATCTTAAGGCTATACCAACTGCCTTGAAGATATAAGATTTTATTGCATCCTAAATGTAGTATTTTACCATCTTTCTTTTTGCGAAGGAAGGAACAATAAAAAAGGGGATCATTCTCTTTTTGTCGAAGAAAGAGCTCTAACCCACTGTTTCCTAGGGTAGTTATCACAACTAAAGTGTTTTATCTTTTCATGAATCTTCTCGTCGATAGAATGTATTTGAGGTGTTCCCAAACTTAGCAGTTGTCCAATTAGATGATAATAAGTTGTGTCTGATCTTAATTTATTCCAAATGCTGCAAAAAATAATTGATGTCCTTCCCTTGACATGACACATCTTTAGCTGCAGCTAAGAGTGAGGGCATTGAGTCCTATAGAAAAATGCAGCAGGCTTCTGTGAAAGAGACATCTGAAGTGAATAAAGGTCAAGGTGGTAAAAATGTCGCAGCTTATGTGGCCCCAGCACATGAGAAATCTCATGGTGATGTAAACATGGAGGCGGATATCACTATGGATGATGTAATAAGAGCCGGAGGTCTAGGAGCAAGAGACGATTTAAATAGTGTTCTTCCTGTGGCATCTGATACCACTGACTTTGAAGCTTCTGTTCGTGATGCGTGGGACTATGAAGGGCAACGTGAAAGCATTAGTCGACCAGGCCTTGGCTGGACAGAACCTGCAAAGAAATAGATCTAACCATGGTACAACTTAAGGTGGACTTCCAAGGTGTTCTCCAGTTTTACTGGCACTCTTAAACTCTCAGTTCTGCTTCTGTTGATTGAACGTTCCCTTATGTGTCTTATGTTTCTTCATGAAATAAATC
This sequence comes from Solanum sitiens, assembly GCA_016801875.1. Classification (NCBI taxonomy): domain Eukaryota; kingdom Viridiplantae; phylum Streptophyta; class Magnoliopsida; order Solanales; family Solanaceae; genus Solanum; species Solanum sitiens. The sequence goes on from JABWTJ010000275.1 coordinate 471,348, forward strand.
ATATCCCCATGTATGAAGTTAATTATAGCTCGGTGGATCTTTTTAGCAACATTCTTACTTGTCAATCTATTGTTTCTCCTTTGTGCACTTCCCGGTTTGATGTATCTTGTTGTGTTAGAGATTGGAATTCCATATTAAAATCCATTATGCAAAATTAAAATGTCAAACCGTGAGTGGAATCTTACTGAATCTTTAATCAAATACCCTAAGCACAAGCATCAAGTTGCTGCCAGTTTTCAGGTATTCAATGTACAAAGATAGTTCTTTCTGAAAAAGAATACTACAATGCTTCAACTTTGTTACATGTGTACATTGTGGAGCATTATAACCATAGATCTATGTAATGAACTCTATATAGCTATTTATTTTATTGGAAGATGTTAATATTGTTGAAGGAGTGATGCTCTTTCAAAAATTCTGTGTCCAGGAGCTAGGATAGACAAAGGGTCATAAGTGGATTTCCTCCTAGCAAATGTTTCCCATCGAGGGCCAAAGTGAACTTTCCAGTCTTCCTGTGTTGTGTAATGTGGCAAATACTGTTTCATTCCAATATGTGCTTTATTGCAAAAGTTCAGTATCTTCTTGTTCTTATTTAGAATATGTTCTAGTCCATCCTTTCCTGTTGAAGATGGCATGGCAGAAGATAGAAATGCTATTAAATACATGACATCTTCTTCAGGTGTAACCATTGATGTTCCTTTTATCCACCTGCAACACAAAATGATTATACATCATGTTAGGAAGATGCATACATCCTGTAAGAAGATTATTCAAGTGATAATGATTTCCGTACTTTGATTTGTTGACTGGATAGATGAGTATAGGACCATGGCTAGTGTCAGTAAGAATCTTCCCAAAAACTTCTTGTGCAAAGTCATGAATCCTGCTCTTTGGAATTAAAAGGTTTAGCCATGGATGAGGGACATCCCATAACCCCTTCTCTTGGAGTTTCATCTCGGATACGTGGACTCTGTCGAGGAATTCCACGTAGGAGACTTCTGATAGGAACAGCGTGGATTTGATATAATTCAACTTAGATAAGAGGACATCAATATTCTGTAGTATTAAAAAACAACAGTCAAGATGTTGACATGTTTAGGTGAACAAGATAGAAGCTTAATAAACTTGACTTTAGAAAATAGCTTACCTGATCAGTATTAGGTGTCTCTTCTGGATTGAAGTATTTGGCAACTTCTAGGCAGTAGAGAACTTTTCCTTCAGAACTGAACTTTCTGGCTAGAAGTGGATCTTTAGGATTGAAAGTAGACCTCCAGTTGTTCAGCAATCCTGTTCTATTGATAATGACAAATCCTTCTACATAGTCAAAAGAATCCTTGGATGATATCAACTGTTCTTGATCATTGGAAAATGTTGAGAAATCTGAATACAGCACTCTGATCCACTTTACCTGTTAACAATTGGATTTTAGTAGAAATTTCTGGTTTGTTCCCCTGTTTTTTCCTCCTTAAAATCTTGTTCGAATTAACGTTAACTTATTTGGTATTTGGAGTCAGAAAAATTACCTTTTTAGGTGCTGGTTGAAGAGCAATCCTAGCCCTTGTGATGATACCAAACTGGCCTAGTCCTCCTAGTACACCATAGAACAGGTCAGCATTCTGCTCCTTTGAACAAGTAATCACCTCTCCTTTACCTGTGAAAAAGTTTTTAATAACCCCCAGCAATATAATACATAACAATCCAACTCACAGAAATGGAGGGATGTGATTTTTCCACTATAGTTTTAGTTAAAGTATCCAGAAGTTAGAAAAAGAAGAAGGTGATGACTTGTGGTAACAGAATTGCCTTCTGTTGCTGACTTGGTTGAGTCCAAGTCCACAATGTAATCACTTTTTTACTAATTAATGATATGACTTCTAGGTGCTGATTGGTACTCTATTGTATAAAATAGAAAAAATGGGAAGACTTTGAAAATTGTGACTTTTTGAAAAAAGTAGTTTTGTTTTCAAAAGTGAAAAATTGAAGTTGTGTTTGCTTTGCTTGTTTGTCTATGAATACAAAAAAAGTAAAAAAAAAAAATCAGGGCCAAATGCTCCCTCAGAACTCTGGCTGATATTATGGAGCTGGGGCATAATAAACTTGTTGTGCATGAACATACCAGTGACAACTTCAAGTTGGTAGACATTATTGATCTGAGGTCCATGTTTGAATGCTTGGCCACTGATTCCGGCATTCGACAAAGTACCTCCAACTGTAAGGTGCAGATAATCAGTCCAAGATTTTGGTGTTACTCCAAGTTTAAGACTTTCATGCAGGATGTTTATCCAAAGCTCTCCAGCAGAGACATCAACAAAAGGCAGTTCCCCTGCATGGTGGAAACGCATCGCTGGTGCTCGAAGCGATTCCATGCTGATCACTACTCCCCGGTAAGCTTGAGCTTGTCCTTCTAGAGAGTGGCCATGTCCTCTAGCAGCAACAGTTAGGTCAGTTGTTGTTCCCATGTCAAAAATATGTTTTAAAGTGGATGATATGTCTGTAACCGATTTCGGGTACAGAACAGCTGATGGAAGGAAGTGATATCTGTTGCCGAAATCCTTGGCGACGTGATCGAAATTCTTGAAACTAAAGTACCCTTCAATAGTTAACTGTTCCAGTGATGATTGAATCACTGAGAAACTTGAAGGGGTGGCAAAAAGTTGGTCACAACAGAGGTTACTTCTGTTTATTGAGCAAATGCCTAGTATGAATATAAGAAGCCTTAAAAGCATACTATTATGTTTAAAGAAGAAATGAGTTGGTGATGACTTCATTCTTTCTTAAAAGTGGTTGTTGACACACAGTTTCTTGAAAATTTGCCTTTTCTTTGAGTGAAAATAGAGGGTGTAGAATGGCCTCAAGAAAATTAAGGTTGGTCAAGAGAATATATAATGGGGAGTTTTTTGAAATGTCACTATCAATAGCACTAATTAAGTGGTCTATAGGACTGCATGTGAGGACTATATAACTTGAAAGTGGATGTTAATTTATGGAAAATATTGAATTCTTTTTGATTTTAGACTCAAAACAGTGTTTTTGTTTGTAGTGGAAAATTTCACCTGTCATTTGGTACTTCACTAGTGTGGTTCCAACCATATATGTCAATTTTAAACATGTCTCATTGCTATTTTGAGCAAAATTTATCTGCTGAATTTGGTATCCTACATCAACTATTTATTCAAAGTGTTCACATTTGGTGAAACAATGTCACCAATTTTTTTATTTAAAGCCATCTATACGAAAGGCGATATGTACTACTATAATATTTTTGCAACCTTTTCAGTGTATCCTAATCTCCTATTTCTGTTATTATTTATTCTTGTCACTTGTCATAATACAGAAATAAACACTCGAACTTGGTCTTAGCTGATAAGTAAACATTCCAACTTTGAGTATGCACATCTAAACACGTCAAATCGTCTTTACTCTGTCAGTTTGAACACTTGAACTTGGTCTTAGCTGATATTAAACATTTCAACATTGAGTATGCGCATCTAAACACGTCAAATTGTCGTTACTCTGCCAGTTGAACATTCCTACTTACAAAACGTATCATCTAGACACCTCTAAATTAAAATTTGCATGTCACGTTAGCGTTGGGTGTCCAAAAAAAACAGTGAGGACGAGTTGTAGTTTTTAGTTGTCTTAGACCAAATTGAAGTGTCTAGGTATGCACTCTTAAAGTTGGAGTACTTACTTGCTAGTTGACGCTAATGTTATGTATTTATTGTAGTTTCTATTCATTTTTAATAATTTATCTTAATTTCTATACTCTTGTTATTTTCTTGATTCGAGAGTCTATCGAAACATCCTCTGTTTTTGGTGGGGGTAAGGTTTGTGACTTTATGTACATAATATCTTTTTCAGACTCCACTTGCGGAATTATATTGTGTATGTTATTGTATTCAGTGTATCCTAATATGTAAATCATATATTGTGGCTGCACAAAAGTTTTTCCTCAATGGCTTTTAAACTTCACTAGGTCCAAAATGTTATCTTCCACAATGGGGTAAGAGGCTTTGAGAGGATATTCACTTCACGTGGGAGTGAATGCATGTGTTTTTTTGTGTCTGTCTACAAAATCACTTTCCAACTTTGGATTTGACATCTATAGATATACACCGACAACATAAAGAATTATTACACTTCGTGCATTTTAATATGTTGTAGCAGGTAACTTATGCTGATCAAACTTTTTAAAAAACGTTGCTTAGTGCTCGTCTCTGGAGATCTGACACGAGTGTAGTGACTTTTTTGAAAAGTCCAAGCAACATAGAAAGGTAACTTGTTGTATGAGCTGCTCGGTGTGGAGAAGTCAATTGCTATCCTCTATAATAACATTTCACTATAGCAATCGAGCTTTTTTTGGAATCGATAATGTTATATTATGTGTAATAGATGCAAGATATTCAGACAAACAACATCGTTATAAAGAGATTTTGACTGTTGAACACTTGTCAACCTCTACATAGGATCTACTAATAGTGTCAGGTATCTGTTTGATAGATTTTAGTTCTTGATGGAGAGGGTTTAGAGAAGGGGAGGCCCCTACTAAGTTACTTGTTGTTGGGTCTTATAAGTATGGCCTCAGTTGAAAAAAAGGACTTATCAAGCTTAGTGGTGGTCCTGAGCTTTGTCACTTTAGAAAATTTGGTACATTATTATAACATTCTTTTTTATGTGATGAATTTTATAATTGGAGAAAGTTTCATGTCAAAGAAAAGAGATATTTGAAGCTGAAACGATAATAACATATCCAGTGTGATCTCACAAGTTTGATCGTACCTTGTTGAGGTAAAGAGAAGAAGAAATTGTTCTCGATAGACTCTTGTTTCGAGTAGATATTTTGAAAGTTGTGAGGGGTAAATACATTTTAACATAGTATTTAGTGGATTAGGGGAGTGTTTGGCAGGGTGAAATAATTTTTCAGATCGTCATGTTTGGTTGATTCAAATATTTTTTCTTTAAGAAATGATTAGTTTTGTTAAAATTAGGAAAGTGTCTTTCTTGATGGAACTAAAGAAAGTAAGATTTATAAGGATCCTCAAACACCCTAAATTCTTGTAGTCTTCAACCTCCGAAATCGAATGTCTTTCTTGATGGAAGTAAAGAAAGTAAGTTTTATAAGTGATGTTGTATTTCTGATCCTCAAACACCCTAAATTCTTGTAGTCTTCAACCTCCGAAATCGATTGAGACTCTCTCTATAATCTCATGGAATCCTCCACGTATTTGTTTAGGATAAGTGAGATCTTCGATATGTGTGCTATAATTTGTACACATCTATCTCCTTTGACTTTTCATAATATTTGTCTAGATGATATCTAAATACTTTTTAGACAATACATTTTGTTTACTAAACAAACAAAATAAAATAAATAATTACTTATTTTGTAAAAAAACATTTTTCGTAGACTTAAAAGTTAATTGGACAAAAAGAATTATATAATCCAATGTAAAAAGAAGAAAGAAGCTAAAGGGTTTTATAAGTTTGGCAACTTTTTGATGCTCTATTTAATTTCTCAATTATCTCTATGTTCTTTTTCTCACTCAATTGATAAAAAGATTTATGTGAAAAAATGGTCATTTTTATATTACTATAAAAAATAATAATAATAAGTTAGTCAACAAAATTGACTGACAAATGACTAGGATAGTGTTGCCAAAACAATTATTATATAATAATCTTCAAACACAGTGACAATTATCTATTTGCTGTTTTCTTTATGAATTTACTGTATTTAAAGACCATAAAATAGTTGTTTTGGCAACTCCATCCTAATCTCTAACTTTTTCGTATTAGATTCTGATTAATTTCGAATAAGACTGAAAGGGGAACCGCTCCCTAATAGTCTCTAGCATTTGCCATTTATGTTATACATACATGCCCTTTTGTTTAGTTTTCGATTTATATAGTATTTATCATCGTTATCTTTCAATTTAAATAGGTCCCTTCCACCAACGATTTCTCAATCGTAAAAAACAAAAAGATCAAATTGATTTAATTGAAACGGCGAAAGAAACATAGATATAATATATGGACATTTTCCAATTGTTCAAAACGTGTTGCAAAATATTGTAGAGGATATATCTAAGCCAATTGATTGGTGTCGTCAGTGGAATTTTTGGTGCGAATTTAAATTTAATCGAATTAACTAAAAAACTCAACATTCATTTTCTTAAATAAAATATTCTTTAAGTTGCTTTCTTGTTTTTTTCTTTTTAATGCCAAACAAAGAACTATTGTGGAAATTATTACCCCATTTCCTTTTGTTTCTTCACCTTCCAAAAATGAATAATTATGTATGTTTAGTGCCTCTTCCATCAATTAATGTACTAAGAAACTATATCATAGTTTATAAATATTTTAATATTATGCATATTTGTGAAGATACATTAATTAATAGTGTGTTCACTATGCTTGTTAATGGTCAATCACTCTAATTTATAAATTGTCACTAAAAATATATTTGTAGCGATTTTACAGTAATTATAATTTTGTGGTGACTCTTATAGTTGTCAATAAAAATATATTTATAGCGACAAATAATTATAATTTTTTGGTGACTCTTATAGTTGTCACTAATGTATCAAACCATATACATAATAAGTAAGGATATTCATGTAGACTCTATAAGATTGCCACAAAAGTTATAGATATAGTGGCCGGTGACCCTTATAAATGTCATTGTCCTAAAAAATAATAGGGAAAAAAGTTTGATGTTTTCTTCAACCTTGTCATTTAGAGCTGATATATCTTTTATTATTAAAATTAACACTTTCGTTGGAGGAAAAGAATATGTGTGAGTTGTCTGGATAACGGTAAGGGTATGTATGAACTATTTTTATAATAAGGGACAAATCAATTCCAAATGACAAAGTTAAACGGTATATTAAACCCCTTTCCCAAAAATATATCATTTTAGTGATGATATTTTGATGTGACGACTATACACAATAAATGCAAAAAGTAAAGATATTCAATAAAATTGCCACAAAAATTATTGTAAGATCCTTGTAGCTAGTCGTCATGGATGTCACATAACATATCATTTTAGTGGCAACTATATGCAAAGACCAAGGAAGGCAGCTCAATAACTACTAGAAATAATAATCGGATTTCATCGCTAATCTATTGCTATTACGCTTGTAGGTAACATAAATTTATTGCTAATTCATTGTTAACTAGGATTAATGATGAGTTTTGTTGTTTAGCTATACAATTTGTTCATAACTAAATCCAATTTTTAATAATGTAAGATAAAAAAAAAAAAAAAACTGTGACCCTTGAAATTGTCATAGAAAATATCATTTCAGTGACAACTATAAATTAAAAAATTAATAAAAGGTATTCGTGTGTGCATAATAAGAAACAAAATCAAAGTTAGGCAGTGATAGAAAGTACTTTTTATATACTCTTTGTCAAAAAAACTATATATATATTTTTTGCCAGTCTAATATTAAATATATAGTGTCATGATCAGCCATTGCATTCAAAACCATAAATTCAAAATTCTTGTCATTTAATGGGCCAAAGGTTTTGGTCTAGTGGTAAGGATACATCGTAACATTAAAAGTAGAAAGGTTTAGAAAGTTTTTTATCTATTAAATTTCAAAGCGCCTGTTATTAGTTATTCAATCCAAGAATTTTCAGAATGAAACAATCGAGTGGAGCCATTTTTATCTATTAAATTTTAAAGCGCGTGTCATTAGTTATTCAATCAAGAATTTTCAGAATGAAACAATCGAGTGGAGCCACTTTACCTAAAACTCGAACATCATAATAGATACATTAGTTGGGCTCATTAAGTTAAGGATCGTCAAAACATTGAACCGTTTAACAGTTTAATGTAAAAATAATTTTCAGTAATAGATTATCCAATAACAAAAACAACTTAATATGCTTTTATTTTCACACATCTTTAAAATTACAGTCATCATCGTAACCTTTAAAACTCTCAAACACACTAAATTTTTTTATTTATCCTCATTAATTTATTGGTCACATAAACAAATTACTCTTGTCTCACTTAAGTCATATTTTTTAGAAAGTTTATAGTGCTCATGAATTACACTCAACTACAAGTAGGAATAAACAAGATCAATGCCCCTCCTACCCTAAAAATAAAGAAAAAGAGAAAGGTTCCTTTTTATGGGGGGGGGGGGGGTAGGAGGGGACATTATACTATATAGTGGTTATTATAGCCAACTAAGAGAATTGTTTTATATATATAAAAAAAACTTGTGTTGCTAGACATTGTAATGCACCTTTTGATATTGATCTTCTAATTGCTTGGGTGTAAGAAGACAAAAATGACAAAAAAAGATTATGTTCATCATGACATTCACATTAATTTAATTTTTATAACATATACAAATTTGTTACTTGATTATAGTCTAATGATGTTGTAAAATACTTGAGCAACTAAGAAGGGATTTTGTTATTATGAGATAGATACATCATGTTACAAAACAAAAGAAGATTATGATGGAACATTACTAACCTAAAGTGAATATATATAATTTGATTTGGTTATTGCAACATTAGGGTTAGTCTTTTGAGTATAATAGATCGTTTTAATTTTATTGAGTATCTTAAATGCGTTTAAATATGTATGTATGTACATATTATTTAAATTTATGATTGAAATTTGTTTGGTAATGCAAAACACAACCACAATCGTGGTGAAACTACGTGCTGTATAGCGAATTATGATATTACATATTTTATTGGAATAAATTTATCGTGAAAAAATTAACTCCAATTTAATTTTAGTAGTAATTTGAAGAAACTTTTCTTTTTTAACACATATAAAGGACAGAATCTTGAAATTGTATGAGGTTATAATTATGTCTCTTGTTGAAAGGAAAGGATCATTATTATGGTGTTGGGAATATTTGTTTACTATAAACCATAGAGAAAAGTCAATGAACCCTCTAATCAAAATCAAGGGTTTTGGTAAAAAGAATAGGATCAATCATTTCTATTCTAGTTCTCAGAGATTTCGATTTTGAATGTTAAATAGAAAAAAAGGATAATATATAAATATATATTTAAATTTGTATTCAATCGACAAGTAATTAAGTACTCTAATTTTAAAAGTGTATATCTAGATAGCTCAACTTAATTTTATTTGGCAACTAAACACTTCAACTTGTTTTCATTGTGTCTTATGGACATGTAACATTGACGAGCCACATACATTTTTGAAGACGTCTAAATTATTCATTTTGTAAGTTGTACTCCCTCCGTCCGGTGTTGTTTGTCATGTTGCGCTTTTCGAAAGTCAATTTGACTAATTTTTAAAGTTAAATTAAATCACATTAATTTGATATTTTAAATAAAAAAATTTAGATATTCTAAAACTATATGAAAAGTACTATAAATTGCAATTTTTTACATATTAATATGATGAAAAAATACATCTTAAAATGTTAGTCAAAGTTTTTATAGTTTGACTCTAAAAATAGAAACCATGACAAATAATACTGGACGGAGGGAGTAGTATTCATCAACTCAAACTGAAGTATTTACTTGCCAACAGAGACAATCAAGTTTGAGTGTCAGTTTATGTATCATCTCTATAAAAACTCCTTTTGTACTCAAATGAACCTTACGCGATGCACATTCTAACTTATCAAGAAATTTTATATGAATTTCGAATATTGAATAGAAAATCGAAAACATTTTGTTATGATTGTCATGTTGTCACAATGAGTCACAAAGCAAAAAATTTCATATGTGACAACCAAAAAGGATCTGCAAAAGCTTAAAGATTGGTCTAGAATAATAGATATTGTCTATGAAGTCCTAGATCCCAGCATGATTCTCTCTGCAAATGATTTTGTGGCCAACCATTGTACTGTTTATTTTATTTTATTTTGTTAATTTGTTATGTCGATTTTGAAGTCATGTGCAGCTTTTTTATCTGAAAATATCACAACATTTCCATTCAAAGTACTTTTCGTGTGCACTTATTATTGGTAGATGAGAAAAAAAAAGTTTCAAATTTTTACTTGTCTAATATTCAAATTACCCTATTACACTACATTGAAAATTATTATTAGCGATAATTAATTTTTAATTGCTATTTAATATGTAATTTTAGTGATAATTAATATTTTTTGTATATGTCTCTAGAGCTTTTAGCGACATTGAGTTTAATGCACTTAACTAATGCCGGTAAAAATTTTAGTACTCTTTATGAATGTCTATATTTATTGTCGTTAAAAGTTATTTTTATTGTAGTGTTACCATGTTCATACAACACCGACGTGTTGTTAGTAAATTGTTTCGTATTTTATTCTTACTTAAGTTACATTAGTTTGGTATATATACCTAAGTACTCCGATTTTAGTTACAATTCAAAATCACCTTCCAAAATCGAAAAATAAAAAATAAAATTGTTCAATTTCAAATATGATATAAGAATATTGTCACGTTTTCATCGATATTTAAACGATTTAAGAATCTGAATATAATTTGAATTTTATTAGAATCCTCATCGACACATACCTAAATTAGTTGGACCATGAGGTAGGGTTTGAAGCATAAAGTTAATCATATGGAAAACAGAAATCTATGAAAAAATTGTGAAAGTACTTCTTGTTGTGCACACATTATTGGTAGATGAGAGATGGTTCAAATTTGCTTATGTACTATTTCAAATCCTTTGCCATCAATGCCATGTGAATATATCTTGTAGTAAATTTTCTTCTACTAAAAAGTGTGAGGATACATGATTTTTTTTTTCGTTTATAAAGAAAAAGAAGATGAAGCTTAATTATCTTTCACTTTTTTTAAATTCAAATTGTAGTTAGTTCAAAAAATTTTCAAGGTAATCTGATGTTGAGGTGATCAAAATTTTGATTGTCTCGTATTCGTGTTTCATTCTCCATTATTGAAAGTCTCTAACAAACACCGCTTCTAGCAGATTCAATTAAGAAAAAATTTATTTCAATTGATAATTCGTTCTTTTAATATTAAAGCACATAAAAAAAACAAATGAAAAACAAAAATCATCTAAGTAGAAGATTTTGCATAATACTAGACTCAATTGTTGAAAAAGTTCACGATAATATTTTTTCCACATCTCAAAATAATAAATACGAAGGGATGACTTGATTTTTGTGGTATCTGTTAGTTTTCTGACAACATCTAACAGAAAGATGAAACTTGCTAACTTTTAAATACTTAGAGGATGTTTTCTGTAAAAAATAAATAAATAAATATATATTTTAAGAATGTAATTTAAGTTTGGGTACAATTTAAGGATGATTTGGACAAAAACTCATTAGTTTTAACATGATGACTGCATAATAATAATAATAATAATAATAATAATAATAATATTATTATTATTATTATTATTATTATTATTATGTTTAAGTAAGTTGAGATCGACTACATTATTAGTAGGTATAATGTATATGAATCTTTTTCTTCCATTATGTCTTATTAGCTAAGTCTGTATTGATACCTAACAATTACAAATTGAAATTACCCCTCAAGTTTTAATTATGATTTAAAATTGCCCTCTAATGGAAACTTTGTTAGAGATCAAGGGTACACATAATATTGTTTTCAAACCCGAGGGGACGGGGTGAAATAGAATTAAACCAAAAGTTTAACGAAGGATAAAATAATTGCTTAATTTCAAACAAAGACATAAGCAAATTTGACCTTTTACCCTTGACAATTAAATGATTTAAGAGTTTAGACATTATTTAGTAGAAATTGAACTAGTACTCCCATTCATACACAAATTCAAATTAGTTAGGTCAAACGAGTAAAGTTATATTCACAAATCACAGTATTCTTTTCAGATTTTATATGTGATATCATATTAAACATGTTAACCTAACTAATTCGAATATATGTCGAACAGGGCTAAGAAGAAGTAAACCCCTCTCTTTTAATAGAATGCATCACATTTCTTGTTATATAGTCGCTATACATCAAGTATACATCAACAACGACTATAATTAATTATAATTAGAGAATTTTAATAGCTAGTTGGTTGACTATTTGAACCTTCACCTCGTTTTTCCTACATCGTAATCTCCTTCCTCACCTCAGTTTTTTATTTTATTTTATTTTAAAAATTAGGAAAAATGCACAAGTAACCCCCTCAACCTCTGCCCGAAATTCCAGAGACACGCTTATACTATACTAATGTCCTATTACCCTCCTGAACTTATTTTATTAATAATTTTCTACCCCTTTTCAGCTTACGTGACACTAGCTTGAAAAAAAAATTCAACCAGCGTTGGGCCCACAAGATAGTGCCACGTAGGCCGAAAAGGAATAGAAAATTATTAATAAAATAAGTTAGGACCTTAGTATAGTATAAGTGTGTCTCTGAGATTTCGGACATTGGTTGAGGGGGTACTTGTACATTATCCCTAAAAATTATAATGATAAACTTTTTTATTATAATTAGGTTTTTTTTAGCCACGTGGCTTAAAAATATTAAAATCCCTAATAATATAAGTATTAAAGCTCATATATTGTTGATAAGCTTATAAGTCCAAGAGACACATTTTTAGCAATTAGCTTAAGTTAAAATCTTACTTAAAATAATTAAACGTTAAAGAAGATACTATTTTAGGCATTTTTATTCTGTTAACTAAGACTAAGTGCTTATTAATTGCATTCATAGTTTAATTAGAATAAAATATTTCCTCATAGACAACATCATTGCATCTTTTTTTAGTCACTATTTTTTAATTAAGAACCCTACTTTATTTTTTTAAAATTTCTTTTTAGCCTTTTTAAGATATTCATGTTTGATTTTGTCTAATCCTGAGAAACATTCCAATTGAAACAAAACCATTAATTCATTATTTTATTTGTCAATAAAATATTAATTATGAAGCACATTAAAAACTATTTTTTTTTGTTCGTAAGTTATGATTCCAACAGCTAGAAAGTAAAGAACAAAATCTTTCTAATATTATTTTTATAATGGATAATGGAGAATTATATTATTGCATATGCTCATGAAAAGGAGACAACCAAGTTGAAAAAAAGATCAAGTTAGGCATATAGTATAAAATTAATCATTTACAAAGAAAAATGATCAAAATTTTTGTTGCTTTTTGATTGGTTGTAGGGTGTGGAGAGACATTGAATGAAAGAGTGACACATCACATGAGTTAATTTAATTTCATATAGAAAATAAAACATATAGGATTATGTAACATTTTTATTGATGGGTATGTAGCAAGAATTGATGGAAAATAGAGGGAAAGAGAGAAACTTGAAAAGTTGAGAACTTGAAGAGTTGAAACTTAAAAAGTCCTCTTATGCTTTAATGAAAAAGACATTTTTCCCTCTCATCGATGGTGCAAACAATAGGAGAATTTAAATATAGAAACACTCCTATTAATTGTTTAAAGGATTGGAAAGAGGGATCCTCTCGCGCTGTCGTCGTCGCTTGCTTGGCTCGGGCTCCTAAAAATGATCGAGAGATTATTTTTTTGGACAAAGTTTATTTTAATTATTTAATTAATTAAATTAAATGGACAAAATATTTCAATTAATTGGTTGATAACAGAAACGTTTTTAACTTTTTAGTTGATTAACCTGACCCGACTCGGATCCGCGCGCGACCCGTTTGATTTAAAATCCTTCCCCATTTTATTTAAATTTCTCGCCGTTTGAAAATGGTTGTTCTAAAAGGTTGCAACTTTCATGAATAATCAGTACCATTTGAAAGGTTGCAAACTTTCATTAATGATAGTGTGGATTCTGAAAGGGTTGCAACCTTTTGGAATCTGTTCCTCTTGCTTATAAATACCATTCACTCTTCAGAATTTTTTCTTACAAATTTTTCTGATCTCTTCTTCTTTTTCCGCACAAGAAATAAATTACTTCGTGTACTTTACTGCGGTTGAGTGGTTCGCTGACACCAGAGTTTTCGATATCTATACGTTGGTGATTGAAATTATTTTACCCTGTGAGGACATATTCCAAATCAACCTCGGATACTAGAGGGGAATAATTTCCTTAAGGGGATACTGTTAGTTCAGTGGACTTGATCTTTTTCCTGTTCAAATTTTTTCAGATTCTGGTACGTTACTGATTTTAATTTTTCTTAATTAATTTCTGTTCATCTTTCTTACTGGTTCAGTAAATTTTGGTTACTTCGTATTTTTGCAAAATTTATTGAAATCAGTAATTCTGGTTCTTTCTAATACAGATTAGATTGGAAACATTTATTGCATAGGACACACGTTGAATAAAGAAATGAAATATCATACGAGTTGATTTTAGTTTCATGTAGAAAAAAAAAATATTAAAATATGCAACTTTTTGTTTTATTATTAAGCCTTCGATGGTAGAGTTGGGGTGGAGAGATGTCAAATAAACGAAATGATTTTAGTTTCATGCAGAAAAAAGCATATGAAAGTATGTACTTCCTTCGTTTAAAAAAGGATGATCTAGTTTGACTTAGAACGGAGTTTAAGAAAAGAAAGAAGATTTTTTAATCTTGTGATTCTAAATTAAAGTTATGTCAAATGTACCAAAATGTCCTTTAATCTTGTGGTTTTAAACATGTCACGTGGAAAGTTAAAGTTAAAGTGTTGCTAAAAAAGGAAAAAGATCATTCATTTTGAAACAAACTAAAAAGAAAATAAAACATTCTTTTTGAAACGGAGGAAGTAACGTTTTTCTACTTAAGTCTTTTGTGGTAGATAGATATTGAATGAGAAATCGACACATCATACAAATTGATTTAACTTGATGTACAAAATAGTAGAATTACGCACAATAGTAACTTTTTAATTGGTAGTCGGGGGTAGAGAGACAATGATTGAGGAAACAACACATCACATAGACAGATGTCGAATGAAGAAACGATACATTGTACTCTCTCCGTTTAAAAAAGAATGTCCCTATTTTCTTTTTAGTTTATTTAAAAAAGAATGACCCTTTTCTTTTTTTGGCAACACTTTAACTTTAATTTTCCACGTGACATATTTAAGACCACAAGATTAAAAGTCATTTTGGTACATTTGACATAATTTTAATTTAGAATCACAAGATTAAAAAGTCTTTTTTTCTCTCCTTAAACTCTGTTTTAAGTCAAATTAGGCCAATCTTTTTGAAACGGAGGGAGTATGAGTTGATTTTAGTTATATATAGCAAAAAGCATATATGAAAAACATGTAACTTTACTGTTATTGATTCCCGAGGTAGAGAGATATCGAATAGAAAAATGACACATCATATGAGTTAATTTTGATTTTATGTAAAACGGAAAATGGCCTAAAATACCCTCGAAGTATTGAAAATGGTACAAAATTACCCTCCATCCACCTATTGGCTCCAAAATGCCTTTTTCATCTACCTATTGGCTCCAAAATACCCTTGTCATCCACCTTTGGGTTCAAAATTGACCACTTATTTAACTATTTTAAAATTAAACAATTTAAATATGTTTTAAAATATTTGTCGCTCAACTATTGGTTATAATTTAATTTATTAATATAATTTCTAAACCAACTCACTACCCACTCATTATTAACTAAACCCCACCCAATTAATAAACAATTATAATATCAAAATTGTCATAAACACTACTAAAATACGACGAAATTATAGATTCCTGAAAATGACATCCAAAATTATTCGAGTCAGAATCAAAGCCCCAATTAAATTTATGTTGAGCCCCTTATTTAGGAGGACACTTTCAATAGGATCCTATTTCAAGCTTGAATTCGAAATTTATTATTAAAGGTAAAGAAGTAGTACATCCCAAATTAATTCATGAACTTTTTTTAAATATAATTTTATAAATATTTATGGTTTGTTTTAAAACCTTTAATATATTATTTTAAAAAAAATTATCTATGAAGTAACATCACATAATTGAGACGAAAGAATAATTAAGATGAACATTGTCAGATTTTTAAGTTTATCGTTAATTTTTTACTTAGACACTTGAATGTATGGTAATTTACTTCTATAGATATTTTCGCCTCAAATTTCTAAAAACTCTCATTGGAAGTAGCTTTCTTGTTGTTGCATTAGTAATGTGACGGGTTTATTAATTTGGTGGGATTTAATTAGTACTGGATGGGTAGTCGATTGATTTCTAAATTATACTAATAAGTTAAATTATAACAAATAATTGAGCTTCACGTATTTAAAAAAATATTTAAATAGTTTAAATTTAAAACCGTTAAATAAGTAGTCAATTTTGAACAAAAGGTGGATGACAAGGGTATTTTGGAGCCAATAGATTGGTGGGAAGGGTATTTTGGAGCCAATAGGTGGATGGAGGGTAATTTTGTACTATTTTCAATACTTTGAGGGTATTTTAGGCCCTTTTCCGTATGTAAAAAGGAAGAAGATAAAATTGTACATCATATAACTTTTTTTATTAACTATTAAAGGATCGAGAGACAATGATTGATGACACATCATACACATTAATTTTAGGGAAAAGGCTCAAATATGCCATCGAACTTTCAGAAAAGGCTCATTTATGCCATCCGTTAAAAGTTTGGCTCATCCATGCCACTACCGTTTAAAAAAAGGCTCATTCATGCCATTTTTTTTAACGGTGGTTTTACAAAACCACTTTTTACATGTGTCAAGTTAAAATTCGTCCACGTCATTTTTTTTATAATAAAAAATCAAAATTTTAAAAAATTATTAAATAAGAAAACCCACCCAAATAAAAGATCCACCCAAGTAAAGACCCACCCAAATTTTAAAAAAATCCCATATAACCCATTAGTAACCCAATTTTTCATTCACTTTTACCCTAAAAACCCAATCTAAGAATAGAAGTGAAAACACCAACTCCTCCTTCTCCAACGAATTTACTGTTATTTCTCCAATCTCGTTTATGAAGATTAAAGAGGTTAGTTGACATATTACTACTAAATAGTTATTTAATGTGGTTGGTAGAGGATTTCAAGAAAGTGTACATATTGGGTTCTAAGTCATGTGGGTTTGTTATTTTTGTATGTGTAACTGCATTGTCAAATTTAGGGATCCTTTATGATTGTTCTGTAAGTGTGTTAACACTATTTTACAGTTAAAGTTTTCAATATTTAATTATCTTGTTTGTTTTTTATTTGTTATGGTCCCATATTATATTCGTTGTTGTCATATTTAGGAATTTTTTATGATTGTTCTGCAAATGACTTTAACACTATTTTATAGTTAAAAGTTCTCAACTTAATCTTATTTGTTTCTTTTTGTTGTGGCCCTGAATAGTGTTCAGCTTTTAAATTTGGGGGAGTGTATGTGACCATAGTATAAAGGGAATCATTGTTTATTAGTTAAAATATGTCTTTTAATGATGTTATTTGTTTCTTTTTGTTGTGGTTTTGAAGTGTATTTTCTACAAAAATTTTACACTATATTATTCAGTTTCTTGCATTCCTTTAATCTTTCTCCCTTTGCCCTCCATCAAGTAATCAGACATGAATCGTAGACAAGTTGTTAGCAAGATTTGTTTCTTGTTCTTCGGTTTAAGTTATTTTGGATAGTTTAATCATCATATTGACTATATATTATTGTTGTACGTTGTTGGTCCCTCATTTATTCAATTGTTTTTTTTGGCATGTGTACATTACTGAAGAATGATTGCTAAAGTAACAATACTTTTTCACCATGGGGGTGAATGGGTCTTTTCTCCCCAATTATTGTACACTAAGAAGTTGATGCATACATGGCATGAATTTGATCCAAACTTGTTGTCGTACAAAGACTTGTGTGAAGAATTTAAGAAAGAGCTTGGTTATTTTAAAGTGAAACAACTCTTAGTTGTTGGACCATCTGGTAGATACTACATAGTTGAAGGTGATGATGGTATTCGGGCTTTACAATGTCTGGTTTGTCATGAGTTTAAGAATATTGACTTATTTGCTATAGATGATACGGACTTGACAGTTGACACCCTTAACATTCTTCATCATTTAGAGAGATATCATGTAGATGTTGAAGTCGCATCAGATAATGAACATGATAATGAACATGTACCAGAAGATTCTGATTGTGAGGTTGATATTCCTTCTGATGTGGAGCATGATGAAGAAAGGCTTCAGTTGTTTGAAAAACAAAGAAACAGTACTGTAAGTGATAATTTGGAGCACTACAAGGAATTAGAGAAGGGGATGTCATTTGCCACCATTGAGGAAGCTAGAAAGACAATGAACTACTATGCTATAGCTAGTAAACGTGGATTGAAGATTGAAAAAACTGATCCTAGCAGGGCTAGGTATGTTTGTCAAGCTGGATGCCCTTTTAAATGTAATATTTCACAGGATAAAAAAGGGGCTTCTGGATTTAGTATAAAAAATTTGATAAGTGAACATACTTGCTTTCCATGCTACAAAAATTCGAGGGCTGATTCGAAGACATTAGCTCAATACTTCAAAAGTAAATTACAGAGAGATCCTAAGTACACTGTGAAGGAAATGAGAGAAGAATTATCAACTGATTTTGATTTGAATGTTACAAAATCCAAGCTAAAGAGGACTAAGGTGATGATCCTTGAAAAACTAGACGGGAGTTTCAAGGATGACTTTAACAAACTTGAAGCATATGGGGCTGAATTAAAAAAGTCTAATCCAGGTACCGATGTTGAAATAAACATCTCAAAAGATGCTTTTGAGCAAGGTATAAGAAAGTTCTTGAGGATGTACATATGTTTTAATGCCTTGAAGGTAGGTTGGAAAAGTGGATTAAGACCACTCATTGGTTGGGATGGTACTTTCCTGAAGGATAGGATCAAAGGTCAATTGTTGGTTGCAGTGGGACAAGATTCTATGAATCAATTCTATCCAATTGCTTGGGCAATGGTTGACAAAGAAACTACCAGGACATGGTCATGGTTTGTGGAGCTTTTGAAGAGGTCTTTGGACCTTAAAGATGGAAGTGGAGTGACTTTTATTTCTGACATGCAAAAGGTTTATCATTTTTTAAACATGTTTCATTATATTTTTGACTTATTTTATGTTTTAATCGTGACCTCTACTTCATTACTATATTTTTTTTTAAATCTTACAGGGGTTACTGGATGCTGTGAGCAATGTACTTCCTGCAACTCATCAAAGATTTTGTGTTAGGCACATCGAAGCTAATTGGCTAAAAAAGTGGAGGAGCGGGGAAATGAAAAAGTTGATGTGGTGGTGTGCTTGGAGCACATATGATGAAGAGTTCAAAGACCAACTCAAGAAGCTAGGCCAATTGGATGAAGATGCTGCTAAGGACTTGATTAGTAAACCACCTCAGGCATGGTGTAGAGCCTACTTTGACACGCAGTGTAAGAACACAATGGTTGACAATAACTTCACAGAATCATTCAATGCTTGGATTTTAGAAGCAAGAGGTATGCCAATTATCAAAATGTTGGAGGAAATAAGGATTAAGGTTATGACTAGGTTGGCTGAAAATGAAGGCAAAGTTAGGCATTGGAAAACTGGATATAGTCCACAATGCATGAAGTTGTATAGTGATTATAGGGCAATAGCACATGGATGCACTGTGAACTTTATTGGTGATTATGGTTATGAAGTGTCTGAAGATAATGATAGGCATACTGTGAACTTAGAGCATACTAGATGCACCTGCAGATTGTGGGACTTGTCTGGAATTCCCTGCCCTCATGCCATTAATGCATTTTTGCATAAGAAAGTTTTTCCTGAGACACAAATTCACTGGTTTTACAGTAAAGAAGCCTATTTGTTGGCTTACAAGCACAAAATACAACCTGTTAGAGGAATACAATTTTGGAATGTTGATCCTGCTCATGCAATGGAACCACCTGATATGATCAAAACTATTGGAAGACCCAAGAAAAAAAGAGATAGAACAACAGATGAAGCAAGAAAAAGAAAAGGTGAATGGAGTTCATCAAGAAAAGGTTCTATAATGACATGTAGTAATTGTGGGGAACAAAATCACAACGCACGAGGTTGTTATAAGGTATATTTTTAACTTATTCTCTTATTTTAGGCAAATCTTTAAGTTGCATTAATTGTGTATTTTTGGAGATTGCAATAGTTGGCACTATTTTTATTATAGTTTTTGTGACGGTTTTTAGATGGACATTTTTGTAGACTTCAATTTTGAATATTTGGAAATTGAAACTTTTGTGACTGTTTGAGTTTTTTGGGCTGCTATAGCTTTTTATTTTCTTGGACTACAATAATTAGAAATATGAGTTAACATTATTTTGTTTGATAGGCAAAAGGGGCTGATCAGATTTCAAAGAAAGGTAAAGGCAAAGAAAAAATTGGTGAGACATCAACTGGAACACAACAATCTGGCCATGCCTCAAGGAACAACAATTATGAACCTGAATTTGGTACGCAACCATCTCAACAATCAGCCTTTCGAACTCAATTTGATACTCAACAGTCAACAGCTTATGGACCTGATATTGGTGACGATGAAGACCTAATATTGAGGCCGAAAACCATATCTGAAGCTGATACATTGTTGGCCATGAGAAAGGGCAGAATGACGTCATCAACTGGTGGTAGAAGAATTCAGTTCACCGGAGATGAAACTGGGGTGTCAACTCCAACAAACTTGCCTTATTCACCAACAAAGATAACTTGGCGAGAAAAGGAAGCTGTTACATGCAATCAGTTACAAAATGACGCGAGAAAACGTATCAAGATGATTGCAAGAAAAGGGCAAGGGGAACTAGCCCCCAATTCTTTTGAAATATGAAAGTTGTTTTATTTTTCTTTTGTGATGCCTAGACATTTTAAAGGTTAAGCCTTTCATTTTGTGATGCCTAGACATTTTAAAGGTTAAAGCAGTTAACATGTGATTTTTGTTATTACAATTATTTTGACCTTAAAAAATGACAATTACCTATTCTATTCTGTAATAGAATGACAATTGATGCTAGATTTGTTGAAATATTAGGTTATGCACTATGTTGATATTGAAGTTTTGTGTTATGGAGTGTATTTCCTTAGTGCAGGTTCACATCACAATTCTTTTCAATGAACTTTTGTATTGCTGGCTTGCTGCTGCTTGGAATTTGTTTATGCATTGTGATTATTAATGAATTATCTTTGAATGAAAAATTGGGTTACTAATGGGTTATATGGGATTTTTTTAAAATTTGGGTGGGTCTTTACTTGGGTGGATCTTTTATTTGGGTGGGTTTTTTATTTAATAATTTTTCAAAATTTTGATTTTTTATTATAAAAAAAAATGACGTGGACGAATTTTAACTTGACACGTGTAAAAAGTGGTTTTGTAAAATCACCGTTAAAAAAATGGCATGAATGAGCCTTTTTTTAAACGGTAGTGGCATGGATGAGCCAAACTTTTAACGAATGGCATAAATGAGCCTTTTCTGAAAGTTCGATGGCATATTTGAGCCTTTTTCCTTAATTTTATTTACATATAGAAAAAAGACATGAAAATATGTAACTTTTTTTTCTATTGAACCTTGGCGGTAGAGAGAGATTGAAGGGGAAAATGACACATCATGATCAATTAATTATAATTTCATTTAAAAAAAATGAAGAAAGAAATTTGTAGAATAATTTACGATAACTTTTTGATTTTGTTGTTTGGGACGGAGAGACAACCAATACGAAAGCGACACATCATATTTTTTTAGTGCCTATATAAGTGAGCAATCTAACATACATTATAATTTTTAAAACTTTTTTTACTCTCTCCCTCGGTAGAAGCTCCTATCCTTTTCGCTTTCTTAGTGATTCAAATTCATAATCTTTCGATTGAAAGTGAAGAGTGTTTATTATTTAAACAATACCCTCTCGTTAGATACAATATAATATTTCTTTCACTACAAATACAAACACATGTTATTAAGAGCAAAATAAAAAAAGGTATAATGCATAAGTACCCCCTCAACCTATGTTCGAAATCTCAGGGACACACTTATACTATACTAAGGTCCTATTACCCCTCTGAACTTATTTTATTAATAATTTTCTACCTTTTTTTGGCCTACGTGACATTATCTTGTGGACCCAACGCTAGTTGACTTTTTTTTCAAACTAGTGTCACGTAGGTCACAAAGGAATAGAAAATTACTTATAAGATAAGTTCAGAGGGTAATAGAGCCTTAATATATTATAAGTGTGTCTTTAAAATTTCAGGCATGAATTGAAATTTTCATATATAAATTAAATTAATTTATCACATGAAACGAAAAAAGTTATTCATGAGGTCACTAAATTAAGTGAGATACTGTGTCTTGTCACTAGGAGAGTAATCATATTGTACTAGTCAATTTCATTCATTCATTCATTTCTTTCAAATAAAAATAGAAAGTTATATAGTAAAAAAAATCAAAAGATGCTTTTTGAGTTTTTTTTTTCTTTTTTGAAAAATCCAATGAAAAGATGGGGGTCAAAAAAAGTTTCATAAAACCTAGCTAAAATATTATGTAGGAACAGTCCTATTTTATCCTTATCTTGTTCCCCATGTTATTTACATTATTTTCTAATCTTGTCTATTTGTCTCTTTTGCTATACTTTTATTTATTTATTTTATTTCTAAAGGTAACCTAGATCTCTCTATTCACATATTGTTGATGGTGCCAAATTTTGTACTTCAATTTCTATATAATTTTTTTGATATATTGTTTTAAAGTTATAAGAGTATGTTCTATTTCATATTATGATTTAAAATTTGATATTAAAATAAATTGATTTCGAAAAATTCATTCATGATTTACATTCTAGTGTGTAATTTGTTTGTATAAAGTCTCAATCACTAGTAATTGACTTGTGCTTAAAATTTTCTGTCTTTAAATTAAAAAATTTAGCGACTTGTGATCATGATAAGGATTCTAATCACTCCTTCTCTTTATTATCATAAGAGCGTTGTCAAGATGATAAGCATTAAGGCAATAGGAAATGAATATTATATAGATGATTCATTAAAATTAAAGATGCTTGATATTCGCCTTAAAATATATATATTTAGTCATTATTTACCTCACATGATTTTAATATATTTATTATCTTTTAGGGTGTTATTCTAGCTAATTATGCTTTTATGTGTGTACTGTTATTATTAGGTGAATTTTGAGATATTTAAACCTAAATCAAAGCTGAATGAGCAAGAAAATAACAATATAATCAAACCTCTTATTAGTCATCCATAAAGACAATGTTTTACTATATGATTATGTTTTTTAGAATCAATTTTCATATTATGTTATATTATATATTTTTGGGATAATGCACAAGTACCCCCTCAACCTATGCTCGAAATTTCAGAGACACACTTATACTATACTAAGGTCCTATTACCCCTGAACTTATTTTATTAATAATTTTCTACCCTTTTTTGGCCTACGTGACACTATCTTGTGGGCCCAATGCTGGTTGACTTGTTTTTTTCAAGTTAGTGTCACGTAGGCCGAAAAGGGGTAGAAAATTACTTATAAAATAAGTTCAGGGGGGTAATAGGACCTTAGTATAGTATAAGTGTGTCTCTAGAATTTCGGGCATAGATTGAGGAAGTACTTGTGTATTTTTCCTATATTTTTTATAATAATATTTTACTATAATAATAAAAAAATATTTGGAATATATATATATATATATATATATATATATATATATATATATATATATATATATATATAGATATAGATATATATATAGAGAGAGAGAGAGAGGGGGAGAGAGAGAGAGAGAATAATCCTAGTACAAATAAAACATTTGTATACAAATATTATTCATACATTAGTTTGATTGTACTACAATATATATATTATCTCATGACTTTATAGTTAAGAAATTAGTAGATTCAATTATGAAGCAAGAACAATATATATAGTGTAATACATATCATTATTATAGAGTGCTCGAATTAAAAAAAAATGTATTAGTATTATATAGATTAGTGTATTTTAGTTAATATACCTGAAAGTAACAATAACAATATATCTGAATATTGTAATTGCGCGCGCATATATATATATATATATATATATATATGTTGGACATGCATGAATGATTCTTATTAAAAAAGGTGCAATCAAAATTTTATTGACTTTATTGATGCAACACTAAAATTAATAAAAGAGATATTTTGAACTTTTCAAAATGTTACATAGTTTCATCATTAGTACCAACTATGTTTTACAGATAATTAGTAGCATTATTTTTGGACCAAAATCAAAGAATCTCACTTGTCTATTTAGGATTTAGGATTTAGCATTTGAATTAGGAGCACTTATTTTGGTCATAATTTTTCAATTATTCCCATTTGAAATTTGTTAGATCATTACATACAATAATGCATTTAATTAATTGATTGTGGAATAATTGTTGAGATGACATAAAATAACATGATCAATAGGGTCCAAGGGATGATGAATTTAGACATTTTGTTAAGAGTGTTTAAGGATGTATATATGTCCAACACAACGTATATTTATATATATAATATAGTTTCTGATATAAGATATTTAATTGACCATCCTTCCATTGCTATATAGGTGAAAATTAGGGTAGAGCAAAGTTTAGGTAGTTAAAGAGGTTCAATTTTATATATTTTAAAAAAAATATTATAATTAGAATTCCTGATTTTGCGACTCTAAAGGAAAGTTGAATGAAGTTGTGAATCTAAGTAACTAAAAGTGGTGTGTAATATGATCATTATAATTTGATTTAGCCTAATATTAATGGAGGTCATTGTCATATTTTAGGTTCATGTAATATGATATACTTGGACTATAACAATCCTCCACCAATTAAAAAAAATATAAAGAATGAAATTCTTAATGACCATGATTTGGCAAGTCATGAGGGATCGTTGATGTAACTAATAAAATTATTGTCATGTGATTAAAGGTATTTAAGCTATCAAAAAGACTTTTAAAAAAATGATAAAACTACATATATATAATAGACCTTTATAATCGGATTCTTTTTTCAAATCATGCATATAATGGGAGTTTAATGCACCAAACTGTCTTTTTTCGGAAGAAAAAAAGTTTTTCCACAAACTAAACCATCCTATCCATAAACAATATTGCTTGATGCTATAATAATTATCTTATTGTTAAAGAATTGCCACTAATAAAAAGATTATTAAAGTATGATGCAATAATAAGTTTATTGTACATGATTTTACCTTGTTCACCGGGAGACCTTTTTTTGGCAACTTAATTACAACCCTTCTTAATCACGTAACGTCAAACTTTTACCATTGTATCGATGCTTCTATTCATATACCAAAAATCCAAGATATGTAAGAAAGGGAGTTACATGGTCCAAGAAGGGTCGGACTACATTGAGTGATTCATCATTCATAGTCTTACTATATATATATATATTTATTTTTTGTACAAGAAACTGTTTTTATAACTTGAACTCGTATTTTTCTAATCATATGATACCAATTCTTATTTTATGCCAATTAATCATATAGCAAAAAAAAAAAAAAAAGGCTAGCTTGGTTAAATCCAAATTAAACAAGGACAAGATAAACCATATATATTTTGATTGTTATATGAAAATGACCTTTAATTATTCATAACACACATTTTCAATGAGCTATATAATAGCTAATTGAAACCAATTAAGCAAAACAAAATAAAGATAAAATTCATCATAAGTATTTAACTATCTTTAATTAACTAAAGGTTTCAAGTTTTAACTCTAGTATTGGAATCATCTTTAATCACTCGAAAAATCTAACATTAGTTGAACCACAAAGTAATACCATACATCGTAAGAAACCAATTAAAAAATATATATAATACATTATTTATATTAGCAATTCTAAAAGAAAGTTTCTATTTTAATTATATGGAGACAAATCTAGAAAAAAGAAAAGAGTATGGAAGATATGTTTCAACTCAAGATATTATGGATAAAAGAAAGAGATCACTTCTTGTTTTGGTTTATGAATGATAGGTCACTTTTTATCTTCACATGATAGATATATTGGTTCTTATTTTTACTTTTTTAAAAATAAAATTATATTTTTATGAAAAAATTACTTAAATGTGCAACTTATAATAAATTTTACTTTACGTGTCGTATCAGTCAGATACATCACTTTACAATGTATCAGGACATTACTTTATACGCGATGAATTAATCGGATACATTACTTTGTGCGATATATCAGGATCACTTTATGATTTGTATCGAGACATACATGATGTATCAGAACATTGAGTGATGTAACCAAAATCGAGACGCGGTGCATCAGGACGTTGAGGGATGTATTCGAAACTGGAACGCAATGACATTTTGGGATGTATCCGGATTCCACCAAATTTAAGGGATTTTTGTAATTTGAAAAAGAGTAGAAATAACATGTAAAATAATCAGCTCTTAACACTATGAAATTTACGAAAAATCTAATTATTTACCAAAATTGAGCTGTATATTTACTGATTTTTGGAATTAGTCAAAATAGGAATAAACTTGATGATACTTGAACAACTTATTTTTCATGTATTTAAACAAAATCTTGAATTTACATCACTTGTAATAGTAAATTTTTGAAGGAATAATTTCATATAGATCATAATATAACCTTGCCCTCACCGACCGTTGTTAGGTTTTTTTTCATCTCGTATAAACTTTTTTTTTTTTTTATCTTTGAGCAAGCTTGTATAAAGCAAAAACTTGTCCCACGTATGATTCGGAGGTTGAGTACTACTCAACAATATGTGCTTGACCAAGATTAATTAATACAACAAATATACAATGTACTCATCGATCGTGTTTCGATTTTTTCACGTGGGAAGGAATTTTTTTTTTGATGATATTAAAATGTATAACGATCTCATTGGAAGTTTTAAAAAGACTATAGATATATTGATTGGAGATATAATAAGATATAATATAACAATTAAATTAAAAGGAAAATAAAATTAGTATAAAGATGTTTAAAATGACATCTAGATTCTTTTTTCTTTCTTTTTGTTATTTATAAATTATATTCAATATGGATATCGAACTGGAAGTAAGCTCTCTGAGATCTTAGGTGGTAAGTATTTTTTCATCTTTAATTAAAGATTTTAGATTTAAATTGTAGGTTGTAGCTATCGATTCACCTTTGATATGAAATGCTTTATAACAAGAGTTTAAATTAGTTGAGTTCTAAACTGAATATCAGATACTAAATAAAAAAATTGAAAAAATTAAGGAATTAAATACACAAATTAATTTAATAAAACATTTATAGTTTAGAAGCAACTCAAAGAAGTGGAGACAAAAAGCAAGTTCGAACTCCACAAAGTCCTAAGAAATTGGCTTTTTAAGGCCACGCTTAGGGATATGTTTTGAGTTTTTTCTTTGTGAAGACTTTTTGTGTCAATAGCCATCTCCATTAATTCCGTTCAGAAGCGGATTCAAAATTTAAATTTAACAAATTTGAAAATCATAAGTTTTTTAATATTGAACTCACATATAAAAAGTACTACTTCGAATTTCACATATATATCTATACTTTATGTTTTTGAAAAATATTAAATTCGAATGAACTTACTGAGATGGAGTTAGTTAGAATTTTATGAATCCTAGATTCTAAAAGAATAAACTTTTATTGAATTTTGATACATTATTTATACATAATAAATGATTTTTTTCAAAATGAAAGTCATACATTTAGATGGATTTTTCAACATATATAAAGTCTATTTCTAAGCTATTGAATTCTGCCGAACATGTAATTGTCTACTATCTCAAACTATATCGCCGCTGATCATGTCGCTATTCTTCATTTACTATATTTTTCTTGAGGTAATCACTATTAAAAACGTGATTTTCGATATAGGAAATTGATTTATCAAAAATATTTCCTAAGTACGGAATTTTTTATGATACTTTGACGATAATATCCGGCGAAAACTCATATTATTTGACTAGATTTGTAAGTTGATAATAAGTTAACCGTCTCATACAATTTGACATAAACATATTAAGATAACACGTGAAAGATGTCAGGTAAGCATTGAAACTTCACCAATTATAATGGGAAAAATATATTTGGAATAAAATTTCTTTAAAGATTTTCTATTAGAGAATGATAAAGTCACTTTCCCAAATCTAGATTTATTCAAAATAGCTAGCATGTGCTACCCATTTGTTGTTTAATGGCTAAGATAGCCTAGTTGAGAATATCTAATCACTTAAGGAAAAAAACAAGTTTGAAAGTTTCAACTCATACATGTTTTTGCACACTTGTAATTCATGCTTCACTTCTTGAAAATGAAGGGTTTGATGTGATCTTACCGTTCTTAATTAGAAGACTTGAATTTAGGTAAAACCTTCTATAGTATCGACGTTCGTAGGATATGCAGGATTGATGTAATCTCTTTATCTTTAACTAGAACTGATATCGAGTTCAAGCCTTTGAAACGGAGAAACCCTGTGAGTGCAATATATGTGATCCCTTCATAAATCCTTAACTATAAATGTCTCGGATATGATAGCCCTGCAAATTTCTAGTAGGACACACTTTTCCCTCTAATAGGCCCTATATATATCAAGAATACCGATTAGATCCTCTATATAATTAATGTATTATTTTTTTAAAAAAAGCAAATACAATTTCAAGCTTTAAACTTAACGAGTTCAATATTTAAAAGTTTTATGAGTTTAATAATATGGTCCTTAATAAAACATATTCGAAACCAATAAATGTTGAGGAAACATATTGCACTTGAGTTTTTTTGGGCCAAGAAAATGAAATTTTAACAAAATGTCTTGTTTTTTTTCTTAACTTAGCCTTTCAAAAAGAAGGAAATAAACCATAAAATTCCATGATGCAAGTTATACACTTATTTTATTGTTGTTGGATATTTTAATCAAAATATATAAATACAAGTGTTTCTGAAATGGACCCAAATTGACTTATGATTCATAAATAGAACAATTGTTTGGCTAAAATGTAAACAATTAATAATATTATAGTAACTCTACTTCTCCTCCTTTTAGTGAATTCATAAGAATATTAGTATTTGTGCATAAAAAGTGTATCAAGAATATATGGAAAATAACATTTCTACCTCACGAGATAAGGTCGAAAATAATGATGCACAATTAGAAGGTCGGCGCATAATTGGCTTGCCCCTTTTTTTCTCTACTTTAATTTTTTTTTTGTGCCCCAACCAGACATCTTACCATTAGTCATGACACGCGCCTAAATCACACATCGCTGATATAATCCACAATTATTGGAACATTCTATTCAAGTGAATATCCAATGTCAAAGTAGCATGATATTTGTGATTGAAATAAACAATGAAACAGTTGAAAAAAAGAAGGGAAATGACACAAAAGCAATTAACAATCAATGTGAAAATGAAGTCACTAAGTGGAGACCATGACAAGACCTAAAAGTGCAACATAGGCATATCCAAAAATACTTTTCAAAGAACATGATTCTAATTGCAACTCAAAATCCACCATCCAAACACAACTCTAAGACCCCCTACCCCTCGCCCCCGCTCCAAAATAAAATCATTCAACTCTTAATCAAGTCTCAGATTCGAGTTTTAAATATGAAAAAAACTTCTGAGAGACAGAGATTGCTCATTTAATGAGCCTTAAACGGCACAAATCCAAATCAATCGAGACTCAAATGCAGGACATTTCAAAAATCGAGACTCAAATGCTGAAAACCAAATAAATAAATAAATAAATAAATACATGAAAGAAGAAAGATTGTAGACAATGAGGATGTGACATTTCAAAAGTTGAGAAGGAAAATAGTTGGTTGAAGTTAGTTAGTGCTCTTTGTAGGGCAAGCAATTGAGTTAGTTAAAGACTACTAATATACTAATTCTAAATGGACAAGTGTCTCATTACTAAGTTACCTATTTCTTGGACTTACATAAAGCTTAACATGCCGCCACGTGGATGTAACTACACCTTGTTGGAATTTTGACAATAATCCCATCCTAATAAAAAGAAACCCCACAAAGGAAAAAATTACGCAGATACGCAAATTTATACTATTTAATTACTCATTATAACTATAGTTTGCTATAATTATCACTCGCGACTAACTTTATACATTAATTACGTGGGCTGACTTCGATTTGTATAATTAGTCATGTTTGTATATGTATAATTCGCCAGAATATACAAATAAATATGTATAATATACAATTTTTTAGCCTTTATACATATACAATTCACCCCTCTCCCACTCTCACCCCTCTCTCCTCCCTCTCTCAATCTTGCTCGCCTCTCTCCTCCCTCACCCAATCTCCCTTGCCATTTATACAAATATATATATATAATATACAGTTATATACAATTATATACATATACAATTCACCTCTCTCCCACTCTCTGCCCTCTCTCGCTCGCCTCTCTCCTCCCTCTCTCAATCTCGCTCGCCTCTCTCCTATCTCTCCCAGTCTCGCTCGCCTCTCTCCTATCTCTCTTAATCTCTCTTGCCATATATACAATTATATATGTATAATATACAATTATCTAACCAATATACATATACAATTCACCTTTCTCCACTCTTTTCTCCTCTCTCTCGCCTCTCTCCTCTCTCTCCCAGTCTCGCTCGCCTCTCTCCTCCAAATAACATGTAGCTACAAATTGTAATTATCAAACTATAGCTATGGAGAATAATTAATTATTTTTAAGTGGCTATATGTGAAAGTTTCCCTAGCACAGAGCATAACGAGTGATGTGTAAGTTAGACGCATGTGACTTATGTTACTCAGACTCTTCTAGATGTCGACAAGTGCGTATCTCACTATTTAAAAGCAGTGCATTCTTTAAGGATTCGAAATAAAAGACTAGAGAATTCTGCCTTTATTTTGACTACCCTAGGCTAGAGAACTTGACGGACCACCTCAGAGGTCGGAAGAAGATTCTTAGAGACCACGGCAACCCTTGCTGAAAGGGGTATGGGGGACAACGGTACCGCAACACGCTTGGCGTGTCCGGACAATTTCTTTTTTTGGATTACTCCCCAATCAAATTCAAACTCAAGCTCAAAGATGGATAAAAATTAATAGTAATAAGGCAGTTATAACAGTAACAATTAGACAAGATGGAGTTGCTTCGATGTTAAACACCCTTCAACTCCAATCCTACGGTTGTTGGTTCGAGTCACCAAGGGAACAAATAGATGAGTAACAGGTAGTACACTTGCGCCAGTCAAGACTTAAAAACCTGGAATACATAAGCAAAAGGTTATGGTAAAAGACCAAGATAGCTGTGTAAGGTTTTCCTTGGTGGTATAGCACTTGCATATGGCTCTAAGGAAGGCAGTTTGATGTAACCAACCAACTTACCAATTGAGCTACTAATATTTCCCTATATGACTCATTAATGAAATACACTTTACAAAGAAAGAAAGCTTCAAGGTTGTGTAACAATGCAGAAGAAAGATGCCCATCATCAATTAACTGACAATGGGATAGTGCAACAGATATTGCACTAGTCCATACAAATCCTTCTTTATGATGGGAAATGATGATTTTAATCATCATATTTTCTTTATGATGGCGGCATTCGAGTCAACTTGTGCCCAGCCCAAGTGCCGGGCGACTCCATCTGCCAAAGCTCAGGCAGATAGGAATAAATCACCTGATTTTTCTCCACCGCTAGGCTGAGCCTAAGACTTCATGGTTCACCTACTACCTCATTGACCATTAGGCCACACCCTTTGGTGCATTATTTCATCTAATGAAAGCATTAGTTTGTTAGGCAACAACATCTCTACAAACAATAAAAAAAATCTATAGCAGTAAACCAAATTAACAGTGATAAGGAAAAGAAGTAAAGGCTCCAACTTGGTAGGCAAATATTTCATTTTCTCTCCCTTCCTTTGTCTATTATTAGTATGGTCAGATGTATTTTTTAGGGATACTTATAGTTCAATGTCTTTCCTCCATTGCATCAGGACAATGATTAAAATAAGTTGAGCACAAAAAGCTTCATACACCACTCTCTGGAATAGTCTAACCTGGTTCTACTTATAAACTCATTTGTTTACCTTACTAAAACAACTTATACACTTCATTGTTTAGAAAGGGCAGACAGATTAATGACGTTCTTCTAGTAGTTACTGAGCATCGATCTTCTATACGAGGAAGAGATGAGGCAATCCTGGACTTCTATGCAGGCTAGACATTGAGAAAGCATTCGACCATATCAATCTGCTGAGTCAAATGGATACATTTCTGTGTGTTTTCAGTTAGCTTCTGCATTTACTAACGTCACTTCTCTTCTCAAAGGGGACTGAAGCAACGGAATTGACTCATTATTCCAATGTTAATTATGAGAAAGTAAGGGATGAACACTCTGAAGTCTGAAGAGTTCTCAGAGGATCTTTTCCTACACTCTACCATAAATGGTTCTATCAACTTTCGTTGAGACACTGTTAAATTTCTTGCGATAGTTTGATATCCAGCACTTATTCCTAATCTTCTATCAACAAAAAGACTTGCACACAATTGTCAGGAAAACAACTGTAAACAGTAACCTCAAAGAACCCCAAGCACGGCACCTCAAATACCCGAAAAATAACATAGTTGATGTTTCTCAGGTAAAACATCATTAAGAACAAGAATAACAGCTAAAACACCGCATATTATAGTACATATAATGAATAATACATAATTTACATGAAAAATTGGACACTTAACTCCATCAGAAAGCTTCTAAGTTACAATCTTCTACAGTGCTAAGTATAAACTCAAAATCAATAATACATATTCAAGACGAAATACAATCAAAACTCCCTCATCATTTTCAAGGTAAAACTGCACAAATTAATAGGTCTTCTCGCTGGCAAACCAACTGTGCACAGTGATTGAGAATTCCGAGTAGTTCTAGGAATTAAATCTGACCTTTCTAGATTCTCGTCAAGATGTCCCAGCAGCAGATACCTTCAGCTTCTTGGGTAATGGATTCCCCCCAGACAATACCACGTAAGAGTAGAAGCAAAACATTGCAGCACTGTCATTTCAGACAGCAGAATTCAGATAATGATACACATCACAAAGAATTTTCAAGAAAATAAGACATTACGATACCTCATGGCAGCATAAAAGCCAGTGGGAAATACTTTCCTTGTCTGCAAACGAACTACAATCATCAATTTGAAAATGCAAGCCACTAAATAATCTAATAGAAGACTTCCGGAATACAAGGAACTACCAGAGAGAAAGTCTGCATGTTTTTCCATAGAAGGACTGCAGCAAGCACTGCAGGGCCATAGCAGCGAAGTCATTAATAATTGAAGAGACAGTATATATCGAATATCCACTTGGCTGGACGTATTGATGTCAGCAACAGCCAACTAAACAAAATGTTTTCATTTGCTTCAACAAATGTGGCAAGAAAGAGTGACAGATCATCTCGAAATTGTTTGGCTTGATGTAGGAAAATAGAAGAAAAAAAAAAAAAGAAGAACAGATCTTCAAATGGAAGATGGGAAAAACTTTCCTTCTTTCCTTCTTTTTCCTTTTCAAAGCAAGGATTATTTCCGCATAAAAGATGTTTCCATGGACTTAATATATTCATATTACCAGGTGGTGAGAGCAGGAAGTTGTGAAGTCGAGAGCTAGAAGTATACATTATTAATTTATAGATGTCTGGTTCACTTCAAACAATTACGTAATCAATTTTTACTAAAGTTCCAGTTCCCATGTGTTTTTACACATCCGTTGTCTCATTCATAGAAAATATCTAACAACCGAATGATATACACATACAATTTGTCTTTCCTATCCCTGACTTACCATATTGACAAAATACTATTGTTCAACAAAAAGAAAGAGCTACTGCTCAAAGAGAAGAATGTGGAAACAAGGCTGACAAAAAATGCTAACACGATCAGATAAAAAAAAATCACACTCAAAGAAATCGTTCCCTTTTCATCAGCAAACTAAAGGAAGTCCAGCTGCACAGATAGCAATTAACTTACAGGAAACCAGCAAATACCTGCTTGACCCAGTATGAATGGCAAGCTAGATTTTCCTTGTCTCCAGACCCTCAAGCTAATGGTGCTGCAGGCCAGTAAAGCACCACCAAAAAGAACACCATTACTTAAAGTCGCAGGGTTTCTTGAGAAAATAAAACCAACAATGCCCCCAGTGAAAACAAGACCACCTGTGATGAGGATCATTAAAGTATTTACTAATCATAATAATTCAGTAGCTGCAAGAATTATAAACGACACTGTGATAAGAAATTATAGGTACGACAGAAACATAATAGAGATATTTTCTGTCATTTTGATCTCCTTATTTATGTTACTTGACATCTTTCTGATAAATTAATGTTTCCACTTGATTTATGTGATTAGTTTGATTTATTATCACAAAAGCAGTGAATATAATAGAAAGAGGGATAGAGAGAAGAAATGTGCTAGATTGCTGAAGGCATTATTCGTTCTTGAAAGAAGCATGGGAAGATTCAAAGCCAGTAACAGAGAGTTATAGCTCAAGATAGCACTCTTACATAGGCACCAGAATGATTAAAATATTTCCTGAATCTAATGATCAAGATTCTGAGAATCATTGGTTCCTACGTAAAGTTAAGAACTTATATAGCTAAAAGAAATGCAAGGGACTAATACCTTGATGTAGTTAACAAGGGAATGATTCTACCTTTTTGCCCAACATATATCTACTGCATCACCAAACATCTATAGAATGCACAAGCTCCTAATTAATGAAGCAAATTTATTGGATCCAGTGACACATCGGGGATCACTAGGATAGGTCATTCAATAGAACTGGTGTTTACAGTTACAGAAATGTGTTAGAGATATATACTGGTGTTCACAATATAATTAGCAGATAAAGAAACAAATATGTATGCTTACGTGTTAGGGTGCGACCCTTCCCCTGACCCAGCTAATGCGGGATGCTTTGTGCACAGGGCTGCCCCTTTTATAAGAAGTATACATAGCAAAAGAAGGAGCTGTAAAGAATGTTGCTCTCGACAAGAAGACACCTACCCTCTATTTAAGTAGTAATCCTAAGAACTGCAGAAGCAAAAGAAAAACAACAAGACATTTGCACTTTTAGGTAGTTTCCCCTCAAAAGCCCTTCCATTCCTCTCAATTTGGACTCTTAATGTAATAGTTGAAGGAATGACCTAAAGAATATCCTAAGAATGATTGGAAACATAATCTTCCTTTGTCTTTACTTTAATTGGCAACCATAGAGTATAAAGAGGAGTTAAAAAAGGAATGCAAAACAAACAAAATAGACAAAAACAAATCTTTTCAATGAATCATTAAAATTCTAGAATAGAACATATGTTTGGATAAGGCGTCAACCTAAAAAAAGGTAATTGGTATACAAGGTGGAAAAGACTGTTTCTAGAAGCATTATTCTTAAAAGTGCAACAAGTGAGAATAAACTTGACAGAGAAAAGAAGGGCTGGTGATATCAGGCACTAAACAAGCACTAGTTTCTCTACCTTTTTGAGGCAATACTCACCAAAGGGAATACCAAAACAGAAATCATGGATTTTGGCTGTCCTTTTTGAAGGACTGATGGAGTTTTCTTGCACTGACCCTTTCATTTCTTTTCCTGGAACAAGTTCGTTCGACTTTAAATTTGAATTTGATGAGCTTCCATTATGTGATTGTGATGCATCTTTAGTACAACCTAAAGTGGTCCTGTCTTCTGAATTGGATAAATCTGTTCCACGAGCATCATTTCTCACAACCACTACCTGAACTCCATAACAAATGAAGATGTGTAAGTGCATGTACATTCCACATAGAGTGCCGCTTACTCCACAAACCCAAATTTCAGCAAAATAATAGAAAGTCCAATACAGGTAGTATTAGAAAACTAAAATCATTCATTTTGGAAGTCAAATGCCAGATGTCAACCAATAAATCACCAAATTGCTTCAAAGAAACAAAAGAAAGGAAACAAATAAGGACGACAAATTAAAGATTTTACGCAGATAAATGGTTCCATCTTTAGTCTGATTTGATATGATTTGTGAGCAAAAACATCTTCTATTACTAGTAGCCGGCTAGCCGCAAGAGAACATTGAAGTAAGTTGATAGAGAAACATCAACTTGGAGTTTAAAATCTGAATAGTTAACGAATTTGATTTCTTGCAAATCATAGATGATGTATACAATTCTGAGGTACACGTAAGTTGTTCCAAACACTACCTACTATATGTTAGGTTGAGAAAATGGAGTGGATACAGAGGATTCGCACAACTAAACTCACCTAAATTATAACTGACCCAACTAATTGGAATGAAGGTATAGCTGATTGACATGACTCTTACATTAAACTCGAGCTTAATATTGCAACAACTATGCAATATTAAATTCAAGCCAGATCAATCAAAACAAAATAGGAGGGATAATTGGATATAGACAAGTATGTGCTAATATTTTGCCTTATAACTACACAGGATAACCTGAAAAAAGAAGTATTTTTTATTAATTTTTCAATGTCAAAATGTGGTTGGCAAAGAATTATTATTAGACTCTAGAACTAAAACCCATTGAAAAACCACACTCAACCTTCATCACAAATCATGAAAAGATCACATCTTTACCAAAAAGATCAATTTTTAATCAAATTAACATAATTCCACATCAAGAATCCATCAAGTTCCTTCCTTTTTCTTCTGGGATTTCTTAAAATCATTTCCTTTTATCTCTAAACAAACAAAAATAACCACACTCAACCTTCATTGCAAACCATTGAAAGACCACATTTTTACCAAAAAGATCAAACTTTTAACCAAATTAACAGCACCCCACATCAAAAGTTCATCAAATTCCTTCCTTTTTTCTTGAATATCTTCAAATTATTTCCTTTTATTTCCAAACAAACAAGAATAAACACACTTAAACCTTCATTGGAAACCATGAAATGACCACATTTTTACAAAAAAATATCAAACTTAAACCAAATTAACATAACCCCACATAAATAATTCATCAAATTCCTTCCTTCTTTTTCTGGAATTTCATCTAATTCTTTCCTTTTATCTCCAAACAAACAAGAATAACCAAACTCAACCTTCATTACAAACCATGAAAAGACCACATTTTGACCAAAAGATCAAAATCTTAACCAAATTAACACACCCCACATCAAAAAATCATCAAATTCCTTCCCTTTTTTCCAGGAATTTCTTCAAATTTCTCCCTTTGATCTCCAAACAAACAAGAATAAAGCAAACACTCAATAAAGAACAACACTAAATTCTCAATTACAAAAGAAACATATATTGGGAATTCCATACAAGATAATATACATGTTACTAAAGTACACATTTTGACCAAAAAGATCAAATTTTTAACCAAATTAACATAACCCCACATCAAATATCCATCAAATTCCTTCCCTTTTTTCTGGAATTTCTTCAAATTCTTTCCTTCTATCTCCAAACAAACAAAAACAAAAGCAAACACCAAATAAAGAACACTCATTTCTCAATTACAAAAGAAACATAAATGAGAAATTCAAAACAAGACAACAAGTTAAAGCAAAATCTGGGGAAAAAGGAGAAAAAGGAGAAATAAAAAATAAGCAAATAAAATACAAAAATAAAAAATAAAAAAAAATAGGCACCTTCCGTGGAAGAGTAGAACAAGGATGGAGATGAGTGTGGAACAGAAATCTCCTATTGATGGAAGAGAAGCATGAGAGCTGAGAAATCGCTGATGACATTCTTGATTCACTTCGATTTTTTTTTTAAAAAAAAACTTTTTGAGAAAAATATTGGAATATTCAAAGTTGTGTTTTTATGAATTTGAGAAAGTGAGAAAAATGGTTGTATTGTTTGGGGTGGGGCCGTGGGGGTGGGTGGGGGTGGGGGAAGGACTATGGGACGGCATATTTTTGGTCCATGAATAGATAGTATAGTGTTTCTTTAAAGAAAGAAGTATTTGCTCCATGACTGGATAGTATAGTGTTTCTTTCCGTATTTGAAAATATTCTTAAATTTGACCTAAATTATTAATTTTATTTTTTGATGCATTGACAATTTTAAAAATATTTTTTTATTTAATTAACTAAACTTAGATACACCTTCGATCTATCATGTTATAGCAAGTGGTCTCAAATTCTTGTACGTGCATGAGACTTTTAATTTTAAAAAATCGAGAAAAATATTGAAAAAACTCCTAAATTTAACGAGAATTTAAGGGTGTATTCCACTCATATTGCAAGATTGAGTGTATTTAAGTTCAGTTAGTTAAGTAAAAATGTGTTTTTAAAGTTGTCAATAGTTCGAGATGAAACTAACAATTTGCGCTGAGTTTAAGGTATTTACAATACTTCTTAGCTAAATATTTATACAGGTATCATTCTTTTATGAGTTTGGTCCTTGAAATATCTGATATTCTCCGAACTATTACTAACTATGGTCAATACCTATTAGGATCATTAAACTATGTGCTCTGGTATCACTTATTAAGTTCAAAAGTAATTAGTGCGTCATGCGTAAGTTTATAATTGTAAATCAAGATGACAAGTGTCGTGGGTGGAGCTAGGGGGCGTACTGATCATCTATGGGTGGTGGTCTGGGAGTGAACTTTTAGGGTCTTGAACCACGATCCCCCACCCATGGGGCATGGGTCCATCTACTGACCGTGGTCCCCTTTCGTGGGTGGACTGTTTTGATAGCTTTTTAGGTGGTTTCTACGGCCTCCTCAAGGACCCTTGGTTGGTCCTTAGGGAGTCGTACCTTAACGTTTTGATCTCGAGCCCTTCATTCTAAGTATGTTAATTCATGTCTATGACTCTAACCCCCCATGTCAAGCTCTATAACCCTTACGTAAAGCTCTAGTTTAGCTTACTAGTTTCTAGTGTTACAAAAATAGTGTTTAATTAATAGAGTTTCATTTTTTCCTCCCAGTTTATGTACTTTGATTTTCTTAAAGAAAAAATTAAATTCAAATAAGGTAAGAAAATATTAGGGCAAAACTCTAACAAATCTCCCTTTTGACTAAATTTTCTTGACAAAACTTGATCTGTCTCATTTACTGCATAATATCTCTGTTCTTCTTGATATTAATCATTGTTGCTTGTCAGGATTAAAAATAAAGTTCAAACTATATAAGTTAATACAGTTTTTAAAAATATTTTATTCTTATTCTTAAAATTACAGGAACAAGAATGATGAAAATATGATTGAAACGTTTTCTCCATATATAGCTGGACAAATTTTTTTATTATCGTTAAATTAATTGCAAATTGATTTGAAACTGTCCTGAATTTGTCTCTAATTTCACTCAAATATTTGATCATTAAATCATGTACTCTGTATATGCGTCTAAAGTTTCATCCCTGAAATACAGTAAATAGGAAAGAAAAATAGTAAGCAAACAACAATATTTGTATTTGAATTTATGTGAAGGTTACAATCTTTATAAAATCTTTAAGTAAATATATGTAATCCCCTGATTCTTCTCTTCAA
Source organism: Solanum sitiens (assembly GCA_016801875.1). Taxonomy (NCBI): domain Eukaryota; kingdom Viridiplantae; phylum Streptophyta; class Magnoliopsida; order Solanales; family Solanaceae; genus Solanum; species Solanum sitiens. Next base: position 510,737 of record JABWTJ010000275.1, read on the forward strand.
TGATGTCCCTTATTTGATGCGGCTCAACTTTTTGAGCGAAGACTTCTTTGTACTTGCGGCTAAACACTTTGAGGGAAGACTTCTTTCTATGTGAAAGACTTGAAGATCACCAATGAAGAGCAAGGATTCTCTATGTATTTCTATGTGTTTTCTTCTTTTTCTTCTTCTTCTTTTGGTCTTATGAAGACCTCTTTATATAGGATTGAGCTAGGATTTTAGGGTATTTTCGTCCAAGCAACTTTGGTCTTTGGGTTTGAAGAACATGAATTGTGCTTGTCTTGTCAACTTAATGGACTTATCCAAATGTAATTTGAATTTTATTTAAGTCATATATTTTGACTTAACTATTAATTCAAATTTTTTAACCTATAATTTGACTTGGCTAATATATCATGAATTTATGAATCAATTCAAAATTTGATATGAATTTATCAATAAAATTTCATTGTCTACACTCTGATATCACTACTTGAGTTCAAAAGTAATCAAGACGTTATGCGAAAACTTGCAATTGCAAATCAAGACGGTGATAAATTAGATTAAAAAACTTATACTAAAAATATAATATTATTCTATGGTTTGTATGAAAAACTAATAACAAAGAAGAGGAATAATTACAAGAATATATTATTTAAGACCTTAATTTATATTATATTAATCTAGCTTTTATTACAACATTAAAATTTTAATTAGAAATATGAAAATTTATTATAAAATAAATTGCTACACGATTTAAGACCTATTTTATTGATTAATGGGTTGATTATGAGACTCATATCTTGTCTTTTATTTTAGAGCAAACTACATAAATTCTATTACTTTACTCCATAAATATTAGAAGCCCATTAGATTTCTAAATTAATTTCTTTATCATTTTTTCAGTCAGATACATGAATTAAAAATGGTTAGATACATGCATCTATCAAAATATATTATTTAATAATTCGAATTAAATGGAGTAACTTAATTCTATGATTAAAGAAGTCAAATATGGCGATATAACAAACAAACGAATTTAGTGGATCAGTTCATATCAACTGTTATAGGTTTTTAGAATAAAACTAAATCACATAGATTAACATATCTGGGGTTGTAAACTTCATCTTCTTCGTCGATTCACTCCTTTGAATCCTGAATTTTCATTTTTTTTTCAAGTGGCGAATATAATCATATTGTTAAGGCATTCGGTTTCATGGATCTCTGAAATCGATTTTGAAAATTATATAATTGATGAAATACTATTGATGGAAAATGCAACCTACAATGATTTAGTCAATCGTATTTCGACACTAGGAATTCATGTAACGACCCTCTTAGTCATTTTATCAACTTTGCCTATTTTTTCGAGTTTAAGCCCTAGAAGTAGCGTTTATAAATAATTTATGACTTGTGAGAATGAGTGATATAATTTTCAGATTGAATAATGGATTATTTTGTTAATTAATATTAAAGAAAAATTGAGAGGAATCCAGAGAAGTGTTTTTTATTTATAACCTTAAAAGCATGTTTTTACTTAAATAACTAAACTTAGATACACCTCCGATCTACCATGTTATAGAAAGTTGTCTCAAACTCTTTTACGTGTGCATGAGACTCTTAATAAAAAATCAAGAGAAATGTTAAAAACACTCCAAAAATTTACGATAATTTAGGGGTGCATTTCACTCATGTTGCAAGATTGAGGGTGTATTTAAGTTCAATTAGTCAAGTAATGGGGTGTTTTTAAAATTGACAATAGTTTGGAGATGAAATCAATAATTTGCGTTGATTTTAGGGTTATAGACAATATTAATATTCATATAAGTATCATTCTTCTGCAAGTTTAATCCTTGAATTATTCGATATTCACTGAACTATTACCAACTATCGTCATACACCTATTAGGATCATTAAACCATATGCTCTGATACCAGGGCGTCATGCAGAAGTTTACAGTTGTAAATAAAGATGACAAGTACTTATACTAAAAACATAAAAGGATAAAGACATAGATTTCCACCTAAACTTGTCCCGAAAAGTGAGTTACACGCATCAACTATCATGATGACCTATTACACACCTTTACTACTTAAAAGTGAATTTAATATCATCATGTGATGTGCAACACCACCTCATAGTATGTGATGTATTGCACTCGTTGCTACATTAGCGCTACATCAGCGCCATGTCATATTACTTAACTTTTATTTTTATTAATTATATTTTATACTAATTAATTCCTAATTAATTATTAAAATTCTCTAATAATTCTATATTCTTCATTGCAAAATGGTAAAGACGAAACTTTTAGCAATGACCACCAGGGAAATTGCCCGCAATTTGGAGTTGATTCGTGGAGTGGAAGAATTCTCCCATTCCAAAATGAACCCACAAGAATTCTTTCATTATTATTTTTGGCGGCTTATAATTGTAAATATTTTTCAAATTTGGGCATACATTCTTTGTTATTTTTTCATGTTCTTCCTATCTAAAATGTTTTATTCCCATTTTCAATCGATCACTCAACACTCGAAAATGTCCGTCGAAGCCCACTGATTGAAACCTCCCAAATTTTTCCTCCTTTTTGAAGTAATTTATTTCTTGGTTGTTTCTTGTTATTGCTTTATGTTTTAGCTTAACGGGCTTTGAAGAAGATGAGGAGGGTGGGTGTGAAGAAGAAGAACAAATGTGGGAGTGGGTTTAAGAAATATTTTAAATTTTTTTACTTTAATAATTATCTGACGCACTTGATTTTTTTAATTATTATTATCTTACCATGTCAACTTTAGGGGGTAAATAAATTCACTTTTAAATAGCAGAGGTGTGTAATAGATTTTCATGATAGTTTAAGCGTGTAACTGACTTTCCGATACAAGTTCATGGGGAATCTATGTCATATTGTATGGTTAAGCCTATGGGATTACATATGAAAAACTAATAAAAATAAATATTTAAACTGCTGAGAGAAAAATCTATCTATAAATAAAACTCTCTAAATGACTACATGGTAATGTCATTGTGTTCTTGATATAAGAAAAAAATCTTTAATTTATAGAGTTCCAAAATATTCCTCTAAGGAAAGAATAAACCAAATATGAAAAATAATAATATTTTTTTCGTTAAAAAGTAATTAAATTATTTATGGTGATATTTTGATTTTCTTTAAAAAAAAAAAAAACTCAAAAAAGGTAAAAACATTAGAGCAAAACTCTAACAAATCTCTTTTTTAATCAATTTTCTTGGTAAAACTTGATTCTTTTTTTTTCACAACATGCTATCTTTGATTTTCACATGACATTTTTTTTGTAGCTTGTCATGATTAAAAATAAAGTTAAATAAATAAAGTTAAATATATATGAGTTAAAATGATTTTGAAATATCTTATTTTAATTCTGAAAATTAGTGCAACAAAAATGTTAAAAATATTGTTGAAACTTCTTCTCCGCATGTATTTGGACAAAATCTTCATAGTCATTGAAACTGTCAAAATGGGGTACCCCAACCCAGCCAAATCCAACCCTAACGGGCTTGAGAGTTAATTGAGTTACGATGAGCTGACCCTTTTAATTGAAGGTCCTACAAAAAAATAGCTTAATCCAACCTTATGTTTGTCACGAGTTGAGACGGATCGAACCTTCAACCAAAAAATGAACAACATTGGTGTCTCAAAAAGAGTATCGAATATTATTTTTTGATGAATACGACATCAATACATAAAGAAATTCGCTTATAAATTACACTTCAATAAATATTTACAGAAATACATAATAACAAAGATATAACATTATAAGATTCATCCGAGTAAAGAATTACACGATTACTTTTTTCATAAATAAGACAACAAAGAGAAAATAAAAAATTATGCATAAAAACAAAAGTAAACTTGATTTAGTGGAATAATGACCCTAATATGTAAACAATCAGCAAATGAGTTAGACTGATTTTATATTTTATAAATATTTATTAAAAAAATCTTTATAAATAAAACACTATAATAATAATAATAATAATAATAATAATAATAATAGTAATAATAATAATAATAATAAAAAAAAAACTTTTTTAACATTCATAATGCACAAGCTGATTTAAAGACTTGCGGGTTGGGCCTCTAAGGCTAGGGGTTAAATAAGGTCTGGCTAAAAAGTCTCGTTCCTAAGTGACCTAGAGTTTAGGCTCAACCTCACTTAATTCGAGAGTTGAGTTAAGCCGATTTAACGGGTCAAATCTATTTTTGACAATTCTAATTATCATTAAATTGATTGCAAATATAGTTGAAATTGTCTTCAATATCGTTCAACTATTGAATAATCAAACTATGTGCTCTGATACCACTTGTTAGGTTCGAAACTAATCATGACATTATACAGAAGTTTACACTTGCAAATCAAGATGGTGATAAATTAGATGACAAAAACTTATATAAAATACATAATATTATTATATGCTTTAGTCAATCAACCTACACATGAAAAACTAATAAAAAAGATAAGAAAAAATTATGAGAATATGTTATTTAAGAGCTTAATTTACATTTTATTATTCTAAATTTTTTTAATTTACAACATTAACATTAATTATCTATGACCTATTTTATTGGTTAATGTACCTAAGACTGGGCACCGAACCGGGCTTTGTCTGGTAAAAGGTCCAGTACCATTATGATCCATTTCAGTTTGATAGAACAGAACGAAACACTGAAAACCGATAGACGAAATGAAACAGTATCACGATATGATGCCGGTATATCAATAACGATTTATTACGATTTCGGTCCAATTTTGATTAATTATTTTTTTATTAATTAATTTATATTTTATATTATATATAGAGAGAGACTTTCTTTCCCACATCCCAGGCGACAACTTTTCTGTAAAAGTCTGCTGGCCCTGCCAACCTATCCCCATCCCTAGCCCCACTGACCACTGTTGAATGTTGCCTCTACGATAATATTTTCAACATCTCCCATCCATATTTTATTCCAAAAACGACTATATATTTCAATTCCAACACATAATAACAATTTTTAAAAACTATATATATACTCCCTCTTTTTATATTTAATTCCAATTACATATTTACAGTGTTAAACAATTTACAATTTCTCTCATTTCTTAAAGTTTCAAACTTTAAATATTCAAATTCTAAATTTCAATCATATTATTTTGTAATTGTGAAGATTTCAATAATCATTTAGCGAATTTTGGAGTAGGGATCTTCTTCAAACTTCAAGTCTCGACATCAATTTTTCAATTTTCAGTTATAATTGTTTGTTCTTTACATAAACGTTTGGTAACTTCGTTCCACTCTCTAATCTTATATTTATTTTGTATTTATTATTTTTAAGTTCTTTTTATATTTAATTTGTTCTTGTTTTTCGTATTTTATAATTTATAATTTAATATCATGGAATCTTCTAAAAATAGTAAAGATAAAAAAGGTATTGTACGCAGAGTGTTTCAAAAAAACAATGAAGGTTCTAGTTCTTCTAAATCTAATTTTTCTCTTGAAAACATAGATGAATTTACGCATGTGAATGAAACTAAATTTTCTCGTCCCGGTCATATAGAAATTAATTCGGATACCCCTATTGTTTTTGATGAACTTTATGAAAGACATTATGATAATTATAAAAAAAAATGAAGAAGTAGATATTGATGAAGAAGTAGATTTAGATGATACACCGATTGTCCCGACCTCAATAGTATTGAAATTTCACCTTAGGAGGACAATCCTCCGGTTGGAACTAGTCGTACCCTATTGTTTCAACTAGAGATAAGATCAAAGTACAACGTACTTTAAATCAAATGTGTGAAAATTTTGTTATTTGAATGAAGAAAAAACTTTTAGTATATGTAATCTTTGTAAACAACATTTTAAATATAAATCTGGTGGGAGTGGAGGTTCAACGGGGATTTAAAAAAAATATTTGATGCAAAAATATAGTAAATAGTGATTTGCATATTTATCTTCTCTTGGTGTTTGTGAAGATTCTAGCGTTGGAGCATCGGCTAGAGGGTCAAATATGGTTCAAGGTGAATTAAATACTTCGAACCCAAGTGGTCCTCTTACACATCGAACCTATAATAAGGATCGTGATCATGAAAATTTTATAAAAATGGTTATTGTTTGTGGTTCACCTTTTTGTTTTGGAGAACGTCCGAATTTTATTGCATATATTCATGATACGTATAATTTCATTTTTAAGGGTTTATCAAGAAACATGGTAAAAAGTGATATTTTTAAATTTCAAGAAATACATTGTCAATTTTTGTGTGCCTATTTTGAAATAATGGATTATAGAGTTGAAATAGCCACTGATATGGGTCGTAGTCCAAATGGTTTTGATTATTTAACTATTACTTCGCATTAAATTGATTATAATTTGAAATTTAAAAAAAAAGAATTATCGGTTATAAAATTTGTCAACAACAAAAAATTGAAATGTATATTGCTTCTACTGTCTTCAAAATTTTAGATTTCTTCGATCTTTGTGGTAAAGTCATTAGTTTTACTTCAACAAAGCTTCTGCTAATTTAAATGCTATTAATATTCTAGAACCTAGACTTTACTCTATTAGTAAATATGTTTTTCATGTTAGATGTGTTGCGCATGTTTTGAATTTTATTGTTAGCGATTGTGTGAAATTATTTGAAAATAGTTGTAATAAATTTGATAATGTTTGTTTTTATATTTTTCATATACATAGTAATAGTAAAATTAATTAATTTAAAGAGCTTTGTAAAACATGTAAGTTTCCATTTAGGAAAGTTTTGAAACATGTAAAAACTAAATGACATTTCTTTTATGATATGTTCGAAATTGCTTAAACATATAGAGAACCTATTACTATGCAATTTAATAGTCATAATGCTTATCCTGAATTTAAACTTAATGATAGTGTTGGGATGAAGTAAATGAACTTAGAATATTTTTTAAATCATTTTATGATACTCCTACAATATTTTTTAAAATGTATTATCCTACTATTTTTGAAATTTTAATATATATATGTGAGATTTCATCTCTCTTTTCTGAATATAAGACAAATTAATTATTTTGTTGCGCTATTGAAGTTATGATTACAAAATTTAAGAAATATTTTTTTCCTATCCCCCCAAATTTATTTAACTGCAATTCTTTTCAACTCTTAATATAATGAATATGGTGCAAAAGTTTTAGTTGAATACATTTATCAAAATTTACATATTAATCTAGAAGAACAATCTGATTTGGTAACATGTCAAAATAGTATAATATTATTGTCTAAAAAAATGTATGATAAATATTGTTCCTTAGATAATCTTTAATATCCTCAGATGTCTATGCCTCAAATAGGTGCCCATGGTAGAGTGAAACATAATCTTGATATTAACTCTTCTGATAAATGTGAATTTGTTAAATATCTAGAACATGATTCAGATAATATTACAAACGAGGAAGTTATACAACAACTACTGAACTGGTGGAGGGCTCATGGAACTCAATTTTCAAAACATAGTTGAATGGTGAAAGATGTTCTTGCAATTCAAGGATCATCGATAGTTTCGGAGGCAACTTTCAGCGCTGTAAGATTTCAAATTAGAGACCACATATATTCGTTAGCAGAAGACAATTTGAAGATATTGGTGCTATTTAGAGATTGAATAAATGTTGAGCGGAAAAATCAAGGACTTCCAAAGTTAGATAGTCAATATGAACTTTTCATAGATTCAACCATTGGATGTGGTAGTGACGATGGTATGAAACTTCAAGATCGTCAACGAACTCTACCAAGACCATTAGTTGATAACAGTCAATCTATAGCTGAGTTAGAGAAAGGCTTTACGGGACTATACACCTATTAGTATTACATTCGAGGCTTAATTGAAACAATATATATAAACGTTTATTTCACTTTAAATATGTGAAGACCCTTTAAACAAATTTTGATTATTATTGCACTTCATATAAATGTTTATATGAAGTGTTTGGATCGATGCATGTTTGAGCTAAGGCATATGGATAAATTTATTTCAATTGTTCTCCAGATAGTTATTGTTTCTGAACTTGATTTTGATGCTTCTTGTATTGCATTTTGAATATGAGCATGTGTATTACATTACAGTGTTTGAATATAGGCTACATTAATTTTTCTTTTCCTATTTCCAAAAAGAAAGTAAATGAAATTTTGAGTTATTCTCTCCCACATTAGCATCTAACAGAAAATTGGAGCAAAAAATAGTAATATTAATAATGAGCTGAGCTTACTGGAAAACATACTTACCTGGACGGGGTCAATGGGCGATCAATAAGACCCATGGCCTAGGCTTGTGACCTCCATTGCACTTTGGAGGGGTGCCTGCCTAAGGTCGGCCCAAGTGGTCGAGCCTACGTCATAATTTGTTGCTATGGGGGCCTGCGTTCGCGCGGCCCCTGCCAATGATAGTTCACAACTTTTCTAAACATCAATGTAAGTCTAAAACTGGCTTCCGCTTCCTTCTTTCTACCTTGAGGGTGAAGCTTTTGCCTGGTTCAATAGCTTATTTTGCAACAAGCTATTTTTGGAATTGACGCATTTCAAGGTTAAATTTGGTTAGCGTTTTCACCAACAAACCAACAGCGAGGTGTCAGGGCGTCTAGCTAATTCTTCACAAGTTCATAATACCGGGGCGTCTGCTAATTCTTCACAAGTTCATGATGATGCTTTCTTTTTGTGTTCTTATCAGAAAACATCATCTGGCCACGTGAACTTGGCTACAACTGTTAACTTATAATATTTTGTATAATGACAAACTACTTTGTGTCGCATGAAAATCAAAACTAGTGTATTTGTGTTAGATATACAAAATCTTACAGATTGATGCTTCAAGAATCAAATCAGCAGCAATCATTTAAGGAGAAGATGGATTCACTCAAATCAATCTAACCAAAGATAGATTCATTCAAATCAATCTGAACTCAAGGATTCAAATCAAATCTTGCAAGATAAATCTGTTATTGCTGAAACTCAATCAAAGAAGATTTATACTATATCAAGCATGACAATCAAAAAGGAAGAACGCCAAAGAAGGAAATCAACGAACTGCCCTCACTGAAGCAACACTAGTATCATTCAAGGACTCAACGAAATTGAAGAAATCACAATCCTAGCGTATTACTAGGATGAAGTAATCTGGAAGATAGAAAATCAAATTAGCCAAGTATCAAGACTACAAGAAGATCCTTAAAAAGAAGGAAGAATATTAAGATCACACAAATATCTTCAAGAGAAGGAAGAGAATCAAGATTACAAGAAGATCTCTAAAGAAGGAAAATCAGCAAAGTATCAAGATCACATAAATATCTTCAAGAGAAGGAAGAGAATAAAGATCACCAGAAAATCTCCAAAGAAGGAAGGAATCGACTAGTTCATATGGACATGAATCAATCAGCCGAAATCAAGGACTCAACCAGGATCCTTGATTTGAAATACCCTTGGGTTATTCCTTAACAAGTGGAGTCCTCAAACACTATATAATCCTCGCCTAGCCTTAGTTGTGAAGTACGCACTTCACTTGAACTTATATTGTAATCTTCTTTTATCTTTCATAAAACTCTGTACACCTTTGAGTAAACAATTGTAAAGAAAAGAGAAAGAAAGATCTGAGTGTAGATTATACAGGTGATTGTATCAAAGAAGAAGGTCTGATTTGCATATTACACGGTCTCTTAATTGTAACAGTAAGACCCAAGTTCTCAACAAGCTCTTAAGAAAACCCTTGTAACCCAAGGGGACTGGACTAGGCACCACATCGGTGATCCAAACCAGTATGAAAATACTCTGTGTTATTTACTTACTGCAATATATCATTAATGTTTATCTGTTTTACTAACGTGCAGGTGAGTCGACTGACCAGAGCAGGAAGTTGACTGAAGGAAATTTTAATTCACCCCCCTCCTGACTTTCAACAAGAAGCAAAATCCTTTATGAACAATATCATAATTTGGTTGGCAGCTTGGAGTAGTTTAGCCATGGCTGCATTAATCTTGCTTAGCTCTGAAATAACGTGGCAAGGATGTTTGCTACTGTGAGAAGTGTCCAAAAGAGTAATGCACCTTAGGATATCACCAAAACTGATAAGAGTACTACTAGCCGCAACATAAGGAACCTGTGGCATATTTTCTAACAGCAACAGGTGCCTATGGCTAGCCATTCTTCCTTAGCATCAATTCCTTCACTATTAATTGAAATATTCACCTCGAAATACTGATGACTAGTGTTAGAAGCTCGCCTTCCACCAATTGTCTCTGTGGAACTGATATCAACCAATTACAATCATGTTCTTTTTTATTTCCAATAGAACTCTTCGACATTCTCAAATGGAGTTCAATTATAACTTTCCCTGCAACCATACACTTGTTCAAGAGGATAACAAAAACTAATGCAGTAATCTGTGACATGCAGCCCACTTGACCATCTCAATGACCCCATAAATGTGTAACCTGCAGAAGGGTGCTCCACCTGAACCTTCATCCAATATCCACTCCTTAATATTATTACTTTCCACTCCAGTAACATGGTAGCAAGCACAATCATATAGTGAGCATTTAAAACTGACGTGTGCTTGAAGTTGGCCACCAAAACCTCATGTTGTACATCATAATAATAGCCGACTATTGTATATGCAATTGAAACAGAGAATGCAGTTATAGATAATGGAGCACTCAATGAAGAAGTAGGAATTTACAAACCATGATTGTCCAGGATCCCACACTCTACTCATATAGTTTGAATACACAATCGACAAATTCTTGTCAGCAGAGCCCAACAATAGCAATTCCTCCACATTGTACATTGTATATAACTTGTTAGAAACCTGTTCCTGGATCCCCTCGAAACCAGACATGAGGATCCCCTGCAGTCGCGGGAATGGTTACAGCAAGGAAGTTAGTAGCAGGAAAAAATGGAAATTGTCGCAAATTATATTTTGACCATTGAAACCTTCAACAGATTTTTCATTTTCAGCTTACTTCAACATAATGCATTCCACTTGTCGCAATGGAAATCTCATTTTCCATAAAAGAGTTATCAAGACATAGAGCTTCAATAAGCTTTTTAAGCCCCTGGAACGATATTTTATTCCTTTTGCAAATCAATGCACCAGTATCAACCTCATCACTTATCAGAGTAGGTAAAGTGTGTAGCATAGACATAGCCAGACAGTCGCACTTCCAGTGAACGCTTATACAAGAAAACAAGAATGCCGAAAGAGTACACTACCCAAATGCATTTGCATAGGCAAGGCGACACTTTGTTTCGGTTAACCCAACAAACTACTTCAAGGGAATTATGCCAATAGGGAATCAAGCAAAGCCATAAAGTATCAGTAAATGGATAATCGATTTTAGTGAGTCGGGCACTTGCATTACATATCACAGTTCCTTGGCAAGTAAGAGAAACCAGCAACCCACATTATCGTGTGAATTTTCCTCCTCCTCCTTATTAGAACCGCTCTTATCATGGAACACAGCAAGAAGTGCAGAGTGTTCACTTTTAGACCATGAAGGTTGGAACTTACTGTTGTGTGTGAAATTTCACCCAACACATGATCTTGGGTAATGCAAGAAGGTTCCTGTACCAAATTTACTTCGAATGATTTGTGGTGTATCTACGTCTTCAGGTGGTTCAACCTCAGCATTGTTTTCGGTAATCAATGCCACAGACTCTCTGGGTTGTCGTCGCCAGGCAGAAACATCGCCGTCCTTGGAGTAAGATCGATGAAAGCACCGATGTATCAAATCCCAATTCTTAACTATATTTAGAAGAGAACTAAAACGCAATGCAACTTTAGAATTGTGATTGAAATACTCAAACTACGGAAATTAAAGATAGAAGAAGAATGGAGATGAAAAGCTTAGATTCTAGACGTTAGATTCTAGGCGAAGAGGAGAGAACAAACATTTTCTTCAATATGCATAAACCCTTCTTTCCAACTCATTTTCCGTTTTAACGAAATGCTAATTGAGCCTCGATCCCAAATAAACATTCAATTTTTTTACTTCGCTCAATTTCCTCTAACTCATAGGTCCTTATAGAGTTAGCTTGGTTCAAAACAAATATGTATAAATGTTTATTTCGAGTATATGGATCGATGTATGTTTGAGCTAAGACATACGGATAAATTTATTTCAATTGTTCTCTAGATAGTTATTGTTTCTGAACTTGATTTTGATGCTTCTTGTATTGCATTTTGAATATGAGCATGTGTATTACATTACAGTGTTTGAATATAGGCTACCTTGATTTTTCTTTTCCTATTTCCAAAAACAAAGTAAATGAAATTTTGAGTTATTCTCTCCCACATTAGCATCTAACAGAAAATTGGAGCAAAAAATAGTAATATTAATAATGAGCTGAGCTTACTGGAAAACATACTTACTACGGGGTCTATGGGAGATCAATAAGACCCATGGCCTAGGCTTGTGACCTCCATTGCACTTTGGAGGGGTGCCTGCCTAAGGTCGGCCCAAGTGGTCGAGCCTACGTCATAATTTGTTGCTATGGGGGCCTGCGTTCGCGCGGCCCCTGCCAAAGATAGTTCACAACTTTTCTCTTGATGTATTTCCATGTTACTGGAAACATCAATGTAATAAGTCTAAAATTGAGGTTGAGATTCTGGTCTTTGTCGTACACAAGGCAACAAATTTATATATAGATGAAGTTGGAGATATAACACGCTTCTGGTCTTATTGCCTACACGAGTTTCAGTTGTTTCCGAAAAAACTTATAGAAAATAAAATTTATAACATGATTATACAAGTATAAATAATCTAATATTTTAACTTTCTAGTAATAAAAGAAATATTATTTTTAAAAATATATAATTATCATACTATACAATTTACCCCTAAAAGAAAATAATCAATAAAACTTACTAGGTAAAAAATCATCACTCTATCATGAGTAAAAATAAAATTACTTTCAAATGGCTAAATAAAGACATGAAAAACTTGAAGGCAACGATAAGTGAAAAAGTAAAATTTCGTTATGTATTGTTTTTTAAAATGTTACGCATAATAACTCTAACACTGTTACAAAATAACGAAGATGTGATACTATAACTTGTTATTTGAGTTACTCAATCTTCTTATTTCTATAAATTAAAATATTATTAAGTATCATTCATTTATTCAAGAATTATGAGGATCAACAATGTTAACTAGAAAATTTTACACATAATTGTGCAAGACATGTTAGATGAGCCCTGAGTGTGTACAGTCGGACGCTTAGGACGTAAGTCTTGCAAAACTAATGATGAAAAACTAGAAAAAAAATATATTCCCCCTAGATCTCCTCTGCACTTCCCCCAGGCATTCTTTGCATAAGAATGGACAGAGAACTTTCTACCTTTACAAGGACTTACCTGATTATAATGTCTAATCTTACTATAACGGTGTTGCCCCAGAGGAAATACCTCCTATAGCGAGAATTAATTCATCCGTCGTAGCAGCGTGCGCAAAATAGAAACTCAGAAATTCTCCACAAATTGTCCATTTCGCAACACACTTTTAAATCTTAACATTTTTATATTCGATATCAGAAGTTCTACTCACCTAAATTCAATTTCAGAAAATCCTATGGACTCCTTAACGTCTTAGAAACAAGAAAACAATTCTACTTAGATGTTTTATCCAATCAGCCTTATCCTGAATTTTTCTAGACGTATCTTGATCATATTTCGTCCAAACATAGCCTAACCTGAAAATTTCAATTCGCTACTTTCAATATGTTCTTGTCCTATTTCTTTTAAAAGTAACTCGACCCTAATGATAAAAATATCGTTACAATACCTATTCACTTATCCATCGTTCGTCTCCAAATGATCAATAGTAAAAAGGTGAGTTAAATCATGAAGGGAGTATTACTTGAATCCTCAAACAAGTGAGGTACTTATCCCTCATGTCAGTTCCAATTTTTCTAGTGGCTCCTACAACCGTACTCAATTTTCAAACTTTCCAATCAAGAATAACAACCAACTTCTTCTTGTACTGAAGGTCCTCATGCATTGCCTCACTGAATTTACATTTCATCTATCGCCTCACTGAATTTACACTTCGTATATTATGCCTGATCTTATTCAAACTGAAATTTTTAGTCTCCAAAATTTACCGTCACATCACTAGCTTACAATTACATCAATTGTGTGTCTTATTAATTAGTTCTTTGTATCCATAAATAGCATACACTAAAGCTCTCATCTTAAATATCTCGTATCAATTCATCTATCATCAAAGACAAATGAAAATTCATTAAAACAAATATATTTAATTTTAATATTTATCATAATAGATTTAAAATCAATCACAAATAAATTAGAGTATACCATAACCTAGTATAGCCACTATATATATAGCTTCCTTACCCAAAAAAAAAAAAGAAAAACATTGTACTCATTACCCAAATATTTAATCATTTCTAAGGAATATTAAATTAATGAAAATTTCTTACCGTGTATATTCTTTTACAAAAAATTAATCATATTTATTGCTCAAATGTTTAATTATTTCTAAGAAATATAATATATTTTTTACCATGAATGTATTAAGCAAAAACTAATAATTTAGTTGTGATGTTTTTAGATAATTATGATATTTGAATTAAATAATAACAATGATTAATTTAAAGACTCATAAATAAATATTTAATCATAAAATAAATAAATTTATAACATCATCCAAATAAAAATTCACATCAAACTAAAGAGTAAAGGTAAAAAACAATTATTATAAAAGTAAATACCTAATTCACGATCTAAAAGTTAATATATATATATATATATATATATATATATATATATATATATATATATATATATATATATATTACCATAATTTTTAAGGGACAACTTTCACATATAGCAAACATAAAATCCATATTTGTATGTTATAGCAAAGTTTGCATAATTGCGCTCCATAGCAAATATATATATGTATAATTCGCTATACACATACAATTGAAGCGAATTGTATAAAACGAAGTGTATAAAACAAGAAAGAGAAAGCTTGGGCAGAGTATTGTATAAAACGAAGTACATAAAATGAATTGTATAATTATAAGTGTATAGGACGGTTATATACAATTTGAATTTGTATAAAACGAGAAAGGAAAAAGATACAAGAGACTAGGACAGGGAATATACAATTGAAACGAATTGTATAAAACAAGAAAGAGAGAAATTATATACAATTTAAATTTATATAAAACGAGAAAGAGAGAAAGACAAAAGAGACTTGGGCAGGGAAGTACTTTTATTGTATCGGTTCCTTTAGGCATGATGATATGATCTCTTTAGCTGCAAGGATGGTAGCCCGGGGAAAGCTAGTCTATCAGAAGGCAGTTCTTGAGCAAGTGAGATTGGTTGAAGTTCAATATGCATCACGGGAGAACAGAACTGAGCATCAAGGCTGCAAATAATTATAAGTGTATACGATGGAGATATATGTATTTGCATGTGTATATATAATTTTCTCTCGCTTTATACAATTAGAAACACAATTTATACAATTTTAGTGTAAAGCGAGAGAGGTGAGTGAAGGAAGCGAGCGAGCTAGAATATGAGGGAGAGAGGGACTGAAAAACAGTTTGCTATGAAACAAAAATAAATCAAACGATAGCTACTATATTTATTTGATAGTATTAGTTTTTCACTTTGTACAAAATTATCGCATTTTAAATTATTTATGTAATCAACTCTTAATTTTTCAATTATGCCTCTGTTTTGCTCAAAATTTCAAATCAAATCCTATAATGTCGTTTTAATCAGAATCAAAGGATCTCTTAATTTCGAATTATGCCTCTATTAATCATCGTTTATTGATATTTTGTTCTCACTTACTTAGAAAGAAAAAAAAAAGACAAATTTTACACCAATTCAAATTAATATAATTTGATTTGATATATGGTGCAAACTTAACTAACCAAAACCGTAATGTGAACTAAGCTAAATTTAAAATATATATATCTATAATATTTCAAAATACGATTATATTTAGCATTTTTTCATCATCACATACCAAAATATTAGAAAACAGAGGATGAACAGAAAACAGAGTAACTCATAAAATCAAAGAGAGGACTGTTTTCCTTGTTGTTTACTCTGAATAGACACAACTTTAGGACCTTTAATTCTATCAGCAGACAATTTAGCAAATGAAATTGTAAGCACCCCATTTTCTAGCTTAGCTTTCATTGTATCAATATCAGCATTTTCATGGTACAAGTGATGACCCATCTGCGCCTAGTGATGATACATGAAAATTGAAATGATGAGCAATGTTAATTTGCTGGTGATCCTCATACTCTTTACACTCTACTATTGATCTTCTTCTTCTTTAGTGTTTGATTTTTTCTGTCATTGAGTTCGATTGGTGTAATTTATAGAGAGAAAAAGGGGGGGCTAATGTTTAAGAATCTTGAAAGGTTGAGAGACTTCTTGTGAAACTTCCAGCACCTTACAAGTTAAAGGGAATTTACTATAGAGGCTTCTTTGTATGTCTGTACAGAAATATAATTTGGATTATTTTTCGTTTTTCTCCGTAGTCAAATAATTTAAATTTGAAATAAAATTTATCTAGCTATAAATTCAAAATATTTGAAAGATATATTGAAAACTTATGATTAATAATAAACTTGTTTAAAACTCTCAAAATTCTTAAAGTATCAAATAAAATGAACCGAATGGAAAAGTATATAACTAATTACCCAAATATAAACACATAAATCAGGCATTCATATTCCCCCCCCCCAAAAAAATAAAAAAAAATGCTCCGATTTCAATTTATTTTATGTTAATTTAGTTCCATATGAAATTTAAGAAAATAAAAATAAACCTTTTAAACTATAGAAAAGAGTCAGATACACCCCTCAACTTTGTCATTTAGAGCTGATATACCTCTCGTTATGAAAATGACACATATATACCCTTACTTAGATACAAATGACTCACATATACCCTTTTGCTTTAGCGAAAATAAAAAAAGTTAGTTTTGATTTATATATATATATATATATATATATATATATATATATATATATATATATATATATATATATATAGTCTCATGTGAGTATATTTAATCCTTCTCAAACATATTTTTTTGACTTTTTTTTGTTTTCATTACTAATTTTGATTTATTATTTTGATGTCAAATTTATATATTTTTCACTAATATTCTTGTAAAATTTATTATGGATGATCCAATTTTTTTCTTCAGATACGAAAATTAAATGACAATATTAATAAAAAAACAATAGTTCTAAATTATAATAAAGCCACAAAAAATATCTTTTAAAAAAAATAGCCACAAAAAATAGTTTTAAATTTTTTTCTTTTACACGAATGAATGAAAGAAAAAAATAAAATAAGAATAATAAACTCAAATAATTATAATCATAGAAGTCAAAAAATAATTTTATGTATGAAAAGGATTACAATATACCTTGAATTTTGCTAGAAGAATCATATATACCCCTAAATAATTTTTCAGAGAATTAAAAGTAAAAAATATAAACTTAAAACTAATTTTTCACTTCCGTTAAATGAAGGGTATATGTAAGCTCATTTTGTAACGGTAGGGGTATATGTAAGCCGTTTGTATATCAGTAAGGGTATATATGAGTCACTTTCATAACAAGTGACATATCAGCTCCAAATGACAAAGTTGAGGGGTATATCAAACCCTTTTCCCTTTAAACTATTATTCGTTCTTAATGGTTATTTACGGTTTATGTTTATGTTGCGATTTTTTTTTAATTCTTAGTGGTTTGAGGTTGTTTCTTTAACGGTTTAATTAATAACTCATAGTAAATTAATGAATTATAGTCATATTATTATTTTTAGTTTTAATTATCTTACACACTTGGTTATTCTACAATATATTCGTATTTGGTTATTCTATGATGTATCTGTATTTGCTTTTGTCCAAGTTATATCTGTCAAATTATGTGCATGGTTCATTTACTTTGTCTACTTGTTTAAAGTGTTTTTAGTGATATTTTTCTTTGTCAAATTTGTAGGGTTAATACGATAACCAAATTATCAGTAACAATTAATAACCGGTAAATGAATAATTGATAAATTAATATCTTAATAATTTTATAACGATTTAGTATGTCTATAAATTGACAATCAATACGTCGTGAAATCAATAAGCTTCAGAATTGATCTGAAATAATCGATAAGTGGCCCCTTATTAAAACTAATGTAAAAGCAGATATTTTGAGGACCTTTAAGATTAAATAGAAAATTTGTAATTGACATTGAAGTAATGGAGATTTCCGTAGATAGTAATCACTCATATTTGGGAAATTACATAGAAATATCACTTATGATTGTTGTAGGATTACAATATCATCCAACTTTGTCTATTTTCCTCAAAATAAATTTGACACAAAAAATATATTATCTCTTCTACTAGGATGACATGTACATTATTCATTTTTTTTTAATTATTTTTTGTAAAAATAATAATTTAGATAACCCATATATTATACCTAGTAAAATAAATTATGTAAAAAAACTGTAATATGAGCTCTTCCGATTGTTCAAGAAAATATGTGATTTCCTCTGGTTAATTCTTCAAGGAATAAATTAACAAATTTGCATAAGGTACCGTCTTCTGAGCTGTTGTATACCTTTGATGTCGACCAAAGAAATCGCCACCTAAAACAATTTAAGTTTTGTTCTGATTCTTCTATTTTTGAAGTGTAAATTGTGAAATAATTTGAATACTTAACATGGTAATGAGTAATTTTTCGTAAAATTTAGGAGTTTTTTGTTTGCTTGTTTTTTAATAAGATATTTATATTTTTTGAATCTGTCTAAGCTTTGAACAAATGTTTATAGTTTGTGTAAAAATCTTTCTTTTACTATGAATAAGAAATCTTTGATTTTTTACCGTGAACAAGCAAGCAACAAATGTTTTTAGTTTGAGTAAAAATCAATCCTAATATCTAGTTTATCTCATAATATCCAACTAAATTTATTGTCTTCTTAATCAGCTTCAAGGAACTAGTTTAATTTTTTCCTCGACAGCAAGACTAAATCTTTATATGGATATAACGACAAATACTCATAAATAAAGCATAGGATAAAGATTTTCGCTGTAAAATTGAAGTAACTAGATTTTCATAGAGAATGTATTAATGCTCTCTTATAGATACATTAAACAAACCGCCATTTAAAGAATTAGAAAAATATTATTGAAAAATAAAAAATGTGACATGACATCCTAGTAGGAGAGATATAATTTTTTTTTTGTGTCAAGTATATTTTGAGAAAAATAGGTAAAATTGAGTGATATTGTAGTTTTAAAACAAACATGAGTGATATTCCTAGGTAATTTTCCAAACATGGATAACTATCTAGGGAAATTACACTGAAGAAATGTTTTGGGAAAATAATTTTTTTATTATAAACCTCTCCAAATTAATACTCAATAAATTAATAAGTTTCTTAAGATAATATTTTTTTAGTATTCTGACTTGATCCAACAAAAAAAGTTACTGATTTATAATATATTCCCATTAATATAATAAATTAATAATTTTTTTATAATTACAAAATATCTAAGAAAATTTAATGAAATATGATTTATAGAATATAATTATAAGGCATATCGAACTTTTTCTTATTGCATCTAAAACTTTTGGTGTTGTCTTTGTGTTTGAAATTGAACCAAAATATTGTGAAGAGTTCTAAACTTGATAAGTGTCTCCTTACATATAACTGATTTCAAAAGTATTGTATTGTCTTCAGCATCAATATCCACATTATTCTCTACGACAGTATCCACAATTTTTTCTGAGATTTGAACATTTGAATATATGTACCATTTTCATCCGAGTAATCGAATAGGCTATTAACATCCGTTTTATTGATTGAGATTATTAACCACCTCAAATTCATAAATATCGTTTACACAAGAGGTTTCATTTAAATCGACGCTTCATCTTCCACCGACATAATTAAAATTAATTTTTATTGAATCTCGAAAATACTCTTTAAATATTAATTTATCGATTAAATCATATTTCATGATTTCAACCATATTAATTTAGAAAGATTTTATATTACATCACCATACTTGGTATAATTCAAGAAAAGTTGACGGAGTACTTATATAAAATTGTCCTTTTTTGATATATAAACTAATTAAATAATAATGGAGGAGGAAGAAGAAACCTTCCATAAAAGTCTTTCCTATACGTGATAGGAGAAGAAAATTGTTATTATTAATTACTCCCTACTTATTATAATTTCTAAAAATGAGTTACTTAAACGCGTCAAATTATACTATATAACTATATAATATGGCAAAACATATTACTATTTGATTTACTTGTTATTGTTTGATAGCAAATATAAATTACTTTGCTCATTCAAGTAAGGTAACTTTTTTTTCTTTTGACGTTTCAAATTTTGTAGTTATATATTTGATTATTTAAACTTCATCGACTCCGTACTCCTAAGAGATTAACAAATATTTATTTTATTATAATTTTTTTTTACTATATGTATTGTTTGTTTCCAATCGTAATTTTTCTTTGATTTAAATAATTATGTGTATTTTCTTGGAGTGCAGACAAAATGGGAAGATCAAAAATCAAAATGCAACTTATTGAAGATCACAAGAAGAGGAAGTCTACTTTTTTAAATCGAAAATGTGGGTTAGTCAAGAAAATCTCAGAACTCTCAATACTTTGTGACATCAAAGCATGCATGATCATATATGATGAAGGAAATTATGATTATCAATTTAACAACGTAGATTATTCTACGATGATTAAGACAGAAAATTCGTTGGTGAATAATGGAATTGGTTCAAGTTCAATAATGCAACCTATGATGAATAATGTAATTGATTCAACTTCAACAATGGAGTACCCTTTCATATGCAATGGCTATACTCATATGCCTTATGGATTTCAGTAGATAATTATATGACAAATTAAAATACATTTTATGCAGTTCCTCTTTTTTTTTTTTTTTTTTTTTTTTAAGAAGTCGAGCAACAAATAAATTAGGAACTGTGTGTTTTTGTAAGAGTAATATTAACTTTGGTGCTTCTAGTTGCATTCTCTTTCGTGCACCTACTAATTACCCTTTTCCTGATTCTTCAATCGATGTGTGCAACTTTTATGAAGAGTTGTGATTTATTCGTAATTTTGTGATTTTTCAAAGGGTTATAAGACACAATAAGCACTTATTTTGTACTACTCTTTGTTTTCTATAAATAGAGGAGTTTCCTTTTATTTTTCACAACGAATTTGTAGACTTCTTCTGCTATTAAATCTAGTATTGTAAGTGTATTTTACTGTTGTTGAATGGTTCACTGACACTCTGATTTTAGGTATCGACACACCAGTGAGTAAGATCATTCATCCTATCCTTGGAGAATATATTTCATTAACATCGGATACTTGAAGAAAATAATTTCCTTAATTAAGGAAACATTGTGCATTCAGTAAGCTCGATTTTCTTTTATTGAAAAATATATTTTGTATATTATTTCTAATATGTTTTAGATTCTATTTTATTTAATGATTTTAAGTCTCTAATTTTTAAAAAAACTATTTAAACTTTAATTTGTTGTTTCTTAAATATGTGGAGAATACCAAATGAACAAGTCTGTTAATAAGAGAGGACGTTTCATAGAACTGTGTCGACAAATTTCTTGTAGTCAACCTTATCTTTTTATATACACAATTACACGTGTAAGTGTAATAGACGACACTTACACGTGTAATTGAAACAATATATATATAAATGTTTAAACAATATATATAAATATTTTGGAATAAAGAATTGGTAGGTCGTATATATATATATATATATACACTAGATTTTAGGTGTCTCGCCAACGCGGGCCCAATGTGTGCTAATTTTTTTTTCAATTTATGTGATACAAATAAAATTTAAAAAGTAAACTAAAATTTTTATGTGTTTTTTTAAAAAATATTTAAATTGTTAATATAGTACTTTTTATGTTATTTTCGAATATTATATGTTACTTCATCTCTTCTATTTTATGTAATACAAGTGATTTTAGGAAAGTCAACGAAATTTCTTATATGATTCTCACATATTTTTAGTTGTTATTTTACTGTGATTTATAATACTTTTTAGTTCTTACGTTATTTTCAAACAATATATGCAACTTTTTTTTTGTTTCGATAAAAATAAGAGAGTCAATCAAATTTCGTTATAGTTTTTAACTATATTTTTCTAAAAATATCTATATTGTTATATTGTGATTTTAAGCTTTATTTTTATGTAATTTTAAATGTGCAACAAATTACAAATTAATACGAAAAATTGAAATTTTAAAATCATAATATTTCTATATTAAAATGTTCAAATCTTTAAAACTCCACATATATGCACAAACTAATAGAAGGAAGACAAAATTTTTTTTAAAAAAAAATATATGAAAACTCATTTTAATAATAACACATATATTTCATTTTTAATATATGACTTCCTTCGTTTCGATTTTTATGAAATTATTTTTTTATTTCATTTTAAAAAGAAAATAACTTCCGAATTTTAATTTTTTGATATAAAATATTTAAGATCACAAAATTAAAAAATATTTTAATACACAAAGTTAAAATATACATATAAATTTGAATTTGAAAATTGATTGATTCTACCTAATATTATACTTGATATAAATTATTAAGAGCTAAGCATAATGATAATTTATTTACTTTAATATAATAAAAGCGTATCATTTTCGAACATATCCACAGGAAGCGTAATGAATAGATATATCACAATAATTCATAAAAAAATGAAGAAATAACAAAAATGAGATAATACTAATAATAATAACTAAAAAGATGTGTTAGGCTCTTCTATGAAGTAGTAATATATATATATATATATATATATATATATATATATATATATATATATATTTACGTATTCCAATTTTTTTTATGTAAATAGAGGACTGCTACAGAAAGAATATGTTTAAGTAGATGTTTTAGGTGCTGGCCAATCAGATTTTGAAAGGATTGAGGTCATGATTGGATGATATGATGGAATTAATAGTCAGGAATATAGGTTATATTTAATTGAGGTCTGAATTAGTGGTTTCCTCGTGTAATTGACATCATTGTTTCGTTGATTCTCTTATTAATACTAAATTATGATTCAAGTTTTGGTATGTTGGTACATGAAATTAAGTGTTATGTATATGGTATTATGTGAATATTCTTAAATTTATGATATTGGAAAGAAATTGGGACTTAACCTAGGCTTGAAACTTAGGAACTTAATTAGAAATTTGAGTAAATTTTAGGTTTAAGCTAAACTTATAGTAATGTAAGTGTTGTTAGTTTTGAAATCTTATTGTGAATATATACTTGAATAGATTGCACTGATTTGGAAGTTCAACGAAAAGGAAAGGCTCAAGTCTCGGAGTGATTGTTTGGTTATTTGAGGCAAGTGGATTTCTAAACCCTTGTTAAGTGTATGAAATGCATGCATTTCCTTGTGGTACATGTTTGGGAATAATAGGACTTGGTGATGGTTGACTTATCCACATTGATTAATTCTAATGATGAAAAGGGGGTAACCAAAAGGCAATGCGATTAATTATTTATGTGTGATGTGTTGCGGAAGGTTTGAAAGCTTGATGAATCATTATTGATGTGATATCATGTTTGTTTTATTGCGAATTGTCAATTTTATGAAAATGGTCATCTCCTCATTAATTGTGTGAACATGTCATTTGCATTATTCTGAGTCATGGTTGTGACAAGTGTTATGTGCATTGAGAAAGAATGAGAACTTAAAGAGGATGTACCATTTCGAGGGACGTATCGCGCGCCGCGATGTATACTATATTTCGAGGGACGTATCGCACACCGCGATGGATACTATATTTCGAGGGACGTATTGCGCGCCGCGATGGTTACTATTTTTGAGGGTCGTATCGCACGCCGCGATAGATGCATGGAAATATATGTCCCCCATGGGTCCCGGACTGAGAGACAACGGATGTGTATCACTAGGTCAGACATGTATCCTTATACTTGACATTGCATTCCATTGAATTGCACATACTTATCATTAGTGAACTTGATATTGTGTTTTTCTGATCTTGTGAATGCCTTTCTGCGGAACTTGTGATTGATGAATACTGATCTTGTTGTTGAGGATATATAATTTGTTGAAGTGTTGTTGTTGAGGATATATAATTTGTCAAAGTGATGTTGTGGAGGATATGTAATTTGTCTAAATGTTGTTGTTGAGCTATGTGCTATGTAAACTGTGAGTTGTTAGGTTGGGCTGATTTTTATGCAGGTTGTAGTTGTAGAGGTTCAGTTGGGGTGGTAGAAATACCCGTATTTCATCCCCTTAGCTTGTGTTTAGAGGTTTACTTGCTGAGTACCATGTGGTTTGGTACTCACCCCTTGCTTCTACAAATTTTGTAGGTTATGAGCCTGGATTTTTATGGTACTTGTCATTCTCTTCTTTTCCGAGGTTTCTTGGAGATTTGTGAGGTAGCTATTTGTCGTCTCTGCAGACTTTATTTCTCCTTAATTATGATTTTGTTCTATTCTAGAAACAAGGTCATTTGAGACTTGTGTTTTCTTTTGAATCAATTGTAATACTTTAGAGACTTGTACACGTGACAACCAGATTTTGGGGTTATTTTTGAGTTTATTATAGAATTTAAGCATTTTATTGTAATTATTGAGTTTTAGGCTGACTTGTCTTGGTGGGATAAAACAGTGCCATCACGTCTATTTTTGGGTCGTGACACCCCGAGGCTACCCTCTAAACATAAAACAAAAACTAGGATCACAAGTAAGCCCAAGCTAACCCTAAGTCTGACGTATCACAAGCATACTAAAAATAACTAAGAAAGCGGAAGCATAACTAATAACTGAGTCAAAACTAAATTCTCCAAATGAGAATAAATATGAACATGTAAAGGGGAAACAACCCCAAACAACTTAATACGGACTCTATGTATGAAAACCTCTACTACTGATGAGCTATTGGGATAAGTCCCAGCTAACTCTAAAGAAATACCGAAAATAATGAAAGTAACTAAATAAACCAAGCATAATGAAATGCCCTCGAACTATGAGGAATCACCACTGAAATTGTTGAATGTAAGTTGATAGTCGATCTAAGCGTAATTTGGATGTCGATTACTTCAACCTACATCATAAGACGATGTAGTGCAAAGTATGTGTCAGTTCTTGAAATGTAGTGAGCATGCAGGACATAGATACTAAGTTGAACAATGATATAATTAAGTAATATAATTATGAATATAGAAATAGATTGTGCGGAAGTTTAGCTGAAATCTGAGCTAAATGCAATGACCAAGTACTAATCATATAACTAATATGCTAAACTGAATGATGAAGTGAATGTTGATAACATGGTCAATGAAATAAAGGTATGACTGTGGAAGCTACTATTAACCGACTGAACCACCTGAGTTAAACGTGAAATTCGATGTATACACCTCATGAGAGAACCCAATATACCTTGTCATGGGTATGAATGCATGACTTGGTGTGATAACTAACACTAATGTCCAACCGAGGGGACTTCTGAACCTACGTTTGCACGTAATTCTAGGGCTATGAGGGTATGCTGAACCCTAGCCCAACTATGTATTAAGTCTACTCCCAACTGAATGAAAAATTAAAATGCACTAAAAAAATAGGTAGCTCAAAATTCTGACATGCTATCTAGGAATGTACATAATTATTCTTAAAGTTATAACATTTAATTTCTAAAGCATAATTTTATGACTAATCTACCTACAAAGTATAATTAATGAGTTGATAGTTGATACAAACCAGGATTCTGAATTCTATCCATGCAAATTACATTAAATCAGCAAGAATCATGTTATTTAAATCATGGAAACTATAACAATTAAAATCACAATAAATCTTCAAAATCTGATAACTCTAAGTCTGAACATTTTATGAGAAATTGATGAACTGACTAAATTCTAGGAAACTAATGGGTGAAAGAAATTCACTAGTGAAATTTCACATACCTAGTGACAAAATCTTCAGAGAAATTCTTTGAAGGCTGAACTTTAAAGAATGGTCATGCTTGTTCTTGGGAGAAGCAATCGACTTTTCCTTTTCTTATCGCTTTAAGTGGGTGATTTTTGGAGAATGAGGGTTTTGGGTATCATCTGACAAGATCATTCGGCTTAGACTGAGTAAAACGACAAAATTTAGGCATCAAACAATGTAACTTAAGTGCCCAATGTATAGGAAAAAATACCAATGCGACCCTGACTTAAATACTGTCGAAGTGGATTCAAGACAGACTTTACGAGATGTCATGATGACCAAAGCCCGTCTAGCTGCTCGCGAAAATGTCCTGTCCGATATGGCTTCACTAAAATAAGCATAACTTTTTACACCGAGCTTGAATTTTGGCAAACTCGGTGACATCGGGAAGAAGATTCAGAGATCTTTAATTTGAAAGGTCATGGACCACTTGAATATTCTCATAACAATGATCAATTCACAATAAAATCGTGATACAACATCAATACTAAATTAATATGTCTTTCAAACCATTCTCAAAATATCACACACCAATAATAAATCACATAATTAATTATATTGTCATTTATAATCCCTTTTTCATTATTAGAAGTTATTCAATATGGACAAGTGAATCCATCTGTCATGATCTGATTCTACACCCTGGACGTGGCCGATACTCAAGAACCATTACTGGTCCCTAAGTGAACCCTCATTACGAGAAACTGTTTGAGTCTTAGCTTAAAATTTTCCAGGGGTGTTACATTATCTCCCCCTTGGGATCATTCGTCCTCGAATGACGGCTGGACTTGGTATGGAATGGGTTACTCTTACTAAGGCCTGCATCTAATTCTATATTCCTACTTTATTTAAACTTAACCCAAATCCTTAAGTTCAGATTTTATACTTCTCTATAGGGAATCTCATCCCAACACTATTACTCCTTACCATCACATTCAAGCTTAGTACTTTAACAACTTCATGGACTCTTACTAACCAACTCCTTCGGAATCAACTAAGTGTTCTCATTTAACTATTTCTCATAGTAAAACCTTATCCTCTAGATCACTTTGGAACTCATTACTATCTTATTCTCAACACTTGACTTGCTTTCTCATCCTATCATCTCCCCCTTAGGTCTAAAGCTAGCACTTGAAAGCTATGGATCTATTACATATCTCTGACTAGTGTACATTCTTCTTTTACTCTAACACTCCATAAGCGGTACTAAGACCTCTTGCTAAGGTGTTTTCTCTTAACCTCTTTGATTACATAGCCTCTCGATACACCTCTTAACGCTCTTGTTACTTTTGTGACTTAGCTTTACTTTACTGACCTTATCTAAAGGTTTGTATCTCTCACTTGTACCACTCATCTTTCATTGAAATCAACATCTCAATTTCTCACCTACACTATGTCGAGTCTACAAGGTCTAATCTCAAAACTAACATCATCACCCTCATGTTGTCTTTCTTTTGATCATGACACTCATCTCAAATTCAAGCTTAATATTTATGAGTAAACCCAAATATCAATATGATTGCTTGCTTACTATACTAACTTACAACTACTAGATGCAAAGTTAATAATCATTCTCCCACTAAAAATCATGACAAATAGTCAATCCTCCCCTCTTAGTCTGCATACTTATAATTTACTATCACATTTCCATTCACAACTTCAGTACTATTCACTCATCACTATACATCAATGCCTAATTAGTTCTATAACATTTTGAATATTACGGGTTTTCCCTTAAAGATCATAAGCCTAGCTTAAAGCTATCACCTCATGGATACTCTTGCTCATCCATTCACCACTTACACTTGGTCATTACCTATATAATGAAACTTCATCACTTGCTTGTTTGTAGCTACAACACACTCTACCTCTTATGATGGAATCTTCACTACTCATCACTTCTTAGTCTACCCTAAAGTAAAACTCTTCATTAGTGACTTAGTAGGTGCATAACTATTGTAACATAATCTGCCCCATCACTATCTCCCTTACTTAGATCTGTATACTTTCCTCTAAATCTGGACTCTTTCACTACTGTTGCTCTGAGCTCGTCATTCATACTATAATTTTGGGATGAAAATACTGCCCAAGCTCTAGATATACTTTATCCTAAGGATCTTAGTTGATACAAGACTTAGAGAAGAGAGTACAATTCATTTTTAGCTCAAATGCACGACTCATATGATTATTGGTACATTCCTATGAAACAAAACAATTAACTTACTTTAGGGCTTCTCTCAAGCCCCTCTGGAGTCTCATGTCAAGATTTTTGCTAAGAGCAACTCATTGATAAAAGACTGACTTTTCTTTTCAACCACCTCTAGTAAGACGGATAGTCAAATGAATTCGAGAAATACACGAGTAAGAATAAAATATCTATGACATAAGTTCTATTGCATGATTTAGAGTATGAAAAAGGGAAAACTTTTCTTAAATGTATGTATCCCTCATTTATAGAAGTGGGGCCCTCACAACCATAAACAAGATCCTACTTGACACGACTTCATATACACTTTAGGACACTTGAACTCTGTGCTCTGATACCAAGTTTGTCATGATCCGAGTCTACACTCTGAACGTGGCCGGCACTGAAGAACCATTGCTGGTCCCCAAGCGAACCCTCATCCTGGATGACTACAAGCAGAAGACTAACTTAAGCATGTAAAAGCTTAAAAACTGAATAAAAATTCATGAAACTGAAACATAAAACATAACTAAAAAAAACTCTGAATAATATAATACATGCAATTCGCCATAAAATAGGTGAATTAAGTCATTAAAACATTTACAAAAATAAATGATTAATACAGACTCCTTAACTGTACTAACTATCTATAAAGTCTCTAACTGATAATGATGGATGTCGGGACAAGACCCATGATATCATGTCTAAACCAAAAAGTAAATGAAATCCTCCAGAAGCAAGAAGGCTCACCATAGCTAACTCGAACTCCATGTGACATCAATGAAGCTCATGTTGATGATCGTGAATATCTGAATATGTATCATGAGAAAATGCAGGCTAAATGACTCAATACGTCGAATGTACGAGCATGTAAGGGGAATTCTACAGCATAACATAAGCTTGAACTTGATGAAAATGGAAACATACTTACCTATTTTCAAACGTGCTCAACTCAAGGATATTCAAAACTACTTAACTTACTCAACTCAGAAGTACTCAAGGATAAGGTACTCAACTCAGAGATTAGATAATCAAATCAAAGATTAGATACTCAACGTCAAAGATATGATACTCGACTTAATGAAGCACATATCAACTCAAGATACTCAACTTAAGGTACTTGACTCGAAGTACTCAACTCCTGATACTTAATTATACTCATTTCATTATAAAGCAATTTAAAACACGTACAATATAAAGAAAGTTGTTTAAAAACATGATATCAACTCTTTGTATATAACAAGGATACAACATAACTCTAAAATGTATATGATAATATAATTAACTGATGTATATAAAAATACAACAACTTCTGTGGGAGTTTCTATAACCGAGAACCATCACTTAGGAGCTATAATGATGATATACTACTTTAACTCACGTTGCCAGAGTCGTCTTATACCTTGCCATTAGTATAGAAACTAAACTACTAAGTGAGTCCACTAGTCTTTGCTAAAAAACACTGAAGGAATCATCTAAAAAGAATGACCCTTTTCTATCCATGGTTTATAAGGGTTGAACCATAGGGGTTGTGAGTTATAAGAACTCTCCCCCATATCGGTGCTCAATACTACTCCCAAAATATACTAGATCTTATGTTATAAAAACATACTTCTTCTGTGATTTGAGATTAGTGCTCAAAACTTAGACCAAAGGCTATTTTGGAAATCTCACTTTTCTATTTTGCTTTATTTAGAAAGCAATTACTCTTTTCTGAAAACTAGCCCGAAAGCCCTTTGGAAATCTCAGTTTCCATTGTAATTTAAATGTGAGAACAATTTAAATCTTTTTTGGTAATACTTAGTCCCCATATACTTCTTTGAAGAACAAAACTTCAACTTTACTCTTTATCAACTCAGTGCTCAAGTCTTTAAAACAAGTTTTAAAACAATTTGTAAAAAAACTTTGTAAAATAGGGTTCATGCCGAATTATGGACATGAACGACTCAATTCAAGGTTTTCAATAACCATGCAGAGAACTCAACAACTCCAGAACTGAAGGAGTCAATGATACTACTCATCTCAAGAATACTCGATTCGGAGGGTTCATGCGGAATTATGAGTATGAACTACTTAACTCAAGGACTCAAAGATACTTCTCATCTCAAGACTGCTCGACTTATAAGGTTCATGCGAAATCATGGGCATTAACAATTCAACTCAAGGAATTCATGGTTAACATGTAATAGTCCCATGATTAGAAATATAATCTCAGGAACTCAATACTCAAAACTTAGAACTTGAAGATACTAGTCCTCTCAAAGGTGGAGTTCATGCAAAAGTTATAAGCATGAACGACTTGACTCAAGGGTCAAAATATCAGTACGGAAGTCATGTATACAACTCTTCTCATTCTCATACTTACTCAAAACTTAACTCAAAGCGATTATGGATCTCAAAGGATTCACATTGAACTCAAAGGCTCTCTTGAATTCTACTCTCTCTTGAATGTGAATTATGAATTCATGATTTCTGGTTCATGATATGAAGGATATAATGATGATAAAACAGACTCATGAATACATTCTCCTCACTCTCATACTAACTTTCTCGAGTATCAAAACAAATTATTAGAAATTATAGAAGATTCCTTAAAAGGACTCAAAGAGACTTTCTCAAAATGATTGGAAGAGATCTTATGACTTAACTCTTAACTTTACCTTGAATTTAAATTATGAATTCAAGGTTTTGATCTTGTTATGAATTATTTCTAGGTGTTTGGAAGTAGTTTAGAGTGATTAGAATCAAAGGCAGTGAAGGTACACTTAAAATGGACTCAAACGAGACAAACTATGGAAAAGAGTGGGGAAGGCGACCTTGGCACATTCCGGGCGCGGGGCGCCAACCCCTAACTTCAGAGACTGCATATGGGTGCACTGCAGTGCGCTCCCCCAGCCCCTTAGGGGCATCTGGGGTGCGCGGCGCCAACGTCTCCCTAGGCAAGGTTTCAACGAATTTTACCTCTCTTTTTCTTACCCTAAATCGCTTGTAATCGATTTATTTTCTCAAGTTTTTCTTAGATTCAATTATCCAACCTAAGTACACACTAATACACTCAAACCAACACTTCAAACAATCACTTTCATCTCAAGAAATCATCAAAACCCCAACAAGACAAGATTTATAATGAACCTTAAGAACACCTATCAAGAACTTAAATTCTTCAAATTTTTGAGAATGAAATTACGCTGAAAATAACATGTTTGGAGTGTGAGTGAACAAAACCAAAACTATGGAAGCTTACTTACCTCTTAGGGATTAGACCCATGGCAAAATTCCGCAACAACACGCAAGAATCTCGACGAACGCTTGATCCTCTCCTCTTTTCTTGAACTCTCAACTAAAACCCTAGGCGTATATTAGGATTATAAAACTGAACCTAATAGGATTATAACCCTAAAATATTACTAAAAATAAATTAAATCTGATTGGGTAAGAAAAAGACCAAAATATCCCTTACTATTTTCGGCTAACTTTCCTTAACTGGACATCCTAACTTCAAAAGGTCATATCTCACTCATCTGAACTCGAAACTTAGCAAACCCATGGCCTTGGAAAGATAATTCAAAGATCTTTCGTAAGGTGTCTTGTAGCACACCTAATTCATCCTATTAAAGGAGTTATGGTCATTTGAAGTTGACCCAAAATTCATACTTAGCTTAACTTTCCAAATTTCAAATTTTTTGTTATTTCCATTTAGTTTCTTTTTTGGTCCTCAAGGTGCTACAGTTGGTCACTTGACCTTAATACTTAAGAATTTTTTAATTCTTTGGTAAAATCTCACTCACTACGAGAAGCGGTTCGAGTTTTAGCTCAAAAGTTTTTGGGGTGTTACACCATCACCAAGTCTCATTACTCTCAAACAAATACTAAAAGGAAATACACGATTCTATACACTTAACAACGATTTATATATTCACTTGCCTCAACAATTGAATAATTACTCCAGGACTTGAGTTTTCCTCCTTCATAAAGTTCAACTTGCTTCCAATCTATCAAATATATAAGAATACGAATCTAATGACACTCATATTACTATATTTAGTATCGGCTCAAAAATTGGGTCAAAAAGTCATCCCAAGCCACCAAATTTGAATCTTAAATTTTCTTTTAGTATGTTCACCCATGATAAAACAAACTCGGATGTAAAATTTCAGGTAAAACGAATCGTTATTCAACCCCTAAATCAAGATTTTGTTCTAAGAACCCTATGATTATATTTTCTTAATTCATCCCAAATTTTGCATGTTTATACCCTAAAAATCTATTCATAATCACATAAAAGTTAATGAAAATGACAAGAATCATTAACTTAATGCTTTGAGATGAAAATGTAATTTTTCACTTCCTTTTTCCTAATCTTTTCTCCCTTACTTTTCTTTTCTTCTACATTGAATTTTGTACTATAATTCGTTCATGTTGTTTTCCTCCTCTGTTTCGTTAGTTGTTAACTTTCAACAATATAGGGCTTTGCCCTTATTTTATTTATTTATTATTATTATTATTATATTATTATTATTATTATTATTATTATTATTATTATTATTATTTTCTTTTAACAACAAAGTCACTCCCTTATTAAATTTAAAAATTATATCACTCCTCATAAATCATAAATTATTTGTGAAAATAATTAAAAGGGATTGACTCAGAAAAATAGGTGAAATTCATAGAACGACTAGAGGGTCGTTACAGTTTTTTACCCAAAAGAAAAACTTAAAACTGTCGAGAGAAAAATCTTGCCATAAACAAAATTCACAAACTCTCTGACTATATTGTGGAGAATTTTAGTATGGTAGAGACACAACAAATAAATGTTGTGTGAGGCTCCACTCATTTCTTGACAGTTGGATATAGTGGACCCATTCTTTGACTTTAGATCTCCAAACATTATGAAGAAAGAGAAAATATAATCATCATATATTATTATAAGAGTGTAACAATCCTTTTGATTGTCTTGAGTACTAGAATTTTTTACACTTTTCGATAGATTTTAAATGAGTATTTTGCACTATTTATAACTATAATTATGAATTTATTGAGGGAGTTTTAATAATTAATTTAGTAGATATATATTTATTAAATTATTAATTATTATTAGTTGGTGATTAATAGGCTAAGTCCATAATATATTTAAGAGATATAATATTTATTTAGTAATTCATAATTATTTCCCCTAAATAATTAGAAGTACCAAGAACCACAATTGTGGAACGAAGGCACTGTGCGAGAGAAACCGAACAAAAGGGAATTAAGGTACGAAGAATTCTTAAACCTTTCATGTGGTGTTTGTACACATGGGTATTAATTATTAGTAAGGGTAATCTATTAGCCGATCATAGGAAATAGTTTTGTTGGGGTGTGGATTGATTACGGTGTTGACTGGTTTTTATTTTCTATTTATATTATTGTTGGTAACTTGTGAATTATCAAGAGTTTCTATTGGTTAGTTAACATGTAGGGTTATAGATTATACAAAACTATTGCATAATTAGATAAGAATGGTATGAGGGTATAATGTGCTGGTGAAAGAATGTGAGAACATGTGTTAGTGATGGAATTTAATGATTGTTTTAATCGAAAAAGTATTTTTTGTAAGAATTTCCGACTTTTAAAGAGTCGCCACTTAATTTTGAGAAAATTAAGAAAATTTTTTTGTTTTCAAAAGACTTAGATAGAAAAATTCAATTGAAAACTTAAAGGGGTTCGGGGATTCCTATTTATATCTTAGGAAGGTGTTAGGCACCTAAAATATCCGCTAATGCGGTTATCCGACAACTAACTATTTGGCTAAAATTGTTTAACTTAATTTTGAAATAAAATTTATTTAAAGTTTGAAAGAAAGTTCTTTAAATCTTTATCTAAGTGAAAAGTTTAACTTGAAGAAACTCGATTCTCTTTTAAGTTGTTAAAACAAAACGGCATTTTGTGGGGATTCGGATTTTCCTAACTTTTAAAACCTACGACAAATAAAACAGACAAGTAAATAAAAGCAAGTACAGAGAGAGAGGGAAAGAGATTTGGGTCCAAATCCGGGTTATCTGTACGTCTGGACTGATATTTGGACCTACCTATTTTGGGTTTTTGACCAATTTATCTTTGTACCTGTCCTAGTCTAATCATACAAAATACAAAAGAAAAGAATCGGAGGCAAGGGTTTAGGCCCAAGTAAAATACAATGATTCAAGATAAAATTAGACTCTTTGGTACGACTTCTTCAATTTCTTCAATCTCCTTCAATTTTCCATCATTGAGACTGCACACCAATTTTTGCTGGCTGACTTGCCGAAAGAAGGTATTTGAGCCATAATGGCTCTCCCGAAAACGCAAACGGAGGAGTTCACGGTGAGCTCGGACAATTTTTCATGCAAAACACAACAAAAGAGGAAACAAAATAAATAAAGATAAATGTAAATCAAATCAGTTTCGCCCTAGTCGTGATCCTAAACTTCAGGCTATCTACCTTAAATGACAGTGAACTATTTGAGTAACAAAATTATTATAGTTCATGGTCATGAATCAAGCAATTTTAATGTAGATAAAAATGTTCAAATCATCAAAAGCATTCTTTTCCAGGAGTAAACTTCAAATATACTTAGTATTAAGCCGAATAATACTAGGATTCATCGATTTAATGGAATAATCAAAACAGAGGGAAGGCTTCAGATAAGGTTAATTCGACCAAACTTAATCCACCCCATAATCTGTCATTACACGAGTAAGACAAAGTTAACAATAAGCAAATCGAAATGAACAGATCATGCTACAGAAGCACACAGTGAACTAAGTGTTTGAATATCTTTGAAATGAATTGGATCGCTACTACAAGATATTTGGAAACCATGCCATTTCGAATGGTAAAAAAAAAGAACCATGATTTCTATCAGCACCTTCAAAACATTCGTTCATGCAACCAAATCAAACAGATTTAAAGCATCTGGAGTAAAATAAATAAAAAGAACTTAATAGGAACTAAACTAACCAACACAAAACTGCAAATGTAAACTAAGCAAATGAGTTTTAACAGAATTTAAAAGATCTCACAATGAAACTTTGAACTCGAAACGGAGGCAGCAATGAGAAGACTCTAGGGATGTCACGAATCAGATATAACAAAAAACGAATTCACTTAATAATAAAACAACAGACTCCTCAAACTATTTCTAATTCTTCAAGAAAAGACATATTGAGTACGATGACCAGCCTACATTTGCCCGTAAGGCCATACGCACAGTAGTCTAAACATTTTTTTTTGACGCCCTTTAAAACACATAGTAGAGATATGCTCGAAGCTCCGACCGAAAGACAACAAACAACATGCTTAACAAACTATTGTAGATAATATGAGTATCGATGCTGAGTGAGACATGGATGAGCATGAACTAAACAGGAAATAACTAAAGGTATGGATATCATAGATGGACGCTGAGATTAAAAAAAAATCATCACCCCCAATGCATATAAAAAAATCTGATGACCGGTAACAACAATGCAAAAGTTTTAGAAAGCTAAAAATTGTTTATGCAATGTGAAAGATAAGATATTAACAATGACGGGAGATGAGGAGTTACCTTTCCGAGGACAGCAAACAGGGACGACGAGCCAAGGCGACTTCAACCACCGCAGCGACGACTCTGAAACAAACTTGAATGAACAGAACAAGCTATAGTAGCAGAGATCAAACCAAAAATTCGAAGGAAATCTTCAACTCAAAATGCTTTTTCCTTTATATCTTGGTTCACCCTCTATATTATTTTTCAGTACAGAGCCTTTTTAATCAAAGAAACACCCCCAAATTTCTTTTTCTTTTCTTTTTTTTCTTTCTCCCTAAGTATGGATATATATATATTTTACTCACTGTCTTCCCGCACAAAATTTTCAGAAAAAATTCCCAAAAACCAGCCGACCCTCTTTCAATAACAAAATATTCTATTTATAGGAAAAGAATTAGGGTTAGGAAGAAAGGAAAATGTGGGGGGGGGGAAGATAAGGGAAAAATCGTACTCGAACTCCAGCACCAATTTAAAAAAAACAAACTTATCCCCTCAAATTCAATGAATATTCCGAATCGATTCTTAATTCCCAACGGATATGTAACGGTCTGTATTTTGTATGTGGTACTCATGTTATACTTGACATAGACTTATAGTGTAGGTGAGGTATCATGTTTCTTATATGATTAGTGTTGGTTTAAACTAGCTCGGAAGGTGATGTAATGCCTTGCACGTTTCAGCATATGTATTGCAAGTTAACTCCGATGGAAAGTATTTAAGTAATTATAGTAAGGTGTAATTGAGCTAGCTGCTGCATCACCTACTTGAGCTATATTATAGTTAAAGGGGCCAAGTTTGATTGACCAGATTTAGTCTTATATTTAGGGGCTCATTTGAAGCCCAAACCTATTAAAGAAAATTGTGAATAAAAGAAAGACCAGCAGCCAAATCTGCCAATTGGCCCATTATGGATAAAGCCCAAGTGAAACTAGGTAAGTGCATCAACTTCTAAGATTTGTTTTACCATGTTATTGGGCCAAGTGTGTACCACCTACTTGCATTAATCTGTCCCAAGTTGAATATAAGGATAAATGGAAAATGGACAGCCAAGGTCCAATAATCTTGAGTCCAAAAAGGCCCAAGTTAAAAGGACAAGCAGGTGGGACACCTACTTGACATTATATGGCCCAAAATTGGTCAAGAATGTCGGCCATAACACCTCCTTTTTCAAAGGATAAGGATCAAGTCTATTTTCTCCATTTTGAACTTGCTAAATTTCAGATTTCCTTAAGTTTCTTTCTTGGTCTCTCTTGGCTTCAATAAGCATCCCTAAAAACACCGTAGGGTTCTTGAGTGCTGTCTCATTTTTCAAGTAAGAGTTTGAAGGAGAGTTTGAATTCTTGAAGTACAAGTTTAGAGGATAAATTTCCAGAATTAAGGTAAGACTTCAATCCATTTGTTTTCCTCTCTTTGGTCATGTTTGGAGTGGAGAATTTTGTATATATTTATCAAGAATTTATGGATTGTGATAGATCTTTGAGTCAATATTCTCCTATTATGCTGAAAGATTTGAGATTGATAGTGGCTGCCTTATGAATATTGTTGTTGAGGGCAGTTTGGGTATCTTGGAAGATGATGTATGAAGTTGTATTAATGTGTAGAGGAAGGGTGTGGTGGTTCACCATTTATGTAAGGGTTGTATGGGCCTGATTTCCATCAAAATTTTAGCTACTGTTTTCGAGGACCTTATTGTGATTAGCTGCTGATGTTAGCTTAATCATGATTTATGTTGTAGATTAGCACCCAAAAAGGAAGGCTGAATCGTGATAGTAGTATTGGTCAGAAAAATAAGGTATGTAAGGCTATTCGATTCTATATCCTTTTGGCATGATATCTGGCACCTGCAATTAATATCAATGAAGTGTTTCCCATAAGTTCTATTTCTAGAAAAGGAAGCATAGTGACAGCGTACTATCTCCAAATAGCTAACAATATTTGTTTCCCTATTCTAAGTACATAGAACTACTTCATTATATGTTCACTACTCTATACTTATGTAATTATTCCCCTTGTGCTGTTATAGAAATGGTATTTGCAAAACAAAGTTTGATGAATCCCTCTCCTAAGCCAATTGAAGTCAATTGTGCCATTAAGGTCTTAAAGTAAGGTGTTGATGTTTCATAGCTCCTTATGTCATTGTTACTGCCTCAAAGTATTATTTTCATGTATTCCACTACTGTTCCGTATTTCCATATCTCCAAGATGATTATGACCACCAAATCAACATCTCAAAAGTGTTATGATTATCCAAAATAATATCTCAAAAGAGTTATGAACTGATTAACAATAATCTCAAAGATTAAAGAATCTAAGTGAAGAAATCTATTTAATTAAGGGTGGCAGCTCAGGGGCGAAAGCCTAGCATGGGCCGATCCCTATTGGTATAGAAGGGTGGCAGCTCAGGGGCAAAAGCCTAGCATGGGCCGATCCCAAGTTGTGTAATTATGAGTACCGCATCTTAGGGGTTAATACGCCTAGCATGGGTCATCCTCTTCTACCACTGATCAGCTGGTCACTTGTATCACATGTCCAACAAAGATTATAACATACAAAAAGGTAAAGAAAAGAATGTAGCTTACTTGATTCCATAAGAGTAAGCAAAGGTGGTCTTCTCTCCTAATCTATGCACTCATATGTTGCTACTTGATTTCATTTGAGCCTTGTATTACATATACTATTTGCCTTACATATTCAGTATATTTTTTGTACTGACATTCCGTATTGGGGACGCTGCATTTTATGCTACAGGCTCAGGTACTCCAGCTAGTAGACCTCCTCAGTAGGAGCACTCGAAATTCTGCTACTTTTGGTGAGCTCCAAGTTGATTCGAAGCTTTATTGAGTCCTTGGTAAATTCATTTGGTATTGTATCATAGTTAAGGGTAAGGCGGGGTCTGTACTGACCTACTCTAGTCTTCTATCTTTTAGAGGCTTTGTAGACGTATGTACATGGTTCAGTTGTGTCTTAAGGAGTTGTGGCCACGACAGCCAAGTATTGTACATAAATTTTGGACCTATTTACGTTGTTTTGTATCGCTGCATCCTAAGTTAACTTGTCTCAATTGTTATAGTATATGATCAGTAAGAACAGGTTGCAGGTTGGTTCTCTCGGGCCTTTAGGGCATCGGGTGCCTGTCCGTCTTAATGGGTTTTGAGGCGTGAAAAAAGTGGTATCAGAGCAGGTCATCCTAGGGAGTCTACAAAGCCGTGTCTGTATACAGTCTTGCTTATGGATGTGTTGTGCACCACATCTATAAACAGGAGGCTACGGGACATATAGGAGTTGTCTCATTTCTTTCATTTCTTAGATCATGCGATAGAACCAGTGTTGTAGGTGAATCATATCTAATTTCTCAATTGTTTTATTATAGCAAAGATGCCGATTACGAGAAGGAGTAAAAGTACTGGTAAACGAGTAGATGTGGCTGCCCAAGAAGGGACCAGCCAACCACCACCAAGTCAAGCTGTTCAAAGTGGGGCTCAAGATGAGTCTCTATCGCAGACTTCCTCGACGCCTCCATCTCCTGAAGAACTAAGGAGGGAAGATGAACCTCAGGAACCCCCTATTAATGCTACCGAGCAAGATTTGAGGAATGCAGTCCAATTATTGACTCGTATAGTTGTTGGTCATGGCCAAAGGCAAGAAGGTCCAGTTGCAGGTACTAGTGGTGTAGTTAGATCAGTTGGAACACGGATACGTGATTTTCTTAACTTGGACCCTCCATCATTTACCGGGTCAGATCCTAATGAAGATCCCCAAGACTTTATAGATCAAATCCAACGCACTTTGGATATTATGCATGTAAGTGGTACAGAAGCACTTGAGCTAGCTGCATACAGATTAAAGGGTGTGGCTATATTGTGGTATGAAGCTTGGAAGCAATCTAGGGGAATAAATGCACCTTCAGCTATGTGGAAAGAGTTCAAAAAGGCATTCCTTGATCATTATCTGCCATTGGAGATCCGAGAGGCCCGTGCAGATTAGTTCTTAAATCTCCACCAAGGAAATATGAGTGTGAGGGAGTATAGTCTCAAATTTAATTCCTTGGCCAGGTATGCTCCTAATGTAGTAGCTACTATGGAGGATAGAGTTCATCGTTTTGTGGACAGATTAGATTCATATCTGGTTAGAGACTGTACAATTGCTTCATTAAATAAAGATATGGATATAGCAAGGATGCAGGCTTTTGCACAAAAATTGGAGGATCAAAGGCAAAGAAGAAGAACAC
The DNA here is from genome assembly GCA_016801875.1 of Solanum sitiens. NCBI lineage: Eukaryota > Viridiplantae > Streptophyta > Magnoliopsida > Solanales > Solanaceae > Solanum > Solanum sitiens. Next base: position 550,768 of record JABWTJ010000275.1, read on the forward strand.
AAGAGTTGGAAACAGGGCATTCTAAGAGGGCCAGATCCATGGGGCAGTTTACACCATCCCAAGGTGAGTTTAGGCCTCGGTTCTCTAACAGCCCACCTAGGCCATCATCTTTCTACTCTACAGCTAGTGCTCCACCACGGTTCCAAGGGTTCAGAGGCAATCAGTTTGGGCAAAGAAGTGAAAGCCAAGGCAGTCATCAAGAGCAAGGAAGTACGAGCCAATCAAGGCCTCCACGACAGCCTTGTAAACAGTGTGGGAGGAATCATCTAGGTGCATGCAGGTTTGGGACGGATGTTTGTTTTTGGTGTGGCACACCAGGGCATATGATGAGAAACTGTCCTCATAGGGGAGTGGGTGGCGTTGTTCAACCAACTAGATCAGTTGTTGCGTCGACCTCATCAACCCCTTCTTTAGGTAGGGGACTACATATGCCTACAGGTCGGGGTAGAGGAGCTAGGGGAGCAGCTAGTTCTAGTGGAGGTCAGAATCGCACATATGCACTAGGGGATCGACAAAATTTAGAAGCCTCGCCGGATGTGGTTACAGGTACATTGTCCATCTTTTCACATATTGTATATGCATTAATAGATCCGGGGTCTACACTATCATATGTTACACCATTGATTGCTGGAAAGTTCAAAAGAACACCAGAATTATTAGCGAAGCCATTTGAAGTGGCTACACCGATTGGTGAATCTATTATAGCTAGGAGAGTTTATCGTAATTGCATTGTAACTGTTTGTGATCGCGATACATTGGCTGACCTTGTTGAGCTAGACATGGTAGATTTTGATGTTATAATGGGTATGGATTGGTTAGCTTCTTGTTATGCCACGGTAGATTGCCGAACTAAGATAGTGCATTTCCAGTTTCCAAAAGAGGCAGTCCTCGAATGGAAAGGTAATACTGGGATGCCAAGAGGTAAATTCATTTCTTATCTTAAGGCAAAGAAGATGATTTCTAAAGGATACATATGCCATATGGTTAGAGTGAAAAATGTAGATGTAGAGCCACCAACCCTTCAATCCATTCCGGTGGTAAATGAATTTCCAGATGTGTTTCCTGAAGATCTTCCAGGTTTGCCTCCAGAACGAGAAGTAGAGTTCGGTATTGATGTGCTTTCAGATACTCAACCTATCTCAATTCCTCCGTATAGAGTGGCTCCGGCAGAATTACGAGAGTTGAAGGAGCAGTTAAAAGACTTATTACAAAAAGGATTCATAAGGCCTAGTGTGTCTCTATGGGGAGCACCAGTTTTATTTGTACGCAAAAAAGATGGCTCATTAAGAATGTGTATCGACTACCAGCAGTTGAATAAGGTAACAATTAAGAACAAATATCCCCTCCCTAGAATTGATGATCTGTTTGATGAATTACAAGGTGCTAGGTGTTTTTCAAAGATCCACCTGAGCTCAGGTTATCACCAAGTGAGGGTCAAGGACAAAGATATACCCAAGACAGCTTTCCGAACACGGTATGGTCATTTTGAGTTCTTAGTCATGTCATTCGGGCTAACAAACGCACCAGCAGCTTTTATGGATTTGATGAATAGGGTGTTCAAGCCATTCTTAGATGTGTTTGTGATAGTGTTCATAGATGACATTTTGGTGTATTCAAGATCGGAAGAGGATCATGCTAATCACTTGCGGCAGGTTTTACAAATTCTCCGTGATCGTAAATTGTATGCAAAGTTCTCTAAATGTGAGTTCTGGTTGAAATCTGTGGCATTCCTAGGTCATATCGTATCCGAAGAAGGAATAAGGGTTGATAACCAGAAAATAGAAGCCGTGAAAAGATGGCCAAGACCTACAACGCCTACGGAGATCCGTAGTTTTCTTGGATTGGCAGGTTATTACAGAAGGTTTGTTGAAGGATTCTCTTCCATGGCTGCACCCTTAACAAACCTAACACACAAAGGAACCAAGTTTCAGTGGAGCGATGAGTGTGAAAGAAGCTTCCAAGAGCTGAAGAGTAAATTAACTTCTACACCTGTGTTGGTACTTCTAGAAGGTACAGAAGGCTATGTAATGTACTGTGATGCTTCGGGAGTGGGCTTAGGTTGTGTATTGATGCAGTATGGTAAAGTTATAGCTTATGGATCAAGCCAGCTACGGCCACATGAGAAAAATTATCCAACCCATGATCTAGAGCTAGCAACAGTTGTGTTTGCTTTGAAGATATGGCGCCACTACTTGTATGGAGTTCATGTTGACATAAACACTGATCACAAAATCTTGCAATATATTTTTAAGCAAAAAGACTTAAATCTGAGGCAGCGAAGGTGGCTGGAGCTATTAAAAGATTATGACATTGACATCTTATATCATCCCGGTAAAGCTAATGTAGTAGCTGATGCTTTAAGCCGTAAAATAATGGCAAGCACTTATGGGAAGTCTATGGAAAGACAAGGAATGACTAAGGATCTGTCCCAACTAGCGAACTTGGGCGTTCGCCTTCTTGAATCTCAAGACGAAGGGGTTATTGTGCAAAATGCGGCAGAATCCTCGTTAATAGTGGAAGTGAAAGAGAAGTAGTACACTGATCCAATTCTTTTACAACTTAAAGAGAATGTACTACATGGTATGACAAAGGCATTTGAGCTTAAGCAAGACGGAGTACTTCGATGTCAAAACAGATTGTGTGTACCTAATATAGATGAACTAAGAAAGAGGATCATGATGGAAACACATAATTCAAGGTACTCCGTTCATCCGGGGTCAACTAAAATATATCATGACTTGAAAGAAATGTATTGGTGGGGGGACATGAAGAAGAACATTGCAGAATACGTGGCTTAGTGTCCAAATTGTCAACAGGTAAAAGTAGAACACCAAAAGCCCGAAGGTTACATGCAGCGTATAGAACTTCCAATTTGGAAATGGGACATGATCAACATGGATTTTGTTACTGGTTTGCCTCGCTCATTCCGGAAGTTTGACTCCATATGGGTAATAGTTGATAGACTTACCAAAGCAGCACACTTCTTGCCGGTGAAGACTACTTATACAGCTGAAGAGTATGCGAGGTTGTACATTAAGGAGATAGTTCGACTACATGGAGTGCCAATCTCTATAATATCTGATAGAGGATCTCAATTCACAGCAAATTTTTGGAAGTCATTTCAAAAGAGTTTGGGAACACAAGTGAATTTAAGTACAGCCTTTCATCCTCAAACGGATGGTCAGGCAGAACGTACAATTCAGACACTTGAGGATATGCTGCGAGCTTGTATATTAGATTTCAAGGGTAGCTGGGATGATCACCTACCACTTATTTAATTTGCTTATAACAATAGCTATCATTCGAGCATTAAAATGGCACCTTATGAAGCTTTATATAGTCGAAAGTGTAGATCACCAATTGGCTGGTTCGAAACGGGTGAAACTGCCTTATTTGGGCCAGATCTTGTTCATCAAGCTATGGAAAAAGTCAAAGTGATACAGCAGAGGCTTGAAATAGCTCAAAGTCGACATAAATCATATGCAGATATTAGAAGGAGAGTACTAGAATTTTCTATAGGGGATTGGGTGTTCTTGAAGGTGTCTCCGATGAAAGGGGTAATGAGGTTTGGTAAAAAGGGAAAGCTGAGTCTACGCTATATAGGCCATATAAGATTATCCGAAAATTTGGCCAAGTAGCCTATGAATTAGAGCTACCACAAGAGCTTTCATCAGTTCATCCGGTGTTTCATGTCTCAATGCTACGGAAATGCGTAGTTGACCCATTTCGTATTACTCCTACTGAAGACGTACATGTTACGGGAGATCTCACTTATGAAGAAGTACCCATTGCTATTCTGGATCGACAAGTTAGGAAGTTAAGAAATAAAGAAGTAGCTTCTGTAAAAGTACTATGGAGAAACCAACAAGTAGAAGAAGTTACTTGGGAAGCAGAAGAAGCAATGAAATTGAAGTATCCTCACCTCTTTCACACTAGTGGGAATGATCAAAATGTTAGTGGAGGCATTGACAAGTAAGTATAAGTCTATATGTTCAATGTGATTAATAGTAGTACTAACTTAGGCTTGAACTTTTTTAGGCTGGACAACCATGCTAACATTCGAGGACGAATGTTCCAAGGGGGGAAGGATGTAACGGCCTATATTTTGTATGTGGTAGTTCTATTCATGTTATACTTGACATAGACTTATAGTGTAGGTGAGGGATCATATTTCTTATATGATTAGTGTTGGTTTAAACTAGCTCGGAAGGTGATGTAATGCCTTGCACGTTTCAGCATATGTATTGCAAGTTAACTCCGATGGAAAGTATTTAAGTAATTATAGTAAGGTGTAATTGAGCTAGATGCTGCATCACCTACTTGAGCTATATTATAGTTAAAGGGGCCAAGTTTGATTGACCAGATTTAGTCTTATATTTAGCGGCTCATTTGAAGCCCAAACCTATTAAACAAAATTGTGAATGAAAGAAAGCCCAGCAGCCAAATCTGCCAATTGGCCCATTATGGATAAAGCCCAAGTGAAACTAGGTAAGTGCATCAACTCCTAAGATTTGTTTTACCATGTTATTGGGACAAGTGTGTACCACCTACTTGCATTAATCTGTCCCAAGTTGAATATAAGGACAAAGGGAAAATGGACAGCCAAGGTCCAATAATCTTGAGTCCAAAAAGGCCCAAGTTAAAAGGACAAGCAGGTGGGACACCTACTTGACATTATATGGCCCAAAATTGGTCAAGAATGTCGGCCATAACACCTCCTTTTTCAAAGGATAAGGATCAAGTCTATTTTCTCCATTTTGAACTTGCAAAATTTCAGATTTCCTTAAGTTTCTTTCTTGGTCTCTCTTGGCTTCAATAAGCATCCCTAAAACACCGTAGGGTTCTTGAGTGCTGTCTCATTTTTCAAGTAAGAGTTTGAAGGAGAGTTTGAATTCTTGAAGTACAAGTTTAGAGGATAAATTTCCAGAATTAAGGTAAGACTTCAATCCATTTGTTTTCCTCTCTTTGATCATGTTTGGAGTGGAGAATTTTGTATATATTTATCAAGAATTTATGGATTGTGATAGATCTTTGAGTCAATATTCTCCTATTATGCTGAAAGATTTGAGATTGATAGTGGCTGCCTTATGAATATTGTTGTTGAGGGCAGTTTGGGTATCTTGGAAGATGATGTATGAAGTTGTATTAATGTGTAGAGGAAGGGTGTGGTGGTTCACCATTTATGTAAGGGTTGTATGGGCCTGATTTCCATCAAAATTTTAGCTACTGTTTTCGAGGACCTTATTGTGATTAGCTGCTGATGTTAGCTTAATCATGATTTATATTGTAGATTAGCACCCAAAAAGGAAGGCTGAATCGTGATAGTAGTATTGGTCAGAAAAATAAGGTATGTAAGGCTATTCGATACTATATCCTTTTGGCATGAAATCTGGCACCTGCAATTAATATCAATGAAGTGTTTCCCATAAGTTCTATTTCTAGAAAAGGAAGCATAGTGGCAGCGTACTATCTCCAAATAGCTAACAATATTTCTTTCCCCATTCTAAGTGCATAGAACTACTTCATTATATGTTCACTACTCTATACTTGTGTAATTATTCCCCTTGTGATGTTATAGAAATGGTATTTGCAAAACAAAGTTTGATGAATCCCTCTCCTAAGCCAATTGAAGTCAATTGTGCCATTAAGGTCTTAATGTAAGGTGTTGATGTTTCATAGCTCCTTATGTCATTGTTACTGCCTCAAAGTATTATTTTCATGTATTCCACTACTGTTCCGTATTTCCATATCTCCAAGATGATTATGACCACCAAATCAACATCTCAAAAGTGTTAAGATTATCCAAAATAACATCTCAAAAGAGTTATGAACTGATTAACAATAATCTCAAAGATTAAAGAATCTAAGTGAAGGAATCTATATAATTAAGGGTGGCAGCTCAGGGGCGAAAGCCTAGCATGGGCCGATCCCTATTGGTATAGAAGGGTGGCAGCTCAGGGGCAAAAGCCTAGCATGGGCCGATCCCAAGTTGTGTAATTATGAGGACCGCATCCTAGGGGTTAATACGCCTAGCATGGGTCATCCTCTTCTACCACTGATCAGCTGGTCACTTGTATCACATGTCCAACAAAGATTATAACATACAAAAAGGTAAATAAAAGAATGTAGCTTACTTGATTCCACAAGAATAAGCAAAGGTGGTCTTCTCTCCTAATCTATGCACTCATATGTTGCTACTTGATTTCATTTGAGCCTTGTATTACATATACTATTTGCCTTACATATTCAGTACATTTTTCGTACTTACGTCCTGTATTGGGGACGCTGCATTTCATGCTGCAGGCTCAGGTACTCCAGCTAGTAGACTTCCTCAGTAGGAGCACTCGAAATTCTGCTACTTTTGGTGAGCTCCAAGTTGATTCGGAGCTTTATTGAGTGTTTGGTAAATTCATTTGGTATTGTATCATAGTTAAGGGTAAGGCGGGGTCTGTCCCGACCTACTCTAGTCTTCTATCTTTTAGAGGATTTGTAGACGTATGTACATGGTTCAGTTGTGTCTTAAGGAGTTGTGGCCACGACGGCCAAGTATTGAACATAAATTTTGGACCTACTTACGTTGTTTTGTATCGCTGCATCCTAAGTTAACTTGTCTCAATTGTTATAGTATATGATCAGTAAGAACAGGTTGCAGGTTGGTTCTCTCGGACCTTTAGGGCATCGGGTGCCTGTCCGTCTTAATGGGTTTTGAGGCGTGACAGGATTGGAAAAGAGCTGGACGTCTAGGATCGACCCATCATCCTTGAAGGTCGACGTGGCATCATCTCGGAGTCGCGAGGACGATTTCGCATGCCCTTCTAGTCTGCAGAAGTCGTACCAATGCAGGGAGACGCAAAAAGGAGAAAGGGACGCGGAGGAGAAAGTGTACTGCCCTATTTCCTCGCTGATTCGTTGTTGATTTGCCTTCGCATTCTCTCGGGTGAGGCGCGTTGGAGAGGTCGATCTCTTATCAGTTTGGCATCGCGTCGCGCGTTGTTGCCTCTCGCTTTATCATGGATTTCTCCAACTTCCCTGTGCGCGTGTTCCACTGAAGAAGGAAAAGAAACCGGTTTGTACTAATTGGGCTAGGTCTATTGGATTTCAGGAAAAAAAACTGAGGTGTTGGGCTGAAGGAAAGGGCTGGAAAAGGGAAAATTGGGATGAAAAGGGCCCCAAATATTGGACTTAAAAGGGATTGGGTCTACTAAGAGAAAGGACCCAATATCAATTTTTAAGGTTTGACAAGGTGTTAAAGAAAATGGCCAAAATCGTAAATATATATGACCAAGTTGAATTCAATTTGCGACTTCCGTCAAAATCCTAAATAAGATGAATATGAAAACCAATTAACTAGCTTCTTAATCTTAACGAACTTAAATAATTGACTCAACTATAGACTAATAACTCGAAAATCTACACTATTGAACCATTAAATTAATCAACCGAATTGTAGCTAAAATAAGATATTTTGAGATAATTTTCGAATATCCATAAACTATACTAACTGTACATTTATTTATGCATATATATATATTATCTAAACTTATATAAGAAAATGACGAGAATGAATTAAAAATAAACTAAAAACATTTTGAATTTTGATAAAATCTACTTATTTCGAATCATTTAGAATTAAGAAGCTCGATAATTAATTTCTATCGGGAGAGTCAAAATTGGGTGTCAACAACTGTCCCTCATTTTACTTGGATTGATGCAAGAAATTCGAGGAAAATAAAGTTGACCAATCCAATTTTGACCGATCATGTATTCATCTTTAGTAAAAGAACTTGGTACGGACTTTAGGAATTATGGCCGAACCCCAGACACGGGTTTCCTACATATCTCAGACTATATGAGAATTCAGGCCACTTGTAGTTCGGTACGCTTGATTTAACGCATAATTTTTTTGAAAAAAATCAAAAGTCATTTCGACACCGTATTATGAAGGGATCGAAATGCTCGGAAATAGGATTTAAGAGCGAATATTGAAATACAGCCGAGTTTTCAACATCGAGCCCGCCTACATATCCTTAAACTTTAGGAATCAGTCTGTTTGTAGTTTGACTCAATCGATTGAAAAGGAAATCTATTATGCTAGATGACCTTTGGTTTCGGACAAGTGACAAGTTAAACTGAGTATGAAAAGGAGGCTTGTAAACCTCTTAGCTACGAATGTGGCGCGCTTCACACCCATAATTAAGAACTCACACAAATATAATTTCCAAAGCTCTTGGTGGATTGTCACTCAGATTGGAAACTTGCTTCCGGCAGACACAAAAATTTTCGGATGCGAAACTAAAAACTAGAAAAGCCAAAGAAAAACCCACATGCATTCTGATAGGGGTGTGGTTTGATTGTAGTGGCAGTCGCTCCTCTGCTCGCGTCCTAAGAGTTTGGCACTCCTCTTTGGACTATGTCCCAGTTCGCTGCTAAGAAAAAGTTCCACGTTGTGCTGCATCCTTTTTGATGTCGTCCGAACCTGTGGTTATGTTTTGGAGAATTCATCCTTTCGGATGCTCTTGATAAAGACTGAGATAAAACTCGTCAGCATAAAAATGCAATTTAAATGGGAGACAGTGTCTTTTACCGTGTTGACACTTAATCGTTCTCCTCAATATTTGATGTCAACTCGATTGATTTGACGTAAAGCAAATAAAGCTTATGTCTTGTGTTTGCAATATAATCTTCAATGTACTCTTCATTTGATGTCAAAATAAATAACAGCAGATGCAATGTTGATATTTTCTTCGTTGTTTTCGATGATTCTCTTGGCATTCACTCTTGCCAAATAAAGATGCAGTTGATGTTGAGGGGTAAATATTTCCCTTGAGATGCACGATTCCTTTCCTGGCAGTGCATGATTTCTTGCGGGGTATGAATATCTTTCCGCGATGCGTAAATTCCTGTGAGGCATAAAATCTTCTCGCGATGCATAAATTTCGCAAGGTATGCAATCTTCTTGCGATGTATAAATTTTTGCGAGGCATGAAATCTTCTCGCGATGCATAATTTCTGAGGGGTATGAATATCTTTCCACGATGCATAAATTCCGCAAGGTATGAAATCTTATTGCGATGTATTAACTTCTGTGAGGCATGAAATCTTCTCGCGATGCATAAATTCCGCAAGGTATGAAATCTTCTTGCGATGCTTGGATATTGACTCGCGATGCATGAGTATTAACTCGCGATACATGATCTTCCGCGATGCGTGAGTATTGACTCGCGATGCATGATATTCCTCGATGCATGAATATTGACTCGCAATACATGATCTTTCGAGATGCATGAATATTAACTCGCGATGCATGATCTTCCGCGATGCATGAATATTGTTCTTGATGTCATCCTTGGTATTAAAAAAAATAGTGGTTCAATCGAGCAACGTAGATTTTTTGGGTGTCCTCTGGATAATCATATCATCGTAATTAACAATAATGGTAAAATGACTTCCAGATAGTATATCGTCTTGATCGGCAACAATATAAATGACCCCTACGGGTAATGTATCATCTTGATCGACAATAAAATAAGTAAACCTTCTGGGTCATTGTAATGCAAATGACGTCCTTTACGGAAATCGCAAACTCTTCCTTGAGATTTTTGCTTGATTCACCTTCGAATCTAGCTGGACGTTCCTTACAAATATCATGTTGTTGGAAATTGACTGAAATAAACAAATCATATTCTCAAGTCTCCGCCATAAGCGATATAACATGATTCCTACAATCCAGGAAAACTATTGATTTTGGGAGAGATTCCTCCTCCCTTGACTTCTCCATATTTATCGACCGGAGGAATCTGATGATATCAAAGCAAAGCTATAAACCTGCATCCACAGAAAAATTGTTAGTTTTAAAAACAAACTGATCTGTGTCGATTCTTCAATCGTCTGCTCCTCGTCCTGCTATCTCCGATTGATCTTCCTGATCTCCCAACTCTTGATAGCTAAGACAAAATATTTTATGCCGAAACAAATGAAACATAAAAGGAAAATCTTTAAGAAAATAAATTTTTGAGAAGTAGTATTTTGAAAAGGGTCATAGCCAAGTGTCATGTCACGTCAGGCTTAGCGAACTTGTTTGGGTCTGATGTCTGAAGGTATATCTGATTATTCGCTGGGGAGCATTCAGAGTCACTCATAAATTGTCGACGAAAACCAAGTTGAAATTTTGAGGTAATCCTCAAAATTTCTGTCCCAGTAACAAATTTTGGTTTATCCACGACTGTCGGTACGTAAATCTTGGAATTTTCGAGATCCTCTCAAAAATTCTGTCCCAGTTGCAAGTCTTGAAGTATCTTCAGTCTTGACTTGCTGAGGAAAACTCTTCTTCCTGAGAATTTTGAGTCCCTCTCAAAAATTCTGTCCCAGTTTCTATTGTAAAGAGGAATAGAAATCTTACGGGAGATATGACCGAACTCTTGTGGCGCCTACATATCCCGTTGAGGCAGGAATCAGGTCAAATGTAATTCCCCCTCACAGGCTGACGAAGATAAGAAAATTACAAAGAAAACCGACCGAGGCCGACATAGTCCGCCTACGTATCTCATTCTCGAGAATTCAGGTAGAACGTAGTTCATATACAAAGAAATATTTAAAGGGAATAAATGGGGTGACCGAGGCCGACAAGGCCGCCTACGTATCTCATTCTTGAGAATTCAGGTCAGACGTAGTTCATTACAAGAGGGATAAAATTTTAAACAAAGCAAATACAAGCAAATAGAACGAGTACAAGAAAATAACAGAAAATACAAACTGAAAAACTTCACGCGTAGTATCTCTTGACAGCATCTGAGTTGATCGGTTTTGGATACGCGGTGCCATCCATCTCCGACAGGACCAAAGCACCTCCAGATAATACTTTGCAAACCATGTACGGTCCTTGCCAATTTGGTGCAAATTTTCTTTTGTACTCGTCTTGATGAGGAAAAATGCGCTTAAGGACCAACTGACCAATTTCAAAAATCCTAGCTCTGACCCTCTTGTGGAAAGCTCGAATCATTCTCTGTCCATATAGTTGACCATGACAAACGGCAACCATTCTCTTTTCGTCAATCAAAGTTAACTGATCAATCCTCTTGCTAACCCATTCAGCATTACTCAACTCAGCTTCTTGGATAATTCTCAAAGACGGTATTTCAACTTCGGCGGGTATGACTGCTTCTGTTCCGTATACTAGCAAATACGAAGTAGCTCCAGTCGATGTTCAAATATCTCATGCCAGCCTCGGTGATTGTCAATCATTTTTTTCAGAATCTTCTTGATATTCTTATTGGCGGCCTCTACAGCTCCATTCATTTGAGGACGATAAGCGGTCGAGTTTCGATGAGTAATCTTAAATTGCTCACATATCTCTCTCAACAAGTGACTGTTGAGATTTGCACCGTTGTCAGTAATAATGGATTCTGGTACTCCAAACCTGCATATCAAATTGTTGCGAACAAAATCAGCTACAACTTTCTTGGTCACTAACTTGTACGAAGCTGCTTCCACCCACTTGGTGAAGTAATCAATGGCAACCAAAATAAATCTATGTCCATTAGAAGCGGCTGGCTCTATCGGGCCGATGACATCCATTCCCCAAGCTACAAATGGCCAAGGTGAACTCATAGCATTGAGTTCGTGAGGCGGCACCCGGATCGAATCACCGTGTACTTGACATTTATGACATTTCTGTACGAACTTGCACCAATCATTCGCCATAGTCATCCAGAAATAACTGGCTCAAAGGATTTTCCTCGCTAAAGTGAGCCCATTCATGTGCGTGCCACAAACTCCAGCATGTATCTGTTCGATAAATTTCGCAGCTTCAACAGCGTCGACACATCTGAGAAGACCAAAATCTGGAGTCCTCCTATAAAGGACTTCTCCACTTAGAAAGAAATTGAGATCCATACGGCGTATCGATTTCTTTTGGTTAGATATTGCATCTTCAGGATAACTTCCGGACTCCAAATATTTCCTTATATCAAAATACCATGGCAAACCGTTTGGTTCTACTTCAACATGTGAACAATGGAGTGGATGTTCTTTCAGCTCTATATCTAGGGGATCGATATAATCGGTATCTGGATGTTTAATCATTGACGCAATGGTGGCAAGGGCATCAGCCAACTCATTTTGTATTCTAGGAGTATGTCTGAACTCGATCTTGCAAAACCTCTTGCATAGCTTCTGTACATACTGCACGTAGGGTATAATCTTAGGGTTCTTCATAGCCCACTCTCCTTGAACTTGATGAATCAACAAATCTGAGTCTCCAATAACCAACAACTCGTAGACACTCATGTCGATGGCCATTTTTAACCCAAGAATACAAGCTTCGTATTCAGCCATGTTGTTCGTGCAATTGAATCGGAGCTTAGCTGCCATAGCGTAGTGCTGACCAGATTCTGACACTAAGACCACTCCGATACCTTTTCCTTGGTGATTGACCGCTTCATCAAAGAATAATATCCAGCCAGGGTATACTTCAGAAATATCTTCACCCACAAAGGATATCTCTTCATCGTGGAAATAAGTCTTAAGCGGTTCATACTCTTCATCAACAGGATTTTCTGCAAGATGATCAGCCAAGGCCTGTGCTTTTATCGCCTTCTGAGTCACATACACAATATCAAACTCACTCAATAGCATTTGCCATTTTGCTAACTTTTCGGTCGGCATCGCCTTATGGAAAATATACTTTAATGGATCCATCCTGGAAATAAGGTATGTAGTATATGAAGACAAGTAATGTCTCAACTTTTGGGCAAGCCAAGTCAAAGCACAACAACCCCTTCCTTCGATTGCTTTCATTTTTGGCCCGATCAGGCTTCATACTACTAAAAAAGAGCACGGACTTGGCTTGGTGTTGGGCAGTAGGGTTCCAACCCTCGTCTCGCTCTTGTGACATGCTGTTCTCTCCAAAAAAGTGTATCGAGACTCGTATGGAGTAAACTTCTTGCTTATGTAATAGATAGCCCTTTCCTTCTTTCCTGTCTCATCGTGTTGACCGAGCACGCATCCGAATGCACTATCGGAGACGGACAAATACAGCAACAAAGGACTCCCTTCTCGTGGAGGAACTAATACCGGTGGATTGGACAAATAGTTCTTGATAGCATCAAAGGCAGTCTGACACTCTTCATTCCACTTTGTCGGAGCATCTTTCTTCAACAACTTGAAGATAGGCTCACACACCACGGTTGATTGAGCTATGAATCGACTGATGTAGTTCAACCTCCCTAAGAAACTCATCACCTTTTTTCTCGTCTTCGGCGGAGGTAATTCTTGAATTGTTTTAATCTTTGAGGGATCGAGCTCAATACCCCTTCTGCTGACTATAAATCCCAATAACTTTCCAGTTGGAACTCCAAAAGCACATTTGGCGGGATTTAATTTCAAGTTGTAACGACGCAAACGATCAAAGAACTTCTTCAAATGCATCAAGTGGTCCAAACTCTCGCGGGACTTGATTATGACGTCATCCACATATACCTACCTCAATCTCCTTATGAATCATGTCATGAAATATGGTCGTCATAGCCAGCATTCTTGAGGCCAAATGGCATCACCCTATAATGGTATACACCCCAAGGTGTAATAAATGCTGTTTTTTCTGCATCTTCCTCATCCATCAGAATCTGATGATAACCTGCGTAATAATCCACAAAGGACTGTATCTCATGTTTAGCACAGTTATCGATCAAAATATGAATATTTGGCAACGAAAAGTTATCCTTAGGGCTAGCTTTGTTGAGATCTCTGTAGTCGACACAGATTCTAATTTTTCCATCTTTCTTAGCGACCGGAACAACATTAGCCAACCAAGTCGGGCATTGTGTCACTTCCACCAATCGGGATTTGATCTGCTTGGTAATCTCTTCTTTAATCTTTAAACTCAATTCAGGCTTGAATTTCCTAGTTTTTTGCTTCACTGGACTGAACCCTGGATTGATCGGCAATTTGTGAGACACCACATCGGTACTCAGACCTAGCATGTCGCTGACTTCCCAGACAAACACATCGACGTACTCAGTGAGTAAGTGTATTAGATCCTTCTTCTGAGCTTCATTCAAGTGAACACTGATTTTGGTCTCTTTAACGCACTCTTGGTCTCCCAGATTTACAGTCTCAGTTTCCTCTAAATTCGGCTTATGCTGATTTTCATACTACAGAAATTCTTCAGCAACATATTCTGGTACTTTATTTTCCTCTTCGTAATCATCCACTTCGCCGTCACCTGCCTCACTTTGTTCGTTCAGCTCGTGACATGACATGACATTGGCAGGTTTAAAACTTATATTACTGAAACCATAAATAAACAAAGTTAAACAAATAAAAATATAACAAATAAGTAAATAAACCAAATTTAAGTAAAAGAGGCTTTCATTCAAAAGGGAAATAATGCAAACTTTGGCTATGGCAAAGGGTCATGTTGCCTTTTTCAAATATCACGAGGGAAATTTAAAAATGTACACAATTAAGAAAATGCAAAATGGTGGGTCTCGGGCCTCTTCCGGACTACCACCGATTTAAATATGCATGAAACGACGCCCTTCTATCAAGGAGTTCGGGGAATCAGAATTGGCGTGGAGTTCCAGTTCTGCAGCATCTCTCCAGGCTCAGCATCACAGATACCAGCTAGCTCGACCTCTTCCTCAATAACAGCATCGATCTCCTCGAAAAGGCCGCAGATTCCTTCCCCAATATCGTCAGGCTCGGCATACTCTCGGACCGGGAATGATTGATACAGATGAGGGATTGGTTTAGCCAATGCTTGATCATTCTTCTTCTTCACCTTCAAATCATCATCCGTAGGGACATACCCTAAACCATACTTAGCTCCTTTGACGGGGACCGGAATAGGCTCAATAATTCCTTGGGAATTTCTTCCCAATCCAAAACCTGGTTCAAAACCATTCCGCAGAATCACAGTAGCAATCATCCTATACACAGAAGGCATGAGAGGCTGTGGGGCCAAGTCTTCACTAGTGGCGTTTACCAGCTCCATCGTATAGAAATCATACCTTGAGACACTTCATTGATAATCGGCGCCTGTCTGTCGGAATGACTCCCTTCACTATGAATAACCAGCTCTTTATTCTTCCAAACGAGTTTCATCATCTGATGAAGGGTAGAAGGCACAGCTCCAGCCATGTGAATAAAGGGACTTCCCAGAAGAAGGTTATAGCTGGTGTCAATGTCCAAGACTTGGAATTGTGTGCTGAACTCGGCCGGACCCATTTGGATAACCAGATTACCGCTCCCAAAGTGTCTCTTTGGACCCCATCAAAGGCTCTCACATTGACTTGGTTTTGCTCCAACTTTCCCAAGTCAAAACGTAACTGCTTCAATGTCGACAATGGACAAATATTCAAACCAGACCCATTATCCACCAAGATGCGATTTATGACCTTTTCACGACAGACCACAGTGATCTGCAATGCCTTATTGTGCGTCTTCCCTTCGAAAGGCAACTCATCATTGCAAAAGCTAATCCGGTGCCCTCGTATGACCTGTTTGATCATAGCGGCCACATTATCGCTACTTGTACCCACGGGCACATACGTATCATCAAGAGCCTTTATCAAAGCCTGCCTGTGCAATTGTGAGCTCATCAATAAGGCCCACACAGAAATCTGGGCTGGAGTCTTCTCCAAATGTTTGACAATAGAATAATCTTTCGATTGCATTCTTCTCCAGAACTCCTCTGCTTCGCCTTCGCTTATCTGCCTTTTAGCCTGATCCTTTATTTGACCTCCGAGAGCAAGCTCCTCAGGAGTATAACATCTTCCGGATCGGGTCATACCTTGTGCAGCTGCAGTTTCAATCACGAACTTTGGCTTGATCAGAGTTTTTGATGGCACCAAGGCAACAACCTTTGCGGGTGTCAAAATAACGAACTCTTTCTTTTCTTTGATACTCAACGAAGACACAGACCTTTCCAACTCGTCAGGGACGATTGGAGTTATCACTTTTGTCACGCACCAGTCATCATCTGTCTCTATCATATTAACATTGCCGCCTCCATGATTCGGCAACGGATTGGTATTGACATTAGGTGCAGCTGGTTGGAGAGAGACTACCTCTTGGTCAATTAAATCCTGAATCTTGTGCTTGAGGTTGATACAATCATCAGTATCATGCCCAACACTGTTGGAATGATAAGCACATCTCTGATCTGGCCTATAGAATTTCGAATTAATATCCACGGACTTGGGCCCCACAGGGTGGATATATCCAGCAGCAGCCAGTCGCTCATACAGCTTTGTGCGGCTTTCTGCGAGCGCAGTAAAATTTCTCGAAGGTTTCTTCTCGAACCGAGGTCGAGGGGGATCATAACTTCCTTGTGGGGGAGGCATCTGTTGATAACCTCGGTTGTTCGGACGTGGAGCTTGACTTCTGGGATATGCATTTGTTTGGTAGTTTGGCAATGGAGCTTGGTAATTTGGAGGGGAATTTTGGTATAGTGGAGCTTGAACTTGATAAACAGGAAGGGGTGCTCTGTAGCTCGACTGCACGTTAGCACAGTTGGGAGCAACACCAAGATAATGAGGAGATAGAGTTTGGTAGAGTGGAGGGTGATTTAAATAAGCGGGAGACGGATTTTGGTAATTTGGGGGTGGACTTTGGTATAGTGGAGCTTGGACATTCGGATTAGTGGGGGTAACATTTTGATAAAATAAAGGATTATTGGGATGACTAGCTTGCGTGTAGCGAGCTTGATAGGGATTTTGGGAAGGTCGAGAACGACCTCGAAATATGACGAACTTCTGGGGGTTTTCCTCCCCTCACATGAAACAGCAGCAACTTCTTCTCTCTTCTTCTTTAACAACCCTGAAGATCCGGGTGATGCGGCTACACGGGCTATCTTTCCTATTTTCAAACCGTCTTCAATAGTCTCACCGATCTTGACTATTTCAGCAAACTTTGCTCCGATGAGCAACATAATTCTGTCATAATATTCGGGTTTTTGCACCCGCACGAACACTTCAACGATTTCTTTTTCAGACATGGGTGGCCTTACCCTCGCCGCTTCTTTTCTCCACTTGTAAGCGAATTCTCTGTAGCTTTCGGTTGACTTCTGCTTTATTTTCTCCAAGGAGTAACGATGAGGAAAGATTTCTACATTATAAGAGAATCGCTCAATGAAGTCATTTGCCAGAGCATTCCAGCTGGGCCATTGTCGGGTTTCGTGAGAGGTGAATTACTGGAGAGCTTCTCCACACAGGCTTCGGCTGAAAAGCCACATCAGCAAAGCTTCGTCCCTTCAACTCCCACGAGCTGGTCACAGTAGGCTCTCAGATGAGCCATAGGGTTGCCCACTTCTTCGAAGGTATCAAACTTCGGATCTTGAACCCTTCTGGAAGGTCCAAACTCGGGTGAATGCACAAATCTTCATAGTTAAGTACGATAGCATCGGGGACGCATTGAAGCTCTTTCATAGCCTTCTTGATCTCCTTTTTTATGTCTACTTTTGCTTTTTCCTTTGCCCTCCACTCTCTTTCCTGTTTCTCATAGTGGTCCAACTCAGAACCGTGCACGTCGTGCTCAGCATGGACAGGGATTTGGAAAGTAGTTCTTTTAGGCAAGGGTGGAGCTATGGAAGGACTCTAGGAGTTTTGAGTGGTTTGGTAATTATGGGGTTAAGTCTGAGGATTGGTGTTAAGATTCAAGTGGTGGTGGGATGTTTGGGGATTAAAAGTGTTTTGATTTAGATTTAGATTTTGGTTTTGTGGTGGTGGAGCGGATGGAGGTTGGATATTTTGAGGATGAGGCGGCATTTGGGAGTGGTTATTTTGAGGGGGTGGTGGAGTTTGGTAGGAGGCTGAAGCATATTGCTGGTTTTGAGTAATTGGATCTATAGCAAGGGGATTCTGAGCGAGCGGTACGCCTTGATCTGGATCCATATTCGAGGAAGGAAAGTAGATAGGAGGCCTTCCATCTGCAGCATTAGCAGCAAAGCTCGGCGGAGGCAGATCTTGTCTCCTTTGCATTTCCATTCTCATTTCTGCAATTTGCTGCATCAACTACAGAATCAACTCATTTTGGTCCGCTATGGTGGTTTGAGACACCACACCGTCGGTGAGACTTGCTTCTTCATTTTTATCCCCCATAATCGTCTTTCCTTTATCAGAATTTTGCCCTGGGAAGGAATCTGCGAGACCTTTTGATCTGGTGAAGTAAGGATGATCTGCCAGCTTAATCAACACAGATCAGTTCAAAATACCTGAGTAGGAAAACAGCTCAAAGGCAGATTTGTCAGTTTGGACTCAGAATATAAAACACATAATATCACACATAGAGCAGATAAACACACAAGTGTCTATGTTTGAGGAATATCTTCAACCCACGAGTAAGGACGAAAACAGATTTTTTAACAAGCAGGAGTTTGCTTGTTTTTTAATATGACACTGTCTCAAAAAGGCTAAATCACGTTGATTTATGGTCTTCTTCAACTAATCTTCGACGTCAGTTGATCTGATCTTCATGTTTCCTTGTACCGTAAGGGGAGAATGAAAATTTTCAAAGATAGGGGCCGGGCCTTGAAAGGCTGCCTACGTATCTCACAAGGAGAAGTCAGGCCCAACGTAGTTCGAGTAGAAAATAAAACATTGATTTTTCATTCATTCCTTTAGGATGGTTACAACGGAAATTGAAAGACGACAAAGCTTTAAGGATAAAATAACGACTACATCTCGGTCATTTTCTTCTCGTATGCTACATCAGTCATGAGGAACAAACTCAACTCGAATCTTTCCCAGGTTGACGAGGGATTTGAGGTCATAGCGAAATCCAAGACATGTTGAAAGGCTATGATCTATGGCATCATGATAAGCGCAAGGTTTGAAGACTTCTCCCCCAACAGGATCGAGACCTCTGTCATCATCGTGGAGGGAGGCTAAGACCCCATTCTTAACCAATTCTATGTAGATATGCAACATAGATTCCTTGAATGGAGTGAAGAAGTCACAAATAAACTGAGTGCGCTCAATTGGCTCTGACGGATCGTAAGTGAGAATGGTATCATTACCCCACATGTGCGGGATATCCCCAATGTCGATCTGGCGGTAAATCCTCATTTTGAGTCGCACACATTCCTCTATAGTGTGTCCTCGCTGATTTGGGTGGAAGGCACACACTTTCGAATAGCTTCCTTGCTCAATAAATGAAAATGACTCTTCCTCAGGTGCCCATCCAAGATGCTTATATAAAAAAGCACAAGTCATGACTCTTGCACCCACACGGTGTGTCGGCTCGTAGGCCGGAAGAGTGATCCATATGTCTCCTCCTTTTAGACGGCCTAGAAATGGATGCTTGTAGATAATTTCCTCGTCAGCGTCTTCGCTAATTACTCCAGGATGAGTGTCATCTGGGCCGCCACTAGCCTCCTGCTCGCGGATAGAGTATTTTCCGCGCATTTTCTGAAGTTTGTCTATCATGTTATGGTGGAACGCCTTGTTCTTCTTTCTTAATGCGGACATTCTTTCCTTCATAGCGATGAATTCCGCCATTTCCGCTGTCAGCTCCTCATCCAGTGCTGCATTTCTGGCTAATAGAATGGCAGTTTCTGACTCTATCCTCGCCTCTCTTGCTTACCTTTCTTGCACCTTCAACCGAAGCATGTCTAATTTCTCACTCAAGTCCTCTGTCTCCATCTCAACATCTTGCTTCCTCTTTATCTTTGATGTCAGATCCTCATCCAGCGTCACAGTTGCAGCTCTGTAGACTGATGTGGCAACTTCGACTTTGAGTCCTTCTTCTCTTACCTCCTGAATTTCACGCGTGATCTGTTCTATTTTTCTCTGCAAATATTCTTCTGTAAGCTCTCTCTTGATACTCTTACCCTTTCCCATAGCAGTGATTTGCTTTTCCTGAGGAAGTAGAGTAACGTTTTAGGATTTGTGGTATGAGAGGTGAGAGAGAAACTTAAGACTCGGGAAATTTTGGTCGGACATTTTGTAATAGTGACTTGTTTGTATATTTTGGATATTTCTGAAAAAGAGTGGGTTTTCGATATCCTCATTCACAGCAACACAACACATAAGCAGTTAAATAACACGTATATCGCGCCCTAATTATGCATGTGACCCTTTTGCGTCAGGGATAGGCCTAACGAATCTGAAGGATGTATTGCATCATTGAAACGTAATGTTGCACCTCCCAAAATAAACTTTGCTTAAAATTATAGCGTTTATTACATAACTTCAATCAAAATGGGGTACATTTTCAGGGAGGGGAATACAATGCGAATACAGATAGAAAACAATCCCAATCAGGAGAGTTAGAAGATTGATGGCTCTGCTCCTCTTCTGGCTTTCTTTACTTCTTCGCGGATAATGCACTTGCTTGTGAACACGTACGGCTTAGCGAACGCAGCTTTGGAAGATGTTGGTACGACTTGTAGAGTGTTCATCTGCTCGTCCAGGGTCACATCCAAGCGCATCAGACAAGTCCTTGTATCAGCTAATTCTTGTGACGTCCCAGCCAAAACCCTCTGACTTTCTAACTCTTGGAACTAGTACTCTTACTCCCTTTGCTGAAATTCTTGCTCCCTTTTCTTAAATTCCTGCTCTTTTTTCTTAAATTCCTGCTCCCTTTGCTGAAATTCTTGCTCCATTCGGTCCCATTCCTGCTGAAAATGATATGCATGGATTTGAAGCCTTGTCTGTACATCTTTAATTTCTCGACCTGTGCGTGGTGTTGGGTTCACTACACTACACAGATCATTCTGCAACAATGTCTTGTATTCATCGACATACCCAGCTTTATATTTGTTTTCAGCCATATCCCATATCATGTTGACACGTCCGGCCCACTCTTGAAGGATGATCTTGGCGAAAGGTATTTTGCCGCTCTCGCTGTAATTGACAATAAAAGAGCTATCATCTCCTTGGACGGGTATGATTTGTGTTCTACCAAATTGCCGCATCACCCTAGCTGGGTTGTAGGGCCGTAATCCTCTGATGCCGGGAAGGACTAAAAATGGAAGTTTGGCCCCTTGTGTTGCTATCCTCTCGGACTTGAAGTTTGGTAACATCCACTGTATATCTCCTTCTTTCAACTCATAAAATACCCTTGCCCACGCACCCCTGGTGGTATGAATTGGGAATCTGCGGATGCTTAGGTAGAATTCATAATTATCAACGGGACTCGTCTGGCTTGGCTTGGCCAACTCTTGTGGTCGGGCACCGTCCCTTTTGTAGAGATGTTCAGTCATCCACCATTGAAGTAGAATGTTGCAACTGGAAAAACGGGAATCCTTTCTTGCATAAACTCAAAGACCAATAAACGTCGGCCAAAATAACCGGGGCGAAACTGCAGTATTTCTTTTCTTCTTGTTTCTTACCTATCCCTCTAAACATGGCGTCCACTACCATCACGACCCGGGTGTCGATATCCTTTCCTTCATCTTTAAGGAACACCATAGTTCCTAAAAGGCATGCGGAGAATGCAATGGCTTAAGTTTGCCTCCAAGTGTTGTGATCGTGGAATTTATTTGGAAATTGCTCGAAATAGCTATCGTGTCCCCATCTTTCGAAGAATCTCATTAGTGGTATACTTTGGGCATCCAACCAGTTAGCCCTTACCAGTAACAACATGTCTCTCAATTCTTCGGCAGTTGGCCTATCTGGTAGGAGAATGTGATGATCGGGACACCTTTTCCTTTTGCCGCATGTTCCGATAGAGTCCCGACAATCTTTAATTTCTTCCAATGTCGGTGTTATTTCAACATCTCCAAATCGAAACACCATTCTTTTGTCGTCCCAAAACCAAGTGATAACCTCGATAAACGTGGGCCAAACCTTGAAGTCCATTATCGAAGGTAATTGACCCAGGTAAATCGAGATTTCTCTCTTTTGACAATCTTTGAGGTTGTCCCACCATACACGGAGTATGTCTGGCGTCTTGGTGACCATGTTGAAATGAAGAAACTGACTTGACATCTACAAAAACATATTACTAGTTAATTGCCACCCCCTCGATACAACAAACTTTTAAACACGCAATACATCCTTCAGAACACACAAATATGATCGTCCTATCGAGTCGTGGGCTCTTTGGACTCAAGGTGGTCTTTCTAATGGGCCCAACACTCTTTGGGTGTTGGGTCGTCTTAGGCCAATGCGCTATTTTTCGGGATTGGGTTTTGCTCTATCTTAGTTTAACTAAGAGTGGGTTATATTTAGAGTGGAAAGGGTAACCCAAGCGGACTACTTGGGCTGGGACAGTTAACTATCGTTGACTATCAAGTAGCCAACTACACTCGTCAGGGTGCCCCGAGAAAATATTTGGTTAATGAACGACTGCGAACCCGCATAATCGTCCTTTAGTGGAAATAAAACAATCGTCGTTTGACAGAATAATGATATGCCATGAATGCAACAGTTCAATAAAGCAATAAATAAACAGATAAACAGTTAACTCACATAGACAAAATACGTTAGTCTTAAGGTTAGAATCCTCATAATTCCCCAGCAGAGTCACCATTTTTATTTTAATCGAAAAAGTATTTTTTGTAAGAATTTCCGACTTTTAAAGAGTCGCCACTTAATTTTGAGAAAATTAAGAAAACTTTTTATTTTCAAAAGACTTAAATAGAAAAATTCAATTGAAAACTTAAAGGGGTTCGGGGATTCCTATTTATATCTTAGAAAGGTGTTAGGCACCTAAAATATCCGCTAATGCGGTTATCCGACAACTAACTATTTGGTTAAAATTGTTTAACTTAATTTTGAAATAAAATTTATTTAAAGTTTGAAAGAAAGTTCTTTAAATCTTTATCTAAGTGAAAAGTTTAACTTGAAGAAACTCGATTCTCTTTTAAGTTGTTAAAACAAAATGGCATTTTGTGGGGATTCGAATTTTCCTAACTTTTAAAACCTACGACAAATAAAACAGACAAGTAATTAAAAGCAAGTAGAGAGAGAGAGGGAAAGAGATTTGGGTCCAAATTCGGGTTATCTGTACGTTTGGACTGATATTTGGACCCACCTGTTTTTAGTTTTTGACCCATTTATCTTTGTACCTGTCCTAGTCTAATCATACAAAATATAAAAGAAAAGAATCGAAGGCAAGGGCTTAGGCCCAAGTAAAATACAATGATTCAAGATAAAATTAGACTCTTTGGTCCGACTTCTTCAATTTCTTCAATCTCCTTCAATTTTCCATCATCGAGACTGCACACCGATTTTTGCTGGCTGACTTGCCGAAAGAAGGTATTTGAGCCATAATGGCTCTCCCGAAAATGCAAACGGAGGAGTTCACGGCGAACTCGGATAATTTTTCATGCAAAACCAGAAAAAAAGGAAACAAAGTATATAAAGATAAATGTAAATCAAATCAGTTTTGCCCTAGTCGTGATCCTAAACTTCAGGCTGTCTACCTTAAATGACAGTGAACTATTTGAGTCACAAAATTATTATAGTTCATGGTCACGAATCAAGCAATTTTAATGTAGATAAAAATGTTCAAATCATCAAAAGCATTCTTTTCCAGGAGTAAACTTCAAATATACTTAGTATTAAGCCGAATAATACTAGGATTCATCGATTCAATGGAATAATCAAAACAGAGGGAAGGCTTCAGATAAGGTTAATCCGACCAAACTTAATCCACCCCAGAATCTGACATTACACCAGTAAGGCAAAGTTAACAATAAGCAAACCGAAATGAACAGATCATGCTACAGAAGCACATAGTGAACTAAGTGTTTGAATATCTTTGAAACAAATTGGATCGCTACTACAAGGAATTTGGAAACCATGCCTATTTCGAATGGTAAAAAAAAAAAAGAACCATGGTTTCTATCAGCACCTTGAAAACATTCGTTCATGCAACTAAATCAAACAGATTTAAATCATCTGGAGTAAAATAAATAAAAGGAACTTAATAGGAACTAAACTAACCAACACAAAACTGCAAATGTAAACTAAGAAAATGAGTTTTAACAGAATTTAGAAGATCTCACAATGAAACTTTGAACTCGAAACGGAGGCAGCAATGAGAAGACTCTGGGGATGTCACGAATCAGATATAACAAAAAACGAATTCACTTAATAACAAAACAACAGACTCCTCAAACTATTTCTAATTCTTCAAGAAAAGACATATTGAGTACGATGACCAGCCTACATTTGCCCGTAAGGCCATATGCACAGTAGTCTAAACATTTTTTTGACGCCCTTTAAAACACATAGCAGAGACATGCTCGAAGCTCCGACTGAAAGACAACAAACAACATGCTTAACAAACTAGTGTAGATAATATGAGTATCGATGCTGAGTGAGACATGGATGAGCATGAACTAAACAGGAAATAACTAAAGGTATCGACATCATAGATGGACGCTGAGATTAAAAAAAAATCATCACCCCCAACGCATATAAAAAAATTTGATGACCGGTAACAACAATACAAAAGTTTTAGAAAGCTGAAAATTGTTTATGCAATGTGAAAGATAAGATATTAACAATGACGGGAGATGAGGAGTTACCTTTCCGAGGACAGCAAACAGGGACGACGAGCCAAGGCGACTTCAACCACCACAGCGACGACTCTGAAACGAACTTGAATGAACAAAACAAGCTATAGTAGCAGAGATCAAATCAGAAATTCGAAGGAAATCTTCAACTCGAAATGCTTTTTCCTTTAAATCTTGGTTCACTCTCTATATTGTTTTTCAGTACAGAGCCTTTTTAATCAAAGAAACACCCCCAAATTTCTTAAACTTACCCCCCAAATTTCTTTTTTTTTTCTTTTTTTTTCTTTCTCCCTAAGTATGGATATATATATTTTACTCACTGTCTTCCCGCACAAAAGTTTCAGAAAAAATTCCCAAAAACCAGCCGACCCTCTTTCAATAACAAAAGATTCTATTTACAGGAAAAGAATTAGGGTTAGGAAGAAAGGAAAATGGGGGGGAAAAAAGATAAGGGAAAAATCGTACTCGAACTCCAGCACCAATTTGAAAAAAATAAACTTATCCCCTCAAATTCAAAAAGTATTTCGAATCGATTCTTAATTCCCAACGGATTGGAAAAGAGCTGGACGTCTAAGATCGACCCATCGTCCTTGAAGGTCGACGTGGCATCATCTTGGAGTCGCGAGGACGATTCCCCGTGCCCTTCTAGTCTGCAGAAGTCGTACCAACACAGGGAGACGCAAAAGGAGAAAGGGACGCGGAGGAGAAAGTGTACTGCCCTATTTCCTCGCTGATTCGTTGTTGATTTGCCTTCGCGTGAGGCGCGTTGGAGAGGTCGATCTCTTATCAGTTTGGCGTCGCGTCGCGCGTTGTTGCCGCTCGCTTTATCAAGGGTTTCTCCAACTTGCCTGTGCGCGTGTTCCACTGAAGAAGGAAAAGAAACCGGTTTGTACTAATTGGGCTAGGTCTATTGGATTTCAGAAAGAAAAAAAAACTGAGGTGTTGGACTGAAGGAAAGGGCTGGAAAAGGGAAAATTGGGATGAAAAGGGCCCAAAATATTGGACTTAAAAGGGATTGGGTCTACTAGGAGAAAGGACCCAATATCAATTTTTAAGGTTTGAAAAGGTGTTAAAGAAAATGGCCAAAATCGTAAATATATATGACCAAGTTGAATTTAATTTGCGACTTCCGTCAAAATCCTAAATAAGATGATTATTGAAAATCAATTAACTAGCTTCTTAATCTTAACGAACTTAAAATAATTGACTCAACTATAGACTAATAACTCGAAAATCTAGACTATTGAACCATTAAATTAATCAACCGAATTATAGCTAAAACAAGATATTTTGAGATAATTTTCGAATATCCATAAATTATACTAACTGTACATGTACATATATATATATATATATATATATATATATATATATATATATATATATATATATATATATATATATATATATATATATATATATATATATATATATATATATATATATTATGTAAAACATATATATTATTTAAACTTATACAAGAAAATGACGAGGATGATTTAAAAATAAATTAAAAACATTTTAAATTTTGATAAAATCTACTTATTTCGAATTATTTAGAATTAAGAAGCTCGATAATTAATTTCTATCGGGAGAGTCAAAATTGAGTGTCAACAATGATATTTAAAAAGAAGGAAAGTTAAATGGGGACAATAGTTATTTAGTAAGAATAATATTATATATAAAATGTAGGCAATGTGTAGGTGGATGTTCTTGGTTGTACAGTGCACGTGTAAGTGCACAATTTAGTGTTGAATGGCACTGGTTTTATTAACAGTGGCTTCAAACTTTTGGTATTAATATTTTGTTCTAAGATTATAAATTATGTGTTGATATATTGAGATAGGTAATTAAATATTTAATTTATTGTATTGTTTAATCATAAAGTTATGCACATATAGTTGATAGATTGGAAAGGTTCAGAAGCATTGAGGAAAGGAAAATCACTGGAGAAGTAGTTTGCTTGACTTTGGTTCTTCGGTGAAGGTAAGTTATGGTTTATTTCTATTTGATAGATAAACTCTCAATAGCGATTGATATGTATTGAGTGATATTGTAAAGTCTCATATGTATTTGATTGTGTGGTTGTATGTCTTGGTTGTGTGGTTTGTGGTTGGCCTAAAATTCTGAGACTGTTGAATTTATAATCTTGAACCCTCTCTATTAAAACGACGTCTTGAATAAAGAACGTTTGATGAAATAAAATAATGAGATAATTGAATTGTGGTGTCACGTTACGACATGGTATTAATGGATCGGAGTGTCACGTTCCGACACGGTCTTATGGGATCGGAGTGTCACGTTCCGACACGGTATATGGGATCGAAGTGTCACGTTCTGACACAATAACATTAAAGGAAAGGAATCTTGAATTAACCTAATATACTCAATCTCAAAGAACAATTTTCCAAATGAGTATGGTTTGGAGGCATGAGTCCTCATAGGTGTGCTTGATATTGTGATTGATGGTGTACCTACTATGGTGTTGTTGTCACTGGTTTATGTGTTTGTTGCTTGCCACCTGTTAAGTATTGTAGTTGATTTTATATTATTATTCAATATATATTGGTTTCTATTTTGAGTTGGCCGATGATACCTGCTCAGTACGTGTTCCTTGTACTGACCCCTACTTGTATTTTCTTCTTTGTTCTTTTGTGGAGTGCAGCAAGTATACCATCGACTTCGACTCGCCCTCAGCTCTAGTCAGTCTCCAGCGCATCAGAGTTCAGGGTGAGCTATTATTTCTAGCTCGTGCTGAATTCTCTCATTCACGTCTTGATGTCCTTGAATTTCGGACATGGACCATCTTTTTGCTTATTTTGATTTCTTAAATACTCTTAGACTTGGTAATTTGAGAATAGATGTCCTTAATGTGATGACTTTCAGATTTTGGAGATAATAAGTGTTAAACTTTAGAAGCTTATTTAATTGGTTACTTAATAAGTTTTGGAGCTCCCGCATTATTTTGTTATTTATAGTTGAACTATTGATATATGTTGGGGTTTAGATTTGTTGGTTCGCCCACCTAGGAGGTTAAGTGTGGGTGCCACTCACGACTCATTTTGGATCGTGACAAAGAGGGAACCAAAAAAGTTAAAAGTTGAATTACGATTTTACCCTTATTATAAATTAAAATGTTATAAAAATATTTAACTATTTTATTTAAATATTAAATTACATTATTTTAATAAAAATGTTAATGACTTTTGCACTTGTTTAGAATAATTCTTAATTAAAATATCTAATTTAATTTATTTTCTTGAAATTATTTACCCTTTAAATAGATACATGTATATGGTTTATCTTCTAAATTAACTTATGTTCTTAATTAATATTTCTCTTTAATTTTTATAACACTTGACCTTTCAACTCTGTAAGTGAATCTTCATATTCCAAAGCTATATTTTTTTCTATAAATACAAATCTTTTAACATTATATTCATAGAAAAATTTATATGTGATACAATTTTGTGTGTGTGGAAGACTAGAGAAATTTTAATAAGTGAAGAAAATTTCAAGGCAAGAGGATTTGTGTCAAGATTACAAGGCATAATGTGATTATAGGAATGAATAACACTTTAATTACTAGAATATCGAAGCTGATGTATTTGTTTTGTTTTTTTTGTACTTATTTGTCGAGATCAGAACTATAATATATAAAACCCCTCTTCCATTAACTTGTCTTTCAAAGATTTTAACTTTTTTTTTATGGTCAAAAGTTGAATGTTTATTACTATAACTTTGTTTCAATTTGTATTATCAATAAAAACAGGGAAAAAATTGTCTTAGAATTTTTCTATTTTTCGTTGGTAGCCTTATGATAAACTTGCTTCTATATATGATACTTTTTCTTTGTATTTGTAATTTTGTTTTAAGAATATATTTGATTGAAGGGTGTATTTTTTGCTTTAGAAAATGAGACAAATACAATCATAAAAATAGTGTATAAGGCATGTAAAACAATTAATGCCTACAAGATATTCTAATTTCAAATTATTAATAATTACATTTTTGCATCTTAAATTTTTAAATATTTGTAAAGAATCATTATTACATGTGCTTGTTGATAAAATCTATAGTTTTTAGACAATTTTCATTAAAATTATCATGAGATCCAAATTCCAAAGTCAAAAAAATGATACACCAAAATGCTTAAGAAGTTAGAAGATCTTTTATCCTTTGACCAAATATTGCTCCTATTAATTTTTTAACGAAAAAATGTAAATTATATTTTAACAAACTTTTAATTATAAGAATACTAATATTGTCATTTTGGCTCTCCATTAAATTAAAATCTGATTTATTTAATTAAATATTAATATTTTATTTGTACAATTACATAATTTAAATATCAATCATTGCACTTTAAATCTTTAGTTATTTCCTTCTAATAAGTTTCTTATTTATAAATTTGAATTAATTAATTGCATTCTACTTAATGAGAAGGAAAATTTCATCTTTTACTAATTAATGTCAAATATTTTATCTTCTTGAAATGTATATCCTGTGTAACTATTAATTTAATTTCAACAATTTTTACTCTATTCTATGAGACAAGAGAGATATTTTAAGGAAGAATTTCAATATTTTTACTCTATTTTATGAGGAAAAAAAGACATTTTAAGAAAGTTAATCATAAGATAGTGTGTCTCTATGTTTGTTTTTGCTACTTTATTTTGTCTTTTAAAATAAATATAAAATTTTTATATCAAAATTATAATAAAGGGAGGACTAAATGCAAAAAAAGTTCTTCAAGTTAACTATACACTAAAAACATTTATTAAAAAGTTAAATCATTTATTATTTTATTCATCATTGTGAAATAAACGTGCAACACACATGTCCATATACTAGTTTAAAATTGACATGAACCAATGAATTATACTAAATAATATAAATAAAGTGAATTATGGGGTCCACTATTCTTTAAGCTCATCATATCCAAAAATAAAAATGGACATCATTCTTCTTCAACTTCTAACATTTTTCTTCTTTTTTTCTTCTAAATTGAAATTTTTATCCAAATTATATCTCTCAATATTAGAAATTGACAAAAAGAAAATTTGCTGAAATATTTTTGTCAGAAAATTCTAATTGCTAAGTACAAATATGATTAAATTTATATATATATTCAAAATATTTTTTGTAAAAAATAGTCAAATAATGTTCATATTTAAATGTATTTTAATACAATTTCAAAGGTGAAAATTTAGTTAAAAATAGATTATTTTATAAAAATAAATAATTTTTATGTTTAAATAAATCCTAAAAGTAGAAGTTAAAAAGAAATGAATTAGGAAGATAAAAATTATAAAATACGATAAATGAAAATAATTTAATCCTATGTACGAATATGAATTATATTCGTATAAATTTGACTATTATTATCTTAGGTAATTATTTAACCTAAAAAAATATTTTTATTTATATTATAAAATTGAAGGAGTAATTGAATTGGTTTTTAAAATATATTTTTTTTCAAAAAAAATATTGACAAGAAAAAAAAGAAAAGAAAATCATGAACCAGAAACAAAAGGCAAAGAAATAAAAATTAAAAGTGGGTCCCATAAATCAGAATATAATTGCGATAAAGAAAAATACCCTCACACAATTAACACAATCAATGCAAAACCTTAACCGGTTGCGAGATCGGATGTATTTACATTCAATTAGTCCAATAAAGAGATATTTTAAAGTTGTCGATAGTTCGAGGATAAAACTAATAATATCCGTTGAGTTTAGGGATATCATTTTGATTGCACGGACTCTTCACTTTTGATGTCGCACCCGTGCCGGACAATGGCGGATTCCGAATTTTTTATTTCATGGATAGTCAATTATTTTTAGTTTGATAATCGTTATATAAGGTGGGTGCTTAGTTAATACATTTGAATAAATTATTAGATATTACAAACAAATATTAGTGTTTATTGCAAAAAGCAATAGGTGCTTAAGCACCCATAATCCATAACATACATCCGCCACTGGTGTCAGATTCACCAAAAATACACTATTTTTGGCAAGTCTGACATGCACCCGTTGACATTTTTGAAGAGTCTGAGCAACATAGATATTAAACAATACTTGTTAGCTAAATATTCATATAAGTATCATTTTTTGTGAGTTTGGTCCTTGAACTATCCGATACTCGCTAAACCATTACCAACTATCGTCAAAAACCTGTTATCTTCAATCAACACTGATATTAGACAACCCTATCTACTTAACTTAGTTTGTCTTTGTTGATGTTTGAATCTTTATTTTTCGTAGTTTTAAGTTCATTAACTAATATTGTATAAGATCAGACGTAAATAATACAATTTCGACAAAACTCAATAGGTAAGAGTTCAGGAATCATAAACTTTAAATCTCAAATCCGTCTGAATCAGGGCCAAACCAATTCTATGTACACAAATGTCCTTTAGATACTCTTTTTTTAGTCATATTTGAAATTCCTAACTACCATATATATTCCAACAATTATTGTACTAATTGATGTTAGGGGCTGCTAATTAAGAAAATTCAATGTCATTTTGATCAAGGAACTAAAAGATATTTTGAAGACTTTTCAAACTTACTGAAATAAGTCCAAAAAATTATTTCTTAGGTGTATGTTCTAGATCATATAATTCAATTTGTTTTATTTTTTCCATAGATTGATTTGACTTGACAATATAATTTTTTTTTTCTATATAAATGGTTTGTTTTTCTAGTTTCACTTAGCCATTGTTAAATTATTATTATTTTTCTTCCCAAATGGCTAGCAAACTATCAAATTTCAATTTTTTCACTTTGATTCTCTATGTTGTACTTACACTAGCTACCCCAGATTTAACAGGTACATCTCCATCTTTCTTCTTAGACACAAAATATTAGTATATGATAATATTTTCTGCTTACTGTATAATCACTCTTGTTTTTTCCTATCGCGCTTGAGAGCTAAGATACACACACAATTTTATATGGTCACTGAACTTTACTCGCTATAACAAAAAACAATTATTTGTTGCATCAAATCAACTAAAACATGCGCAGACTGTTCAAGAATGAGTAAAGTTCAGTGACCATACGTGAAATTAATCCCTATGTGACATGGACTCGAGCATGAGTATTGTATACATGAAGGTATTATGCATGAGTTTTGAACGAAGTGCTCGTTCTCTTGTCCTCCGTGGCTAACATAGGTATAACGAGACCAATGAAGGATCCGAGTAACATAGCTTGACGAACTATAGGTAGAAGTAGAATTAATATAATGCTATGTTTTATGTGATGCAGGTGCTCAAACTGGAGTTTGTTATGGGAGGCTAGGGAATGGATTACCATCTCCAGAAGATGTTGTGTCACTATGCAATCGAAACAACATTCGAAGAATGAGAATATACGAACCTGACCAGCTGACCCTTCAGGCGCTCTGAGGCTCCAACATTGAGGTCATGCTAGGTGTCCCGAACACGGATCTTGAAAACGTTGCTGCTAGCCAAGACAATGCAAATACATGGATCCAAAACAATGTTAAGAACTATGATAATGTCAAGTTCAGGTATATAGCTGTTGGAAATGAAGTTAGTCCCTTCAATGAAAACTCTAAGTATGTACCTGTTCTTTTCAATGCCATAAGGAACATTCAAACAGCAATATCTGGAGCCGGTCTCGGAAACCAGATCAAAGTTTCCACAGCTATTGAAACTGGACTTACAACAGATACTTCTCCTCCATCCAATGGAAGATTCAAAGATGAAGTTCTACGATTCATCGAACCTATAATCAACTTCCTTGTGACGAATCGCGCTCCTTTGCTTGTCAACCTTTATCCTTACTTTGCAGTAGTTGACAATCCAGTTATTAAGCTTGAGTATGCACTTTTCACATCACCTGAAGTTGTTGTAAATGATAACGGAAGAGGATACAAGAACCTTTTTGATGCCATCCTAGATGCCACATACTCAGCCCTCGAAAAAGCTGGTGGCTCGTCTTTGCAGATCGTTGTATCGGAGAGTGGTTGGCCTTCAGCTGGAGCAGGGCAGTTAACTTCCATTGACAATGCAAGGACTTATAACAACAATCTGATTCAGCATGTGAAGGGAGGGAGTCCTAAAAGGCCTTCCGATCCAATAGAGACCTACATTTTCGATCTGTTTGATGAAGATCAGAAGAACCCTGAAATCGAGAAGCATTTCGGACTATATTCAGCAAACATGCAACCTAAGTACCAGATCAGTTTTAACTAGTTAAAAAAGCAAGAGGAGAGCATTAAAAGGAATAAAGGACTTACCTTTGTATGTATGTAAATTCTGAATAACATTTCCAGCTTCAAGAGAAAGTAGCCTATTGGCATTATGTACTGAAATTATCATATGCTAATAAAGAAAGCAACATATTACAATAATGAAACACTCCATTTGGTGTAGCCTTTACCGGACCTTGTGTGAACACGGGATGCTTCATGCACCGAACTGCCTTATATACACAAGATCGATATCCTTTGTTTTGCATTTGGTTGGTTCAAATTCCATTGTTGCAAACAGGAAAGGAAAATTTAAACTAGCTTGTAAGATGATTCATCAAAGAAACTTAGTTGAATAGAGAAAATACCTTGACTTGAACGATGAATCGAGAGAAAGAAGGATGTTGCAATGTAGCAAGCAACAACCGGAGGAAATTCATTTGCAAAATTGGAAGTAGAAATGTTTACAGGAGAAAACCATCAAACAAAATCAACCATCACTGCCTTTAACAGACTCAAACTCTATGAGGCATACAAAATTAGGCAAAAACAAACAAGAAACGAGAGACTTTGAACTATTTTCATGTTTATGTGAAGTCTATAAGAGTATTAAACCAGAAAAAAAGAAACAAAAAACACTTATTTTCCTCAATCCATCTGTATAAATTACACAAGTTTCCGTTTTGCCTTCCTGGAAGTATCGAGCAACTGAGCAAGCAATGCATGAGAAGCTTTTCAATCTCGGTAAAACCCTTTTATATTTATAGCTGTCTGCTGAGACATTTCACTCTTTTTTGTACTTTTGTTCACTTCACCATTATATGAAGTCCAAGAAGTATGGTTGAGCATGTAAGGAGAATGTTGAACTGAATATGTTTCGTTTAACATTAGTCGTTGCTTTGGTGTGCTCATCGATCTCGTCTTTGCTTTTGCAGATTCTGTAGCAGCCATGTAAGTAGGAAACATGGGAGAACTTGGTAATGAGCTATCATCACCAATTGATTTCTGTTTTACATGAGAAAATGATCTCCTTGGTAGCGATGACGGAGAATTTAAATCCTCTGTGACGTCTAGTTTACGCGCTTGTCTCATTTGGTTCATGCCAACTAGAGGACTACTTGAGTTTGCAAATGACCTCAATTGCTCAAATAGCTCTGCTTTCCTCTGTGCTTCGATTTCAGCCCATTGATCGAGCCTAGAACTTCTTCGATTTTCCTTAATGATTAATGGATCTTGCATAACATGATCATTTCTCCGCTCCTAAAAACCATTTTGAGTTATTCAACCATTAAACATGATGTATTACTCGTTTGTCTGGTTTTGACTTGACACGAAATTTAAGAAAGTAAACAAGACTTTCAAAATTTTGTGGTGTTAAACATGTCATGTGGAAAGTTGAAATTTCAATAAAAGTAAAGAGATGTTCTTTTTGAAACAGACTAAAAAGGAAAGTAAGACAAAAAAAAAATTGAAACGGAGGGAGTAGTAAATATCATTAAAAGGGAACTACGAAATTCTCAATGCAAGTGAAGTTACCCGATGTGAAAACGAGTATTTCATCATACGATCTCTTTTGGCAAAGGCTTCTTGTCTTCTTAAAAACAAGGAGTCAATTTCTTCCTTTGAAGCCAAACTGAAATCCCAAGTCCTCTGGCTGTTGCATTTTAGCTGCCGATAAGCAAATGTTCGACATACGTCATCATTAGAGTAAAACAAATAAAAATTTTAAGTACAATCAGAGGCTCAAACAATGATAAATAGTGTATGTTATTGATTCTCTTACTTTGAATTCATTAGATTTCACACTTTCCTTCGAGCTATCATCAAGTTTCTTTTCGATAATCTCGTAGTATTCTTCCACAGTAGGAACTCTGATATGATAAACTTTTGGCTTTGACATTTGAAAGGGCAACAGAAACTTCAATTTGGCAACTAGTCTTCGTCTAACAAGTTCACCTCGAATCACTGCTTGAAGCTTCACGAGTCCCTTCAGGGCACTTAGTGCTTTCCTTGCCTACAGAAATCCCAGAGAGACACATTTTAATTGGACATAAGGGCATTTCGACAACGAAGTGGAAAATTTTGTAATATTGTAAAGGAAATAAACAAGATTGACATGAAAGAGTTATTTTTGTACTCTTTTCGTAACATTGCTAAATATTGAACATCAATTCTTCTCATATTCATCATTAGTGGAAACAAAAGCAAAGGCTCCCCTTTTAAGTTTCATGATGATTTACTAAAGGAATCAAATACACATCATATATCCCTAACAAGCCTAATCGTTTTTTTCTCGGAGAAGCATGTGGCAATTCTTTTTTAAGGTGATACCATGTTGAATTGTGTCACTGTGTCATCCAAATTCTTAAGTTGTACAAAAGAGAATACTTTTATTTACTCACAAGGTGTGCACGATAAGCGGTTTGGATTCTGATTGCAGCATTTCTCCGTCTCCTCTCTAGCTCATATGGAGCGATAGTGAGGCGTACAACTTCGGCTGCAGCATTGGCAGCAGCTACAGCAGCCTCAGCTGCAGCTGCTGTTGCTAAAGCAACTGCCACAGCATGTTTCTTCTGTTGTTCTGTTGCCTCAGTTAGTGTTTGTTGAGGTGCTTCGATAGCTGGAGGACACTGCTTGAACTTGAACCTTCCCAAAAACCATTTCCATCTCTTTGGTTTCTGAAAATTAAAAATAAATAAATCAACATTCATGTTCTCAACAGATAACGGAAGTCTGATGCACGAAGTATCCTAGAGTTCACGCATGGTCCAGATAAGGGGCACAACCCACGAGGGTGTAATGTAAGTAGCCAGCAGCCTACGCTGACGTGCAAGCATCAGCAACTGATCCCACCACTCAAACTCGTGACCTATATTTCCACATTCACGATATGAGCAACGGTAAAGTTGTCTCCATGTGACCTATAGGTTACAGACACTACTAGACACTATTGTTTGTGTCAGGGTAGACTGTCTAACTCAAACTACCATAGGGTGCATCCCTTCCCTGGATCCTGCGTGAACGTGGGATGCTTCATACTGCCGTTTATTTCGTATTAATTATAGGATCATATCACAACCAATTCTCAATAGAAAAAAGGGAAATGAAGATTTCAAGAAAAACAATCAAACCTTTTCAGCTTTTGGTTTTGCCTCAGGAATGAAAAGTAGTCTTTTCACAAATACAAACCAGCTTCTTCTCTTTCCCATTTTATGAATTCAGCAAACTGATTCATCAAAACAACAACATGCCATCACCTTCTTTGAGAACAATCACCTTATACTTAATAAGAGAAAAAAAATAATCTCTTTGAGTTAGCAAGTTCTATTTTATCAATTAAAACAAAGAAAAATGAAACAACACATGCACAACTTTTCACATCACCAATAAGAGAGGGAAAAAAAACACAAGAAATTCAATTTCATTTTATTGCATAATCATGAGCAACAAGACAAACACTTTACTTCTAAGGTTAGAATTTAGTTTAGCTACAATGTCCGAAGCAAAATTCAGGAATTGAAGTTTATAAGTACGAGATTCTAGTACTTTTGAATTAATAATTGTACATAGTAAATGAATTTCGAAAGACAAATACATAATTTGAACTATAATGCGAATATCAGACACAAGATGTGACATTTTTATTGTAATATGTATCAAACCATTCATGAGACTAATCAAGAACTTGGAATCTTAATGGAGCAATTTTCATAATTTTTCCAATTAAAACAAGGTAATTATGAGAAACAAAATTAGAAAAAATTAGGATACATACCTAGAGTAGGTGAAAGAAAGATGATTAAATTAAAACACCAAATTTGAAGGACATGATGTTGAAGATTCGGAAAAATCCAAGTGTGTGTTATGAAGTGATTCTTGAATTATGATGTTTTTGTTATTCCATGTGGCTACATATTTAAGATAAATGTATGTATATATATATCCAAGAGTAAAATGTCCTTTACTAATTATGTTTTGAGAAGCATACCATGTGCTGATGTAGAATAAAAAAAAAAATAATAATAATAATTGATTTTTCAATTATGTAGACTTTTGCTAGTACTTGAATTGTTACTTTTAGGAAGTCCCTTCAATAAGAGTCCTCTTTTTTCTTTTCTTTTTTCCTTGTATTAGACTCACCTTTTTCTTGTGTCGTGTTTTTAATTGATTCAAATTTGTTTTGCACGAAATATATTTTATATTAAATTTTTTTTAGTACATATTTTAGACTCAAATTTAAAAGTTCTAAGTAAGAAGGAAGGAATTACATCATCGCGATGCGATATTTGGCTTCTTCCTTAATCTTTCTTTGCTTTTATGTTATTTTGTTAACTACTTACTAACTATTTGAAATGACTCTTTTTTCTATGAAGTTACTTGATTAACCCTTTATACATGTTTTCTTGAAGAAAAAAAAAACTATTTACATTTAATGATGTTGTGATAGTTTAACTCTTTATGTCACCAAATAGATAATTATAGTTCAAGTAACCGGAACAGTTTTATGCATTAAGTTTTCATTATGTGTGGAGTCTCAAAAAGAAGCATATCAAAAATCATAACGATTTATTACATGTAAATTTATCGATTTTTTCGTAACTCAAACATACGATCTCCCAATTATATGAGAATAGTTTTACCATTTACATTAAAATTCTCCTTCAAAACTAGTACAAATAATTGTCATAAACAATATTGATGGTGTAAAAAAAAATTACAATATCTCTTTTACACTACAAATATTTTCAATCATAGATCATCCATGTGAATTTGTGTCCATTTTTCAACTCATAAAGTTGTCCAAATAATATGTATACTTTTTTTTCTTTTTTAGGCCCCTTGTAGAAAGATGTACTTAATGGGGACATTCTCTTTTGACTCATTACTAAATCCTGACCTTTAATTTGTAGCTTTTATCTTTTGAGTTGTTCAATGACCCCAAATTTTGGTAATTAAGTGATAATTATTGCCTTTAATTTGTAATATAAAAAATGAAAAATTAATTGTAAAATAAAAGTTAATTCTAATTATACTTGGGAAAGTACTCATAACTATAGTTATTTTTAATAGAAAGCACTAGTTTTTTAAAATTATGATACATAAACGATTGATACTGAAAATTATCATCACAGTCTGAGTTTCTAATAACTTAACAAAAGAGTATATTAGAAGGTTTCCATTTGAATAAAGCATTATGTGATATTTTCCAAATTTATGATCGCACATTCTTCTTCATTTATTGTACCTTTGCATTGAATTGAATCATTTATTCGTGCATGATTTTTTATATGAAAAAATATATTTATTTATTTTTAAAAAAATGATCACTCATAATTGCAAAACCCCTTTAAATTGGACATGTTTTTTAATACAACCTTTTGAAACACAAGAATTTCCATGGTCAGAAGTTGTAACCAAAAAGTCTATTTTCATTATGATTATCTTACCTATACGATAATTTAGATTCTTACTATATAGCATATAATTTTTTTAATTTTCAAAGCTCGTAATTATAATCTTTGAAACTCTCACCTATCTCATCATACCCCATTATAATAACGGAAAAAGTCATTCTATTTAGTGATACATAGGCAAGAGAACGATTTTCTCTTTAAGATAAAAAAATAATTATTCATTAATTTTTTATGCATTAAAAAAAATAAAAATTTAGTGGCTATCTGTAAAATCAATAAATACATCATCTAAGTGACCATGGAGACATACAAATTGGGCAAGTGTAATGATTAAAGGATATCTAAGCATGGATTTTAGCGCAGAAAGTTATAATAAAAAAAACAAAATAATTAAGTGAAAGTAACCATCATTACAATGAACTTGTGCTAGTACTTATTATTATAGGTCCCTCTCTAATTCTGTCAACACCAACAAGTGTATATTTAAAAAATTGCTTTTTCATAACATGCACATTCTAGTTTTTTCTTTCGAGATTTCGCTCGTGAAATAATAATAAATAGGTTATTGTCGTAATATTTGGATCAATTTGTGTAAATCTCAACGATTTTACTGAATACCAACACATTGCATAGTTGGATGTTTACTAAAAGTAGCAAAGAGGCGTTGGACATATTTGGAGTGTGAAACATGAAATTGCAATCACAGACAAAATATATGAAAAGTTGTTTTCATCCTTTTGGAACAATTCGATGAATTTAGTAGATCAGCACAATAGATGGAAGACAAAAGCAACAACATATGATAAATGAATTACGAACGAAAAATAATTTTATTGATGAATTCTTGTGAGTACAGACTATATATATATTTCTTTAATTCTTCTCTCTGAATTTCTCCATGATTCAAGGGTTGAACCGTCTTTAAACTTAGGATAACGTACACCTTTGATCTCCAAGAAAGTCTAGCAACATTTCATTGTTTCAGGTTAATCTCCGAGAAGAACACCGTTGATCACTTTTCTCTTGTTGTAGAGCTCAGTTGGACTTCACTATGCACATGACCATCTTCCATGTGAATCCATGACTTTAAAGAAAATGGTTGTTGTGTTATCTCTAGAATCCTAGCTCCCCTTGGCCAGTTTCCATATCCTCCATAACCTGAGGGGCCGTTTGGTTACTGGTTAGAGTTATGCAGGTATTAGTTATGTAGGGTTAAGTTATGCAGGTATTAGTTATGCAGGTTTAAGTTATGCAGGGTTTAGTTATGTAGGTATTAGTTATGCAGAGTTTAGTTATGCAGGATTTAGTTATGCAGGGTTTAGTTATGTTGAGTTTAATTATGCGGGTATTAGCTATGCGGGTATTAGCTATGCGGATATTAGTTATCTAGGTATTATTTTGCTATGTAGAGATTATAATACATGAATTATTAACTGTTGAATATTAAACTTGTTGTAAATTATTAATATATATTATTTACAAAATAATAATACATGCTAATAATATGTGGAATATATTTAATAATATATAATGCTAATATTTGATTAGCATATGTACCGTCAAAAAATATATAATCAAATTTTTAATATTAAAAAATATTTATATTTACATAAATAAATAAAAATGGTAAGTATATAAAAAGAAATGAAAATAATCTATATATAATAGGAAAACAGTAAAGTTTTCAATTAATTTTTTTAAAAAGAAATGAAAATGGTCTATATTTAAAAAGAAATAAAAAAACATCTATAGGGTAAATCTGTAATTTATCATTTTAATACATGTATAACTAATACCCACATAACTTATTCCACATTCTACCCTGCATAACCTTATACATAGATTCCCTCATAAGTTATGTTTGTATTAATTATGTAGGACTACAAAAATGCAATCAAACACCGTATAAATTAATACATGAATAACTTTTATACAATATTTAAATTCTTACCAACCAAACATGGTATAAGTTATGTTAACTTTTATACCTAACACAAAACTTCTACCAAACATAGTAAAATTAATGTAACTTTTAATACATGTATAAGATGTTTCTTATACAATAACCAAACGGCTCCTGAGTGTCTAGCATAACATAACCACAAATTCTTGTATGGACAACACCAATCTAATCCATGGTTATGACCTACAAACACAGCCTGCCATCATCCAAAAGAATATTAATTTATCATCAAAACCATCAGCGGAGGTAGAACTTTTACGGGGTTCATCATCAACAACAACATATCCAGTGTGATCCCACAAGTGAGGTCTGGGAGGATAAGATGTACATGAATTAAACCTAACCTCTACCTTTGTGGAGTAAAGAGGTTGTTTCCGATAGACCTTCAGCTCAAAAGAAATAATTACACACGGTGTTCGTTGTCTACTATATATACACAAGAAAAAATTGACCTTATATATACAATGTGACTATCTGGAGAAGGGGATTTGGATGAACCCCTTTGCTCTTCTAGAGCTCCGTCACTGACTAAGACTTCTAATTTTTTCAGACAGAACAACAACAACAGCATTATCCTTTTCATCTCTGAACAACAATTATTCTAGAGTGAACGAGAGCCTTGGTGACCGATAGGTCACGGGTCATAGCCATGAAATCAGCCACTAAAGCTTGCGGCAGGTAAAATATTGAAAATGGAAAACTGAGATCTGCAGTCCTTTACCTTCACAGAAGACCTTACTTCAAGAAGCTTCATCATCCCCAATTCAGCTTCTTGAGAAGCGACTTTCTCCACAAACATTGAGCCAATACACTTCCTGTGTGCATAAAACCTTGGAGCAACCATCTTATAAGCTTGGCTTGGTATATGCCAAAAAATTATCTCCGGAACCCTGTTCGATGTCCTTTCACGTTTAATATTACTCCAAATGAGAAACTCAAACACGAAATGTAGAGGTTAAAACTCCAGCATTTGATTACCTTGAGCTAGGATTGATCTCTTGAGATGTGCGGTTGAACCATTCCGCTTGGGCATTTGATATTACCTCAGGGTATGAACCACCACCAGAATCTAAGAAATACATGTATGCTATGACTGATTCAGGGTCATCCGTAGATGAAAGTTTAAGGACATAGTTGGAAACACTAGGCCATAAGTCTTTAGGACCGAATTTCGAATAAGATAATTTATTCATCTCTAGTTCATTCGTCATCAGCTCCAAACGTGTAGTGCCCTTGAAGCTGCAACCCATGCCTCCTGAATTTAGCAATTTTCTTCAAAATCATATCATACCAGCAAGAAACATTAGCATTTCTTTCAATCAAATCGAATTAGACCGTTCATTTTGCAGAAAACACCATCAAAAAGGCTTGATTGATATAGC
This sequence comes from Solanum sitiens, assembly GCA_016801875.1. Classification (NCBI taxonomy): domain Eukaryota; kingdom Viridiplantae; phylum Streptophyta; class Magnoliopsida; order Solanales; family Solanaceae; genus Solanum; species Solanum sitiens. The sequence continues at coordinate 592,220 of JABWTJ010000275.1, forward strand.
TAACATAACAAAGAAGTATCAACTATTTTTACAAGGGATCCATCCGGCTCATCCAAAAGTCTTCTTTGTATAAAACCAGCCTTTTGATATAACCTCTGAGTCTAAGAAATACATGTTATGACTGATTCGGGGTCATCCCTTAACGACAGTTTAAGAACATAGTCAAGAACACATGGCCATGCACACTTGGGACCAAATTTTGAGTTAGAAAATGTATTCATCTCCTATTTAATATCAGTGCCAAACACTTTGTGACTTGACGCTCAAACCTTTCCTTCCTAATAATCCTATGAACTAGAAGCATTAGCGATTCTTTCAATGAAAGTCCACTTTGGTTCAGTGCATTTCGAGTATCAAGGTCACACACTATAACACTTAAACAAGTTCTGCGCATTTGTTTATTCAAATTTATCATTATACCAAAAACATATCAGCTTACTGAGAGATAAATTTCCTCTACTAGTATCGACTTTTAGTCTAATTCCACTCATCCAAAAGTTCTCTTTGTATAAAACCTGTCTAGTATAGAAACATAATATTGTAAACTGATCCTTTAACTGATGAAAAAGTCAGTCCTAACAAAGTCAAGAGATGCAATAAGCCAATAATAAAACTTCAGCAAGGAACATCAAAAATGCATGCTATTTACATATTGGAAATCAATTGAAATCTCAACAAAGGAAGTATTAACTTTACATCTTTGTTTATGTGATATCAGTTTATCTTGGTACCTTCAGACTCACTAGGACAGGAAGCATTCATTGGACAACGAAAAGGAGGGATTCCGGTGGATGAAAACCAATCCATTGGCCACTCAAATGGCATATCGTCATGGTTTCCAAACACACTAGCCCATGGAATTCCCCTTTCTCTTGTCGGAGAGATTGCTTGATCCCAGTATAAACTTGCATTTTGTATCGGTATGTTGTTGGCTGTAATGACATCACCAAGATAAACTACAAAGTCTGCAACAAAATCTTGAATTAGACAAGCATCCGGATGATATGCTGATTAGCGAAGAACATCTCAACTCCATGTGTTCAACCCAACCGAGCGTTATCAACACAGTATATATATATATATATATATATATATATATATATATATATATATATATGTGTGTGTGTGTGTGTGTGTGTGTGTGTGTACAACATAAGAGTGTGCACAGATCTAGCCCTACCTCATGGAAGAAGAGAGGTTGTTTCTGAAAGACCCTCGGCTAAAGTGAAGCAAATCAAAGTAGTAATGAAAAGGAAAAATGACAGTGAAGAAAACATGACAACTAATAGGAAAGAAGTGCGGAGTATACTAGCAAAGGAACGGTAACATCACCAAAATAGTGTGATCACCTAAACATAATAAACTATAGATGGTAACAGATAACAAACGCAAGCAACTACATAAACGTTATTAAATTCCAACAACAACAGCACCTCAGTCTCACGTGTTGTACTAAAAAAGTACACCTAAAAATATCATAACGATGCAACATCATTGGGAGATCATCTGAAGCACAACAAAACTAATATCACAACAACAAGTCTTGATGGATGAGACCAGAGAAAATAGAGTACAGAATAGCAGATATTGTTCACAAACAATGTAAATATGTTAGTACAAAAGAATATCAAATTTAATATCACATTTCTATGTTCAAATTCTATGGCGATCATAATAATGTTTCAGCTACATTATTACTAAATGAAAATAGTAAGCAAACTTTAGGAATTCATCCATGTATTTCCTCCTGCCTAAGATTTAGACATAATACATAAATATGCCCTTTAACTTAGCCTCATTTTATATTTATGCCCTTCAACTTTGGGTGTGCACAAATAGGCACTTAAATTTGTATAAAGTTGAACAAATAGACACAAATGTCCTACATGTCATCTTACATGAAAATTTGTCCTACGTGTATTGTGATATGTAGGACTCATGTGTCTATTTGGTTAACTTTATACAAGTTTAAGTGTCTATTTGTAAAGGATATATTTATATATTATGCCTAAGATTTAATAGGCAGAGTAATCCAACACCACTGCATAGAGGTGGAGCCATGATTTATAGTTTATAGATTCTTAATCTGCATCTTTTTTGCTTAAAGGCGGAGCTGTGATTTTTTGCTTTATACACATCAAATGATTTTTTTAAATACAAATAGAGCATATTAACCTAAGCTATTGGGCTCGGCCGAACCTATAACCACAATGCTTTGAACTAAGCTAATACTTAAAAGAAAGTCTCATAACACAAAAATGAAACTAGATTACAAATGCTTGATATATTTAGGGGATATTTGGTACCTCAAAATTAAATTTGAAAATAAATTTATACTGTGTTTGGTTGACGGTATAAATTAGTTCAAACACTATAATCCGAAGATAAATAATTTAGTCAGCCTACCAAACAATCTACAAAATTGTGGATAATATTATCACCTGGTTTTTCTTCATCGAGCACAGTAGACATAACTTTGATGGAGTTTACATCTTGGCGTGGGCCCCAGTCAGTCCATGCGTTTTCTCCCAAATGCAAGTCGGCGAAAAGTGCAATTTTGAACGATGAACCGGACGGCCGTACGTGTAGAGTAGTACTATTTCCCGGCGGCGTATGGAGGGAGATTTTCCGGCGAATTTCACGTTCATCTGAATTGTGTGATTGGACGGTCAGGATTAATCGGAGAATCAGAGAGATTAAGAAGACGGTAGACATCATCATCAGTGTGTAACTGACGTTTAGTAGTACAGAAGGTATAATTTTAGTGGTGATGGGCGAAATGACAAAATTATCCTTTCTTATTGTATCCAACTTCGATGCATCTCGATTAATTGTATAGTTACTAAATATTGATGAATTAATAAAAAGGATGTAGTAAACAGGTGATTAGATATGAAACGGCATCAATTCAATTTAGTAAGTATACGAGATGAGAGAGTAAAGACAAAACACTATTTACTATTACCGTTAGACTATTTTTCTTTTGATTTGATAGTCTATCGAAAATGTCTCTCAATACCCAATTTCACTAACAAAAGAAATATTTCTGTGTGCATTTGACGTATAGTAATGCATGAGTTGTGATGAGAATAATGCTCAACGTAGAAAGGAATATGCTAAATTTAGCATTGTGGGAATAAATTACTCATTTATTATTACAATGAAATTTGAATTATATTTTGGGAATATATTGCCAATTTTATGCTTCATTTTAATGAAGTGTCCATTAAATTATATATATTTTTATATAAAGGAAAATGGTTGAATATGTCCCTAAACTAATTGAAAAGGTCTAGATATACCCTCTGTTTAAAGTTTCGTTCACTCATGCCCTCGCCGTCCAACTTTTGGTTCAAATATGCCCTTATGAGAATTAGTTGTCAAGTTGGATATATCCAACTTATTTTTCATTTCTTTAAAAGTCACATGAAATTGTCATGTCATTTTGACCTTACCACATGACATTTATATGAAAATGGAAAGATATTCGGACTCATAAACACCTAATCCGACCCATAAATCAACTCCTTTTAAATACACTATCTGACCCATTTTTACAATTTTGTTTAATTTTTATTTTTTCGGTAAATTCCGAAAATGAGTAATTGAATAATAGGAAAAATATAAAAAAAATATAAAATTAACGCAAAAAATTCACAAATAAATATAGTAACCTTAAATCTAACATTTCATATTTTTTAAAATTTTTTATTTTATTTTTTAGATAAATCTCGAAAATGAGTAATTAATTAATAAAAAATATCAAAAGTATGAAAAAAAATATAATATTAACGCCAAAAGTTCACAAATAAAGATAGTAACATTTACATTTTTTTAATTTTATTTTATTTTTTTGACAAATCCCAAAAATGAGTAATTATTAATAAAAAAAAGAAGAATATGAAAACAAAATAAAACTGTACGTCAAAATTCACATATAAATATAGTAACCTTAAATTTAATAATTTCAACAACTTTTTTTATTTATATTTTTTTTATATTTTCCTATTTTTTATTTGTGAATTTTTTTACGTAAATCTTATATTTTTTCATATTTTGTATTAATAAACTCATTTTTCGGATTCGGAGAAAAAATTAAAAATTAAAAAAATGTTGAAATTGTTGATTTAAGGTTACTGTATTTATTTTTTTTATTTTTGGCGTTAACTTTATATTTTTTTCATATTTTTTATTAATCAATTACTCATTTGATTTATCGAAAAAAATAATTTTTTTTAAAAAAGTGTTATAATTAAATTTAAGGTTACTATAATTATTTGTGGATTTTTGGCGTTAATTTTATATTTTTTTATATTCTTTCTATTTTTTTATTAATCAATTACTCATTTTCGAAATTTATCGAAAAAAATAAAAATTAAACAAAATTGTTGAAAATCGGTTGGATAATTTATTAAAAGGGGGTTGATTTATGAGTCGGATTAGGTGTTTATGAGTCCGAATATCTTTCCATTTTCATATAAATGTCATGTGGTAAGATCAAAATGACATCGCAATTCCATGTGGCATTTAAGTAAATGAAAAATGAGTTGGATATGTCCAACATGACAACTAACGCCCATAAGGGCATACTTGGACCAAAAGTTGGACGGCGAGGGCATGAGTGAACCAAACTTTAAATGAAGGGTATATCTAGACCTTTTCGAATAGTTTAGGGGCATATTTGACCCTTTTCCCTTATATAAATAATAAAAGAGAAACTAAACAGATGTAAGATATTCCATAAATATAAATTAATCACAAATATATGTCTCTTATATTAATATATCTTACTAAATAATTATAATAAATGTCCTAAATAATAATTTTGCTTAACTGATACTGCACAAGTATATATATATATATATATATATATATATATATATATATATATATATATATATATATATATATATATATATATATGGTAAATTGTTCGTGCTTCGCACGAAATTAAATTAATTTATTTAGCTAGAATATGATTAGTAGATAATATTGGTATTTTCAATACATATACTAGATTGTCAAGAACATTTTATCTTAAGAGAGAGCGTTTCTCAGAAATCTTAAAATGCTATATTTTTTTAATTTTCGTTTTTGTTATACAAAAATTATGAGTCATAAAGAGATTTTAAGTAAAAGAAAGAAGTCTACGAAAATCTCCATGAAAATAGTCTGCCAGAAGTAATGAAACTTTCTAAATTCCAAGAAGTTATAAAGAACAACATTAAACGTTAAGGAAGAGATCAAAAAGTCTCGAACAACAACGCTCCCAAGTAAAGTGGAATATCATGTCCATACAAGAACATAATTAACTAATTCTAAATTCCAAGAAGTTATAAAGAACAACATTAAACGTTAAGGAAGAGATCAAAAAGTCTCGAACAACAACGCTCCCAAGTAAAGTGGAATATCATGTCCATACAAGAACATAATTAACTAAATTGAAATGGAGGACCTTCATCTCCTTTCTTATGAACCTTCATCAATCTCTTTTTTATTATAGTATGTTGTATGTATCATGTATATGTTACAAATGACCCTAAATTGTTAATTAGTATTATAAATCATTGTCTCAGAATAGTAATTACTATTGCTTAGATTTCATATCATTCGCCCCAACTTATTGGAATTGACCATAACTATTGTTATGGTTATAATATGCATTGTAACGACCCGCAAGTACACCCTAGAAGTTAAAGCATTCTTGAGTTGTCACACGGCGTACTTGACCTCTCGGAGGTCTTGTACAAGTCCTTAGATATCATTCATTGCATATATACGAAAAGTAGCTCGGAATCTAAAACTTTTTCTTCAAAAACATAATGCGGAAGTCATTTCATGAAACGTCTAATATATGTCCCAAAACCATCTATGACAACATGAATAACAAGAGACTTGGGTTACAACCCGTAAAAGTCTAACATAATGAAAAATATAAAGACAACATAGTGGTGGTAGTCCTCGGATGCTATGAGGACTCACCAAGTCTTCACTTCTTGAAACCTTGGAACTCTACCCTTCATGCAAACTCAATCTTCTCAAGACCCTACATGGACAACATGTAGGCAATATGCATTAGCACGATATGTACTAAGTATGAAAACATCATACCAAACATAAGATATCTCAAAGGGTTAGTCAAGAATAGACATAATCATAAGAAATAAGGACATAAGTATATCATGAATATCTGTCACGACTGGAATCTAGACCCCAGACGAGACCGGAGTTGTTGACCTCTCAGAGGTCGCAGACAAGCCTACTTACGTCATTCTTACTTCATCTAGGTTAATTTTAGCGGAAAATTTGAAACTTTTTGTTTCTTAACATACATATTAAACATTCTCATCATTACATAATTGTTCACCATCAACCATCTAATATTAAGATCATCAAATGAAATAAATACTGTAATATAGTAATAAAGATGTACTTGCCAAAATGGCACCAATACAATGTCTGAATAAAACAGGAAAGAAACGCTATGGAACATGCTCCACTAGCTCAACTCTAAAACTAAGCTAGAATATAAATGGCAGCATCCTCGAAAGCATGAGGGCCTACCAAGTCCGGATGAATGCTCGACGTCCGGATAGCTTCAGCGTCAACCTGTAGATCTAGCGTCCACCTGTGCCTGCACCTAAAATTGTAGAGTTGTATAGGGTTAGTACACACTTGTACTAAGTATGGGTATATGCAAGCACACACCAAGGACATGCATGAGAAAAGATAGCTCTTTCCTAACAACATGATTATGGAAAGTCAAGTCAGTGGACTTGCCAAATTGAGATTAGGAAAGTTAGTGAACCTTCCAAATTTGGATTAGGAAAGTCAGTGAGCTTTCAAAATTTGGATTATGAAAGTCATGCCATGAGAGTAACATGCATCATCATAATTATCATACTGCACACAGCACATAACATCTTACACATAGCATATATCATATTGCATATAGCACATAACATCTTTCATATCATTCATTCATATACCATGAGACCTTAGAATCATGGACTTAACATTAAGACTTCCCAGAATGAGAGCTCAACATATGAGACCTCAACTAGGGAGTCTTCATTAGCAAACACAGAGTCTGCTTCATCCATTCATACGTACTTCATTTCATTTCATTCATAGGCCAGTGTAAACACCAGCTATACCTAGGGTGTAGTTTAAGAATTTCATCGGATTCGTTGTGCAATGATCAAGAATAACCTAGTGTCATTACCTGAGTCTAGCTCACCTCTTGATTATCCTATCCTAACACCTTTGGTATCATTCATTTCATTATGTGCTTCATTTGAGGCTGGCCTCATTCATTCATTGGGAACTTTAACTTTAATCGGCATAGATCATGTGAGCATCATGAAATCCAGTGTCTCCCCCACACCAAAAAGAGGTGGAATCACCGACCAAAGTGACCCCAAAACATGCTAGCATACATGGGAATTTAGCCCCGCCAGATCCCTATATTAGCAGTATAGGTTCGAAGACCAAGAGATATAAGGAGACCCATACCCGGCAAGCCGGACAATCTCATCTCATGAGAGTTACGTGAACCTTCGCCCTTCTCGAAAGAAGGCATCACCGCTCATAACTAGCCTATCGGTGCTCAGTATAAAATTCCATTTCATTCAACTCATACGTCATGGAAGCTGGCTTCTATTATGAGGACATCATAGCTCAATAGACGATTTCTCATCTCATCATTAGTATTAAGTGTGTTAATCTCAATACTTTCATTAGAGTGTTCATAGAGACTAGTCTCTTCATTAACTTACACTCTCATAGGTCAGTACGTTTTGGTAATATTTACTTAGGCTCATTTGAGATTGTTCTCATCATTTACATTAGCCTCATATCATGTTGTCACCACATTCATTAACATTAGCACATTTGCTCTTCATAATTACTCACCCCATTTTACGTGAATGTTCATTTCATCATATGCCAATATACTTGGCCATTTGTGTGTTTCACACTCTTACTTAACCCTTTCAGGGTTACATTCTTTCACTACATACATCTTAGGTTCACTTCTTTAAAACGTATGCTAGACTTATGAGTCTATACACACAAGCCATGAGGCTTCATTCATAATTCGTTAAGTGATTCATACATTCCTAAGATTATGTAGTACAAGACTTATGTATCTTGTATCTATGCCAAGATCTTGATTTTGATCTACGTAGGTGGCATTATTCTTGGATATTTTGTTCACGTATGACTTATGTATCAATACGAAAGTTTGGGCGAAGAAACCCAAGTTCGAATCGCTTGGATAACATTTACATTTTTCATTGATTTTATTTTTAATCTCCATGACATTGGGACTCTAAATTGAACCCCAACATTAACATTGTATGTTTAATTTTATACTTGGTTTTCCTCATAGTTTGGCCGAAGGATTGTGGATTCGAACCCCCACAACCCCTTTTTATTTTTCATTAAAATACTATAGTCCCATTTCGCCTAAATCAAGAGGTTGTGGGACCAAACCCCCACAGCCTCTTTTATTTATTCTTCATTTTCGCTGGGAATTGGGAGGTTGTGGGTTCGAACCCCCACAGCCTCCTTGTTACTTTTCATTATATTCGCTGGAATAGGGAGGTTGTGGGTTCGAACCCCCACAGCCTCCTTATTTTTGCTTTTAATTTCGCTAGAGGCTGTGAGGTGGTGGGTTCGAACCCCCACAGCCTCCTATTTTTTTTTAAAATAAATTTCGCTAGGTTAAGCGTTTTGGCAGTGAGGTTGTGGGATCGAGCCCCCACAGCCTCACCTCATTTTCTTAATTAATTTCGCTCCTCCCTTTCTATCCCTGAGGTCGTGGGTTCGATTCCCACGCCTCACACTTTCTTTTTCTTTAATTTCTCTTCTCTCCTTCGCAACCTGGAGGTCGTGGGTTTAATTCCCACGCCTCCCATTTATTTGTTTAATTTATTGTTCTCCTCTTTCTCATCCAGTGATGCGAGTTCGATTCCCCCCAGCCCTATTTTTCATCTCTTTTTTCGCGAATTACAGTAGCCTAACGGGTAAGGTCACAGGTTCGAATCCTGGTGGCCTCACCCCTTTAAAATTCATTCAAATTTCCAGATTTCTTTGTTAAGCTTTAGTCTAAATTAATATTGCATAGTTGCTGGAAATTTTGGTCATTTTTCAACTCATTTTCATCAACGTTTTCACATGATTCATAGGGTGCATTCATAAATCATTTTAACATATTTTTAGGCGCATCTTTCATAAGTTTATTTGGCTAAAAGATTGTTATTATAATCAGCCACATTTCACTACAATGAACATCACGTTGTGTACAACTTTTGCACATAAAATACCAAGATTAAACATGCTAATTTACACTTCCAACAGTGAGTACATTTACTGCCAACGTTGCACACACACATCATTTTCTTCACATGATTTCGGACAACATATTCAATATTCACATAATTTCGAACATGCATACTTACACATAAACATCACGAAAACACATTTCATCCCTACTTTGTACCAGCAAACATACCCAACCTATAATTCAATGGGAGCTAGTGACAGGGACATGCAACGGGGAACAATCCTAGTTTTCGGAATGATTATCTTGAATCTTAAGGGGTCTCTTGGGAAAGGGACCAAGAGAGAAGAAACTCATACCTTAATTGATGTTCGAACGTAGAAGTTCCTGCCCAAAACCCTCTCCAAATATCAGTCCAAGCCTCCTCAAGTTTCACCACCAACTCGACGGAATCTTCTCTTTGCCTTAACGTTTTTGGTTACTTTGTTTTTCTTAAAATTTCATGTGAGTTCTTCAAGTGTGAAAAACTCTTGATGTATTTTCAGTTCTTCACGTTAATTTGGCAGAGAGAACAAGAGAGGTTTTGAGCGTGAAGAGGTGATAAACGTGAGAGAGTGAAACGTGTGAAGTTGTTTAGGATTAGAGGATGACTTAGTCAATTTAGTACTCTCCTTAACAAACAAAAATTTGATTTATTTAATTATACATGAAAGGACCATTTTGACCTTACAAAAATCAGATTTTAATTGATAATTAAATCATCAATTCGTCGCTTCCAGTGGGGCTCGAACCCGAGTGACACCCTTTCGCGAAAACGGGTCACTTCGGGTCGATCCAACCCGAATTGATTCTTTAATTAAATTAATTAATTATTCCTTAGGGTAATTACAATATTACCCTTGGCCTAGAAAAGACTATTTTAGCCCTGGACCCTCAAAACTCAAGATTTCTTCTTTTTAAGTCCGGTAAAGACTCCTTCGATTAAATCTTCATTTTCGAGAGACCTACATGGTTGGTTCCAACCTTTCCAAGCTCAATTAACTCCCCAAGTTAGTTGGCTTGGCCGTAGTAAGGGTTTTGAGGTCTGGTTCTACGCGTATCAATCCGAGTGAACCTTGGTCTAATCGCAAGCATTCTTGACACCTTAAGCATTTATCTTATTCATTTTTAGGGTTGTTACATTATCCCCCCTTAGGAAAATTCATCCCCGAATGACACTACCACTATATATCGTAATGCCAGTCAGATCATAACATAATCACTACGCACAGTCAAGCAATAGCAATAAAATATGAAGAGATAAAGAAACATAGACTTAAGAATAGGAAGTCTAACCTCAAAAGCTGAAAAGATGAGGGTAGCGGGATCTCATGTCGGCCTCAGCTTCCCACGTAGCACCCTCAACAAGATGATTCCTCCACAATACCTTCACTGTGGCAATCTCCTTGTTCCTCAGCCGCTTGACCTGTCTGTCTAAGATCTCAACAGGTACCTCCTCATAAGACAAGTCTTCATCAACCCCCAAACCTTAATCGATGCTGGATCACCTAGGCACTTCTTCAACATAGAGACATGAAAGACTGGATGAACAGAAGCTAGCTCCGCAGGCAATGCTAACTCATAGGCCACCTCCCCCACACGCTGTAGGATCTCATATGGCCCAACATACTTCGGACTCAGCTTCCCTTTTCTACCAAATCTCATCACCCCTTTCATAGGTGATATCTTCAAGTAAACCTGGTCACCAACATCAAATTCTACGGGCCGCTTTCTGTTGTCTGCATATGACTTCTGTCGGTTGTAAGTAGTAGCCAACCTGTCCCTAATCACTCTGACCTTTTCTAAGGCCTCATGAATGATCTCTGGACCCAACATGGATGACTCTCCAACCTCAAACCACCCAACTGGAGATCTACACCTCCTACCATACAGTGCCTCAAACGGTGTCATCCCAATGCTGGAGTGATAGCTATTATTATACGAGAACTCTATCAATGGCAGATGGTCATCCCAGCTACCTCTGAAGTCAATCACACACGCTCTCAACATGTCCTCCAATGTCTGAATGGTGCGCTCTGCCTGCCCATCAGTCTGAGGATGAAAGGCAGTACTAAGCTTTACCTGCGTGCCCAAGCTCTTCTGGAAAGATCTCCAGAAATGTAAAGTAAACTGGGATCCTCTATCATAAATGATAGACAAAGGAATCCCATGCCATCTCACAATCTCATCAATATAGAGTCTCGCATAATCCTTGGCTCTGTAAGTAGACTTCACAGGGATAAAGTGGGCAGACTTAGTCAATCTGTCCACAATAACCCATATGGAGTCATGCTGCCTCCTAGTCCTCGGAAGACCAACCACGAAGTCCATATTAATGGCCTCCCATTTCCAAGTCGGAACCTCAATAATCTGAGTCAGACCGCCAGGCTTAAGATGCTCAGCCTTAACCTGCTGACACTTAGGACACTTGGCCACATATTCTGCAATGTCCTTCTTCATGCCATCCCACCAATAAATCTGCTTAAGATCATGATACATCATGGTGGAACCTGGATGTATGGAATATCTGGAACCATGGGCCTCTGCAACAATCCTAGTCCGCAGATCATCCACATCTGGTACACACAGCCTGTCCTGGTATCTAAGTATGCCATCACCTCCTAAAGCGAAAGACTCATTCATCTTTCTCAACACTGAGTCCTTCAGCTCCATCAACACAGGATCTAGATGCTGACTCTGATTGACTTCAACTGCCAAGGATGATTCAGAACTAGGATGAACTGAAACATCCCCACTAGTAGAGTCAACCAATCGCACACCCAGTCTGGCCAGTCTGTGTACATCTTTCACCAACTCCTTCTTCTCATCCTCAACGTGGGCTGTACTTTCCATGATCATCCTGCTCAAAGCATCAGCTACAACATTAGCCTTACCTGGATGGTAGTGGACATTCATGTCATAGTCCTTCAACAGCTCCAACCATCTCCGCTGACATAGATTCAACTCCCTCTGTGTGAACACGTACTAGAGACTCTTGTGGTCTGTGAATACATCCACATGCACTCCATACAAGTAGTGCCTCCACAGCTTCAGTGCAAACACCACAGCTGCCAACTCCAGGTCATGAGTGGGATAATTCTTCTCATGAACCTTGAGCTGTCTGGACGCATAGGCTATCACCTTACCAACCTGTATAAGAACACAACCCAAACCAACCCTAGATGCATCACAGTAAACAGTGTAATTCTCACCACACTTAGGCAAAATAAGCACCGGGGCTGAAGTGAGTCTATCCTTGAGCTCCTGGAAACTCTTCTCACAAGTCTCCGTCCATTCAAACTTGGCTTTCTGCTTAGTCAAAGCTGTCAATGGGGCAGCAATGAAAGAAAAGCCCTCCACAAACCTGCGGTAGTAACCAGCCAATCCCAAAAAGCTACAGATGTCAGTGGGAGTAAGAGGCTTTGGCCAGTTCTTCACAGCCTCAGTCTTCCTAGGATCCACCTCCACGCCCTGATCGGACACAACATGACCCAGGAAGGTCACTGATCTAAGCAAAAATTCACACTTGCTGAATTTGGCATACAACTGATGTTGTCTAAATACCTGCAAGGTTAGTCTCAAATGCTGTTCATGCTCTTCCTTGGTCCTAGAGTAGATGAGAATGTCATCAATGAATACTATGACGAAAGAGTCAAGGTATTCACGAAAGACTCGGTTCATGAGGTCTATAAATGCAGCAGGTGCATTCGTAAGATCAAATGACATGACTAAGAACTCATAGTGACCATAACGGGTACGAAAGACTGTCTTTGGGACATCTCCATCCCTAACCCTAAGCTGATGATACCCTGAACGAAGATCAATCTTAGAGAAGAAACTAGACCCTTGGAGCTGATCGAACAAATCATCTATTCTGGGAAGTGGATACTTATTCTTTATAGTGACTTTGTTGAGCTGCCGATAATCGATACACATTCTAAGGGTTCCATATTTCTTTTTCACAAACAACACTGGAGCGCCCCAAGGGGATATGCTCGGCTGAATGAAACCCTTGTCAGTGAGATCTTTCAACTGCAGCTTCAACTCTTCGAGTTCAGCTGGAGTCATTCTGTAAGGAGGAATTGAAATTAGTTTAGTATCGGGTTCTAAGTCGATACCAAAATCAATCTCTCGAGGGGGAGGGACTCCAGGCAAATCATCAGGTCGGGAGAGGTATTCCGCTCCGATCGTTCGGAATTTTTTTTCGTAAAAAAGAAAGTAAAAAACAAATGAGAAATACATCTAGGAAATCATTCACTACAGGTACTGAGTCTATGGAAGGAATGTCATGATCTAAATCATTAACACTCACAAGATGACACAATAACCCCTTGGACACCATTTTATTGGCCTTAAGGTTAGAAATCAAGAGGTTAGGACGACTCGAGTTGTACCACTCCCAGACTAGCTCCTCTTTATTAGGGAAACGAAATCTCACCACTCTACTACGACAGTCCAAGAAAGCATAACAACTATGAAGCCAGTCCTTGCCAATAATAACATCAAAATCATGCATGGGTAACTCAACCAAGTCTGCACACATAGTCTTACCACTTACCACTATTGGGCAATTCTTGTAGACTCTATCAGTTCTTACTTTTTCTCCTAAAGGTGTACTAACCACTATAGGATCATGCAGAACTTCAGGCAATATCTCAAAAGTGAAAGCAAGCAAAGGAGTTACAAAGGAAAGCGTAGACCCTAGATCAAGTAAAGCATAAACAGAAGTTGAGAATACTTGCAGCATACCTGTGACCACATCAACGGACTTCTCCTGCTCCTCCCTGCCCTTCAGGGCATATAACCTGTTCCTCTTAGGAGGCTCGGCTGCTGCTGCACCCTGTGGGTTAGGCCTATGCTGAGCATTACCTCCAGCCTGACCTCTGTTCTGTGGGCAGTCTCTAACCATGTGCCCACTCTTACCGCAAGCGAAACAGGCATTAGTGCCCTGTCTGCATTCTCCACTGTGAGCTCGGCCACACTTAGCACAATTCTTTTTAGGACGCTGCATCTCACCTCTATTGCCCCTCTTGGGCTCAGGTCTACCTCCTCTAGGTGTTGTACTCCTATGAAAGTTAGAGTTCCCAGAACTCTGTTGCCCCTTCTTGAGCCTAGGCTGCTCACGGATGCCAAAATTGTTTCTGTGGCCTCCATGGCTGGGACCTGCCTGATCTTGAGGTTTAGGCCTCCTAGCATCACGAATACCCCTCTTTTTGCGGCTGTCCTCTACATGCTGGACATGCACAGGGCCGGCTCTAAGGCATTGAAAATAAGTCCTTTGCCTTAGGCCCCCAAATTTTGGAGGTCTCAAATTTTTGTCAAAAATAAATTATGTGTTAAAAGAATTATAGAAAAAAATGGTTATTTATGATAAGAAGTATAATTTTTTAAAAATATATTATTTTATCCTCTTTAACTTCTTTTGTACTTTGTAAAAAATAAGAATTAATAGTGAAAAATGTTTAAAAAAGTAAATTACAAATTCTTTTTTATTTCTTTTTAAATTTTAGTTTGAAGCATAACTATAAACATATTAAAATGAGGTATATCAAGTCATCAACTTCTTGAGTCAAATTCTATGATTCTAACTCTTATCTTTATTTAATTTTTGTCAATTTATTACTTATAGCATTATGTTAACAATATATAGAATAATTGTCTCACTGAAATGACTTTTTTTAATGTTGAGTTGATAAAATCTTACCTAAAAATTAATAACTGAAATAAAATTATTATACACCGATAGTTTTCATCTAAATAGTGTAAGAAAAATAAATTTTGAATAAAAACGTATATAAAAGTTATTTATATTTTAGGCTGCGAATTGAAATTTCGCTTTAGGCCCCCAATTACGTTGAGCCGCCCCTGGACATGCACCATCAATCTGGAGAGGTCCATATTATCAGGGAGCATCGCAGACCGACACTCCTCCTCCAGATCTCCATTGATTCCTGTGAAGAACCTGCTCATCTCATCCCTGCTGTTAGACACAAGGGAAGTAGCATACCTGGATAGCTTAACAAACTTCAGGGAATACTCCCTGATGTCATGGATCCCTGCTTAAGGTTGATGAACTCCTCAACCTTGGCCTCCCTCATTTCTCTGGGAAAGAATCTCTCCAGAAAGGCTGTCTTAAATAGCTCCCAAGTGACTGGAACTCCGCCCAAAGCTCGGCTATCCTGCCACATCTTGCACCAAGTCTGTGCAACATCCTTGAGCTGATAGGATGCCAGCTCAGCCAGCTCAGCATCTGTGGTCCCCATAGCCACCAGAATCTTGTGCACCTCATCCACAAACTCCTGGGGATCCTCGTAAAGTCTCTCAGTCTGTCAGCCATGCTACGAACTGGTGGGTTCTCCCTCTGAATATCCTGCCGGTTGACCTGGGCAGTCATAGCCTGGGCCTGCATCATAATGGCCTGTGCCATCTGGGCCAGAGATGCCCTCACCTCAGCATCAGTCAACCCAGCTGGGTTAACTGGTATATCCACTCCTTCAGCTGGAGCCTGGGGTGGAACCTGATTGTCCCCAGCAGCTGCTCCTCCTCTCCTCTGACCAACATTCCTCCTAGTATTCATTCTCTGAAAGCAATAAGAATTGATGTTAGACATGCTCATAACACCAAAAAATCAGACATTAGGAAAAGCACGATAAGATCAGAAGAAGAGAAATTTTCCTACGCATCATGCGGTCTCTAATGCAGGATAGTGGTGCACTTCACTACCATGACTTAGAAACTACTCAATGTGGTTGATGTGAACTCATTATTCTTGGAACTTATACTAGTGCTCTGATACCAACTTTGTCACGACTGGAATCTAGACCCCAGACGAGACCGGCGTCGTTGACCTCTCAGATGTCGCAGACAAGCCTACTTACATCATTCTTACTTCATCTAGGTTAATTTTAACGGAAAATTTAAAACTTTTTGTTTCTTAACATACTTATTAAACATTCTCATCATTACATAATTGTCTTAGATATATTTGTACATTTAAGAATTATTAATTTATAATATTAATGGGACTATATATTTATATAGGGGGTCTTTGGTAGGGGTGTGCAAAAATCGAACCGACCGATAAACCGAATCGAAAAAATATTATTAGGTTATTGGATTATTGAGTTTTTAATGGGTTTATAAATTTTTTGTATTGGGTTATTGATTCGATATCGGTTTTTTACTATTGGGTTATTGGGTAAACCGATAACCCAATAAGATGTTATAATTTATTATTTTACCCTTTCTAATTATTAAATACTAATAATTTAATATATAATTAGATACTATAACTATATCAAATTATTAGTACTCTAACAACTTTACACTAGGACGCTTTATTAGTTTTTACTATATATCTAAAGATAAAAGTAAGGGGTTCACAATTGTAGCTATTTGATTTTAATTTTCGTTTGTCTTGTTGGACTAGTTTATTTTAGTTCACCATACTATGTTTTCGTGATAACATGTAATTATAGCTTTCGTACTATATTTTCTCTTATTGATGCAATTTCTCATTATCTTTTTTGTTTCAATATATCAAAGCATTTAGAGAAGTAAGAAGACATATAATATTTTATGGACATTTTCCTATTAGATAAACCAAAAATTGAATCGATAATGATTAAAAACCAACAAACCGAAAACCGATAAAGAATATGTTATCGGTTTATTATTGGGTTAGCATATTCAAAAATCGAAAATCGATAAACCGAACCAATAATATATAAAATCGAACCAAACCGATCGATGCACACCCCTAGTCTTTGGAAATATATTATCTTATTATCTTATTGAAATTGATAATTTTTCCATTTGCCCAAATTGGGACGAGAGGAAAATATCCTTTTCCCTTTTTCTTATATATTTTTTTAATTACAATATTCTGCTTATTTTCCCCCTTTTTTCCTCTTTCCCATTAACCCCTCTCCTCTCTCTTCCCGTTGATAAACCCTCCTTGCTGCTCCTCCGCCGGAGCGACACCACCGTCACCGCGAAGTCTACCTCTCCTTATCAACACCAAGTAGCATATTCCGGCGACCTGTAAGTTGCTCTATCTTTGGCTCTATTTGTCAACATCGAACTAATTGGTCGGCCTCTGATTCAATGTCCTATCGGCGATTTTTGCTGTCTATTTCGAGCTAATGCAACTCACACAGCTATTTATTATTCCAAGAAAGAATAGTTTGATTTCTCAACAAATCAGTGTCATGTAAAATAGAAGAAATGCTATGTCAAGGAGCATTGTATCTTCACTGGATGTGAACATATCATAAAAAGAAGTTAGAGTTCTGATTCAATTTTGTAAATGTTTTTAGGTGTTTGGTGCAATTGTGTTTCATTTACTTGCTATAGTTGATTTGAACATTGAGCATCACTTTTCCTTTTAATAAGCATGCATAACTGTTCATTTAGCTGATTGGTTTAACGAAATCTGGTAAAACTCACAAGAAAAGGCTGAAACTTGAGGGAGATGAGTTGGGAATTCGTTATTTGACCTGTGGGATGGATTGCATAATTTAAAGAGAAATGGCATAACTTGATATTCTGGAAAATTAGTTGTACTATAAATAGGGCATAATATGAGGAAAATAAATTCTTGAACTACTCAGTCAGAAAGGAGGTTTGAGATTATTTCTGATTGATGTCTGAGGTGAATGGTTCTATTTCTTTTGTTTGTATTCACTGTTTGAACTTCTCTTTGATCAGGATATGGATGCTATGGATGCTGAGGATGAAGTTCCTGTTTCAACTTCAGAACCTTCAACTCTAGTTGATGATAATTCAACTGTGGTTAATGCTATAGGTGCAGTTAATCTTCAACCAGTTCCAGCTGTCATTCCACCAGTTGTTCCAACGGTTATCCTTCCTCCTGTCGTGCCTGCAATTGCTCCAAGGCTTGCAGTTCCTACCCCTATTCCTCCCCCATTAGCTCCGTTGCCTGTTCGTCCACCTGTCCTTAGGCCTCCGGTAGCTCAGAATGGAGAAATGCAAGAGAGTGATTCAGATTCAGACCATGAAGAAATGGTATCTGGTCGTGGTGCTGCGGGCTCCACGCAAGAATATGAGATCTCTGAGGAGAGTAGAATTGTCCGAGAGAGGCAGGAAAAGGCCCTGCAGGAGCTTCTCATGAAGAGACGTGCTGCTGCGCTAGCAGTTCCTACAAATGATATGGCCGTTCGAGCTCGACTGCGAAGGCTTGGCGAACCCATAACTCTCTTTGGAGAAAGGGAGATGGAAAGAAGGGATCGACTGCGGATGCTTATGGCAAGGCTTGATGCAGAAGGGCAGCTGGAAAAGCTGATGAAAGCTCATGAGGATGAAGAAGCTGCAGCTTCTGCTGCACCAGCAGAGGAGGAGGATATTCAATACCCTTTTTACACAGAAGGATCAAAAGCACTTTTAGATGCTAGGGTAGAAATCGCCAAGTATTCTTTAGTTAAGTCAGCTTTACGTCTCCATCGCGCAAGGAGGAAAAGGGATGATCCAGATGAAGATGTGGATGCAGAGGTTGATTGGGCTTTAAAGCAAGCAGGGAGGCTGGCCCTTGATTGCAGTGAAATTGGAGACGATAGACCCCTTTTTGGATGCTCACTTTCACATGATGGAAAGATGCTTGCGACCTGGTATTCTTCTGAGCCTGTCTGTCTTGCTTTAAATGACCCTAACCCCACTCCCATTTTTTTTTTTTTTTATTTCGAGGGTTCTCTTTTCCTCGTTCTTTCTTTTTCTTTTGGGGGGTGGGGACTTCACCGGTGGGTGGGATAGAATCCATGGATTGTTTTTAGTTGGATAACTGCAGGCTTCAGTGTAGATTCATATACTAAAAAACCTGCTAGTGTTCCCCAATTCTGTTTTTTCACATCTATTGACTCATATGAGTGGAATATACTGCTTTAATTTTTTTTTGGCCAGTGATTCCCTATTAAATCTTGTGAAAAAACATGGTTAGTGGGACTGGGATGTAGTTTTTGATTCCCATATTAAATCTAACAGTTAGATGTTCGATTGTTTCAAGATCCTACCAAATGAACTGGAAGAAGGATTTTCATTCCCGTAAGCACAAAATTGTCATGCTATATTAGAGTGTCTTTTAACAGTTATGACTTACGAGTACGGATTCAAGCAACACATGACACTTTTTCCCCCTTTTCTCCTCTATTCAGTTCTCTGAGTGGAATAGCAAAGATATGGAGTATGCCTCAAGTGCAAAAGGTTTCCACTCTAAAAGGTCACACTGAACGAGCTACTGATGTTGTGTTCTCTCCGACAAGCAATTATTTAGCTACTGCATCTGCTGACAAGACCGCAAGGTTATGGAACTCAGAAGGTTCTCTCCTCAGAACTTTTGAGGGGCATTTGGACCGTCTAGCTCGGATTGCTTTTCATCCTTCCGGAAAATACTTGGGCACAGCTAGCTTCGACAAAACTTGGAGATTATGGAATGTGGAGAGCGGTGAAGAGCTGCTTTTGCAAGAAGGTCACAGTAGGAGTGTTTATGGACTGTCTTTTCACCATGATGGTTCATTAGTGGCATCATGCGGGTTGGATGCACTTGTTCGAGTGTGGGATTTAAGGACTGGGCGAAGTATTCTTGCTCTAGAAGGCCACGTTAAACCGGTTAGTCTTTCTTTGATGTGTGGTGTCCTTTTCCCTCATATGCTTTAGGGATTATAGGAAGACATAAAATATGAATTCTGCTACTTATTTTATTCATTGGTTCCAGGTTCTTGGTGTCAGTTTTTCACCGAATGGTTATCATTTGGCTAGTGGTGGCGAAGATAATACCTGTCGAATTTGGGACTTAAGGCAGAGAAGATCTTCTTACATCATACCAGCTCACTCCAATCTTATCTCTCAAGTTAAGTTTGAGCCTCAGGAGGGATACTTTTTGGCTACAGCTTCCTATGATATGACTGCTAAGGTATAACTTTTAAGTCTTTCATGATTGTGCTACTTCTTGGATCTTTTTTTGTTGCTTGTTTTTATATTTTAAATCTTAAACTTATGTTTCAGGTATGGTCATCAAGGGATTTCAAACCTGTAAAGACACTCTCTGGTCATGAAGCAAAAATCATGTCATTGGATGTTGCATCAGGTAAGTTCCATTTGATTTCTAGCTATTGTTACCTTTTCGTGGAGTGGAACAGTATCTTGAAGGCATTTAAGAAGTATATGGCTTGTGCTTATTATATGTTTTGCGTCTTTGGTAGTAAGCCAACCATTCCTCTCAACAGAACAATTGTGCGTCTCCTATGCTTTCTTAAGCTATACTGGTGTTAGTTCTTTTTTCAGTCTGAGATGTCTTGCCTTGTGATTACATTTATGGTAGGGAAGAAGCTAACCCACTTTCAGAACCAAAGAGCATTGGTAACAAATGAATGATCAGATTTGTGATTATCTTTCACTTCCTGCCTTTCAGTTATCATTAACTTCGTAGTAATTTTATGCCGGTCCCCTAATTTTGTTTGGAATTATATTTTGCCATGCTTCTCTTAATGTTAATGAAAAAAGTGTTTTCTATGACGGGCTTATTCCATGCTATCCACCCTCCTCAAAAAGAAGAAAGAAACAGAAACTGATTTCAAGAATCTCAAACCTTTGCTTCACATTTCACAAATGCTAATCTGTCTATTTCTCTTTTATTTGGTGCCAGATGGACAATTCATCACAACTGTGTCTTATGATCGAACAATCAAGCTATGGTCAAGCAAAAACATAGAGAAGGAAGAGAAAATGGATATGGACTAGATTTTCACCTTGCTAAGTTCGTAGGCGTCTTACCAGTTTCAGAGATCATCAAGAAGAGTTGAGTACATTGATTTATGTGTTACGAATCTCTGTAGAAAATCGAAGCACGTAGGCCCTTTGCTCGTTTGTATTTTGTAAAGCCTTCGTCAACCAATGAAGTAGTGTCATGCTCTACTGTTCAAGACGGACCCAAGGGTTTGCTGATCCGTGAGTTGGGTTTAGAACACCACGAGACGGTTCTTGTACTGCAATTGTTTTACACAATGAATGTCCTTGTACTGCAATTGTAATCAATTGTGGTGTGCAGATTTTCAGTGCATTTCTGAGACAACTCTTGTATTAAGTATTTTGACGAGATAGAGAAATTAAAGAACATTATGAGGAACTTTTACCATTTCGTTTGTCTGACCTGTTTATGAAAATGCTTTTCTCGAATCCTTCATCAGTGTTTGTAAATAACAAATTAGGCAAAGATCGTTACAGACATAATTACCAAGATGAATACGTCTTGCAACATCAAAATCTTACAAAGAAAGCTAAGTACAACATGTGCCAATGCAGTTTCTAACAAAATTCTCCTAGGGAATCAGTATAGGTTACAAGTTTCAACTATCATGCATGAATGTATATGGCTGTCACTTTCTTCAAAATACGGTATCGTCGTTCTTCATAAAATAAAAACCTCTTCATGCAGGTTTAAGTTAATCTTCTGATGGAATTTGCCCAGTTGAAATAGCTGTTCTCGTATCACAGCTTCATTTGTACCAACCCGTAAGGAGCCATCTCAGCAGAAAACAGAAGCCACAGCACATGGCCTGTAAGACATACATTTGTTACTCTTAACAATCCTTCCATATATAAGAACTTATCTGACGAGATCATGTACATAGCTATCTATGCACATGAACAATCGAATAAAGGAGGGAAATAGAAGCATTTCACAAGCTCAATGATTGAGAATGCTGCAATCAGCATTATTGTTATCATAACTACATTGACTAACTAGAAATGTATCGTTGTTTTTGTGATTTAAGAACAGTCGTTGGAGGTAACAAGCAACGACTGCAGAATAGAACAGGA
This sequence comes from Solanum sitiens, assembly GCA_016801875.1. NCBI lineage: Eukaryota > Viridiplantae > Streptophyta > Magnoliopsida > Solanales > Solanaceae > Solanum > Solanum sitiens. Next base: position 614,376 of record JABWTJ010000275.1, read on the forward strand.
AAGCAACTGAACACCCCTGGTGATTTATAAATGAAAAAAAAATTGTAAAGAAGAGAAGGAACAATTTATTTACCTGGAAGACTAGTAGCGCGACACAAAGGGACTGTTCTGACATTCTGCCCAATTGCCTTAAGAAAAGGTTCACTAGTGTGCCATCATTTGTTCCGGTCAATAAGCCAGTCTTAGGATCGAACCTGAAAGGATACAGGATTAGTTAGTCCAAACACAAACAGGAATTCCAAAACTTAAGCTGCTTCAATTAGAGAACTTACTTAGGGAGTCGATGTCTTGGACAAGGTACAATACCAGCAAGCTGAAAGGAATTCAAGGGAGTTGAGCGTACTTAGAGATCCAGAATTAGTTTAAACTATATCATTTATTTTGCAAGATGGGTTGCACAGAGAGAGAGAGAGAGAGAGAGAGAGAGAGAGAGAGAGAGAGACCTGAGGTACTGATAGTAGGAAGTTCAGAACTTGCGGCAAAAAGAATATAAGCAGTGTTTCACTGAAAGGAAATAGAGAAAACTAGACACATTAGTTGTAAGTTTCAGATGAAGAAACTTGAACAAATATCTTCATAAGTACAGACACTAAAGATCATTTATACAATACATACTATGGTGATACTCTATCAGACAGTTTATGTGACTACTTTGGTACATCTTAATACGTTTAATATATTTCAACTATGATACCATTCTATGATCTACACAAGTTTGAAGATTTCACTTCAATTAACAATTTTATACATAAATGAGTTCCCCAACTCAGCCAAAACTAGTCTTTACAGTTTCTTTTCACTAATATCAATGAGATCCTCAATGCAGCCAAGTCTACTTTCTTCAAAATCAGGAAAGGGATAAATTACAAGCATTTTACAGAAGTAATGTGATTCAACTCTTTGAGGGACTGATTCTTGAGAACTCAATGGATTAGTGAGTTAAAAACCCTTCACATTTTTTCTTGTTCAGATATGGTAGTTTTCCCCTGATATAAGCTTGTTTGTTAAGCCCTTCGTGAACAGATTTGGGATCGTGTTGGTGCAACTTTTTTTTTTTTGAGAATGAACTCTTTTGATTTTGATAAAATAATATGCAAATTGTCTGAGGATGTCATTCCCTTGGTTCCACTTTTCAAGGACAATAGACTAGTCACTTTTTTCCTGATAAAGACAATACACTGTTGTTCACACAATTCTACAATCACTTTTCTTTCCTGATAAATACAACTATCTCAGTCACTTATTGGAAAAACATGGAATTCATAGTCATCAGCGAACGAGGGTGCTCCATTCTCGCTTGGAAATCACTATGTCACAAAGTCAAATTGACAAGGGGAAATGGGAGGACCTTTTTTTTGCTAAAAGATCAAAGATCAAATGGTTCAAGAAAAAGACTAGCAGAAGCAACACTGAACTGAATTGCTAGAAAAAGGCAGGAAGATGTACCTAAAGTGACCCAAGATTCCAGCCACTGCCATGGTCATTCCAGCAAAATATGTAAAGGTATCACCAACGAAAACTGAGGAAGGATACCTACAATGACAGTGGCGAGTGTAAGTATTAAGTAAAACGTATTGCTGAAGGAGAACTCTGAGGTTGTTTCAAGATTAAATTTTACCAGTTGTATGAAAGTAAAGCCAAGGAAGTAGCAAGCATTGGCTGAACAAGGTAAATAGAAAAAGCATGGGCTAGTTTGTATTCAGGATCAGCAGATGCTCCAATTTGCATGATGTTGTGTATCAAAATCTGTAATTACTATAGAGTTAGATGACATTCAATCGTCCAAGTGATAACTAGAGAACAGTTAAAGCTTACAGCAGCTGCGATAACGACTGTCTGCCCAACTTCAAGGCCATTGATACCAGCGTGAATATTGATCGAATTTGTGCAAAATATTGCCAATAGCCACATATATAATTTGTAGATACATCCTGTAAAACCAGAGAGAATGAAGAACCGACTGAAGTCAACATATGGAAAGAATTAATGTATGAAATGGTAAAGAATTATATCCATACAAGACACGACTTTAAGCATGTTAAATGTGCATTTTAAACTTGGAGTACTTCATCAAATATGACAAACTCCAACTTAAGGGCCTTCAATAGAAGCACAAAGAAATCATAGGATGCTTACCTAGATCCAAGATCTCTATTCCAACATATGAGACAAGGGGTTTCGGTATAATAATAGTTGTATGCCCAGCATATGCCATCAACAATGGAAGAGCTGCAATGGAGGGTAGCAACAGTTTCCTGTTTCAAAAAATTACATGAACTTCATAAGATCTAAGCTGAAAAGATTTCAAAAGGCTCCCACCAGTTGCATCAGAGAAAGCCTTTCGATATGAAAGAAATGCTTACACTCTCCAAGGTACATCAAGGACGTCATCCACAAACCCAAGTAGCATCATGAAGCAGATTGAAGATAATGCAGCATTGTATTCCACAAGCCACTGCCAGGTTCACAAAGTCAACGGCTAGACCAACAATTTTTTTGACGAGGAAAAAAGAAGGTGCAGCTAAGTACTATTATTTCGAGCGACATATTTAATGTAACTATTACACAAATCACATATGAACAAGCATATACACAATATTTTGAGGTTATCTACACACCCCTCTTTCTCACTACTTCTCTCCCCATCTAGTCTGCTTAATCTCTACTTATCTGCACTGTTTTATCCTGCCCTGCATTTTTCTATGCCTTTGACATCACTGTTCTGCTTTTTGTTGCAGACTATATTTTGCTTTATGAAATTAATTTTGACATTTAGAGTTAGAATCAATCCCACGATTTGAGTGATACTTTACTAAATACCAAATTGGTGTGTTTGTCTTCTCGTTTTCAGTCACAGCCCTGTCCTCTTATTTTGAAAATTCCATGCGTTCGTTACATGTTATGCTCTTTGGGCCTATGATTTTGACACAACCAGATCATGCTTTAGTTCACTTAGAAGGAAGCAGGCATGTGCTTCGTGCACAAGCACATTGGATGCACATCAGAGTTTTTCTTCTCGTTCTGTTATTAATTATATATTTGAAAAGTCAAAAGAGTGTTTTTTTTCCAGATAAAACTTGCAAAAAGTGATTTGGTTAGTCACATTCTCTTTGATTATTCAAAATTTTCTATAGAAGTCAACTGTAAGATGTCAATTGACACCATGACAAGCAGCAAAAAAGTCTAGGGGAAATAAATGGATTTGGATATGTGTATAAGGATGCATGATAATTAACCCAGCTGCCCAATTTACTGCAATGCACAACCACTTGTGAATTGTCAATTAGTAGTATTTCCCCCCAAAAAGCAATAAACCAGCAACTTGCAACACTACAACTAGTGAATACTGAATATGTTTTTTCTCTTTAACCTTATAGCTACAATTCTTTTAATCAACAAAGATAATGGTTAATGAGGATTCATATAGTCCTTCACAACTTGTTTGGGACTGATGAATCATGGACTGTTATAATTATAATCCTTTGAAGAAGTTAAAAGAATATAGTTAAACACGTGCTTATAAGCTCAATGTCAGTAGGGATCAATCTTTGGCACTGTTTTTTCATTTTTAAATGGAGAAAAAGAAATTCTCTTATGTTTTATCATACTAATACTAGTTAGAACTTAGAAGTTCTCACGACTGGCAAGCAAGAAAGGAGCACACGAAATAATGCCAGAAAAAGACAAAAGGTAAATCAATATAAGCAGTTATCAAGACGTAAAGTAGATCATCAATGAACAAGAAAACTCCAAATTAAACCACAAAGCTTGCAACTTTACTTACATTTGAATCAGCTGTGAAGTTGAAATATTGAAACAAGATTGCCACGACCAAGAACACAGCCCCAACAATGATGCCTAGTGACTCGGGTCTGCGAAAAAACAATATGGATCACTCATAAATTGCTTAGTCTAACACCGCATAACTTAATTGAACTTTGTCTTAACTATTGAAACCCACTCTCTTAACTGGGTTCATCAAATCACTCACTATGTCCCAGCAAAGCTGTCCTACCTTCATTTTAGGCCGTTCCAGAATGATCTATGCTCATTCTTTTTTATCAGTAAAGAGAAATTTTACGAATTCCCAGCATTAGCCGTAAGCTGGTAATGTCTCCATTTCAATTTGTTTGTCTTACTTTCCCTTTTAGTCCGTCTAAAAATGTCTAGATCCTTTCCTCATATAACTTTTTTATTCCAACATTACATTTTTAAGATCACAAATTAAAGAACATATCGGTACATTTAGCTTAAACCAAAAGATACAAAAGTTTCTTTACTTTCTTAAACTCCGTGCCTAGTCCAAATCCGATAACCAAATTGAAACAGTGTAGCCACATTACATATTGTGTGATGAGCTCAAGAGATCAACCATGGCTCTTGTGGTAATGATCTAAAAAAAGATATGCATAAATGAAAAGCTTTTAGAATAGAAATTTCACATTTTTTAACTTTTAAGCAAACCAATTCAAACTAACACTATCAAAATAAAGAAGTAAGGCATAAATCAGTACTGAATTCCACTAGCTTCAAGTAAATTAAAACTTCAATTTCTCCTTTCAAAGCAAATTTTTTTAAAAAACTTACACTTTGACAGAGCCTTGAGGAGTGCCTTTTTTGTTGATATCATATCCAAATAAATTCCTTCTCAATACGTACTTAGAGGCAACAGGAATCATAGTCACAGTGACGAAGAATCCGATCAAGCTAACAATTACATTGATGAGAATCGATCGTCGGAGCTCCGATTCGATGTCGTAGTGATAAAATATCAAGTAGAAGTACGGGATTAAGAATATCAAAGAAATTTTGAATATTAAGTAAACTTTCGCCGGCGCTATAGGAGGTTCCGGTGAGGAGTCACTGGATTTAGGTTTTTCCGTGTTTGTGGATGATTCCGGTTGATTCACGGTGGCCGGCGCCGCCGTTGACGGTCGTTTTTTAGCTGCCATTGTGTCGATCTCTCTCACAGTGTGTCACTTGTGGGAGACTATTGTCATTTTGGGTCTGAATTTTTTACTTTTTTTATTTTTTATTATTTATATTTTGTTATTATTCACTTAATTAATTACGTATTTTTTAATCTATAGTACACTTGGTATCCAATAAAATTTGGACACGTCAGATGAATTTGTCATATGTGGGGTATTTGTTGCTTCAAAAATGGAGATCAAGTTTTATTTTTTTGTATTTTCTTTTTTTTTTTAATGCACGGATGCTCCAGTGACGAGGGGTGAGAAATTAACTGTAATGAATATAATAGAGGTAAAACAAATCAAAAAAGTCTCGAGAGAGAAGATTAAGCTAGCGTTTGGCCATAGATATTCAAATATTTTTGGCAAATATTATTTGGATGAATATTTGGTGAAATTTCACCATGTGTTTGGCCATAGAATTTGGAAAACATATTTCATTTTTTTAAGAAATATGATTTATACCCATAAGTTTTTAAAACTATCAAAATTAACCATAAATTTATATTACATAGCAAAATAGAAATCTCACGTAACAAGATTCATGACTTCCGCAACAAATCAACAAGCATCATTACAGTAAACATTCGTATAGTGAAAAGGTCTTGGTACAAATCATGATAATGAAAATACAATTAATATAAATTCGAAAAAAAAAAGAACAAAAAGAAGGAAATAAATATTGCAATCCCTGAATAATCTGAAAGAGTTTAAACTATTCTTTAATATAATCTTCCCATATTTTATGAACAACCTCTTCTCGATGAGCTTGCATTTTCCATATACAATTTTTTTGCAATTATAGAATCCTTTTTAGCTCTGACGTTTAGTTCTTCGTCAATGTGCTTGCTTATTGACTTATAATGCCAATTTCTATCCTTTCTGTTGCAAATATTTATAGAAAATTGTCATTATTATGAAATAATAATATTTCGTTTTACTTACTTCAATATTTCCTAATAAAACTTACTAACGACTTATTTTAATTTCTTAACAGAAATAATTTTAAATTTTTTACTTATTTTAATATGTTTACCCACCCGTTTATTATTTTACTTAACTTAACACTTTCCAATAAAACTTACTAATTACTTACAAAAGTATAAAATTGTTATTACTATTATTATTACTATTATTATTATTAAATGACAATGTTTCATTTTACTTACTTTAATATTTTCTAATAAACTTACTAATGGATTATTTTAATTTCATAATATAATTAATTATTAAATTTTAACTTATTTCATTATGTTTATCGACCCCCTCTACAATTACTTATTTTACTTACTTCAATACTTTATAATAACATTAATTAAGTAAATAAACTCCTAATAATATTGATAAATAAACTCCTCAAATTACTTTAATGCTTAATTAAATTAAGTTAATTTCATTGTCAATATATATAAAATTAAAGAAAAAAATTTAAGTCATGTTAAATATCTTAAATATTTCACAAATATTATTGATCTCGTGCATAGCACGAGCTATATTTTACTAGTATAATAGAAAAGTGTATTAATTGAGTTAGTTGATAGATGGGGAGCTAATTGAATTGGTTGGTGTCAATAAATAGATTATTTTTGTAAAATATAAAAGTTAGGTGTAAAAATTGAATTTTAAAACTTCCCAAATAATGAAATTTGGCCCAAATACTAGTTTTTTCTAGTATTTGGGAATTTGGAAAATTTGCCAAAAAAATTTGCCAAATAATGAGAAAGTGTATGGACAAACAAAATTTGCCAAATTTTTCTCCAAGTTTTACTTGCAAAATCTATGGCCAAACGGGCCCTAAACATAACATATCTCACTTTTAACTTATCGAGAACACGACCTAACATAAAAAATATTAAGATCAAAGGTAAGGGCAAAACGTCAGTCCATAGTCAATGTTTTTATCGATATTGTTACTATTCTTCTCTTAGGACTCGTTTAGTATGAAGAATAAGAGATGATTAATCTCGAAAGTAATTTTAGAATAAGTTTATTCAATATTTTGTTGGGATTAAATTGAAATGACTTACCTCACTATTATCACTGTCCTAATTACTTGTCAACTTTTCCCTTTATAGTTGTTCTTAATTACTTGTCCATTTTGACAGATAAAAAAAAAGACAAAAAATTTTGCCTACTATGCCCTTACTTATTACTTTGAAAAAAATAGAACTTCTTGAAAAAACTTAAATTTTTAACTCATTCATCATAATCAATAGAGGTAAAATGATAAATTCACTATATCGATAATTATTTCCTTAACAGATGTACCGATTTAAAAGTGAACAAATAATTAGGAACGAAAGAAACAATTAATCATATGATAATTTGTTGTCCAAACAAACAAAGCCTAATCTTCTTTTCTTCGATTTTAGTAATACTTTTTTGTGTGAGTTGTTTGTTATGCTATTTATTCTCTTTTTAAGTATTTTCAACATGATTTCTTCATATGTAATTTGCTTTTCACATAATTTTTAATATGATTATACGAGCCAAGAGTCTTAAAAAAAAAAACCTCAAGTAGCGATAAGGCCCTCATGAATACAAATTCAAATTAATTTAATAAAATCATAAATTATAATTACAAAATGGAAACCACAGTGTGTTTGAATGCTGAGCAAAATAGGAAGCACTAAAACCACTATATAGTAAGTTTTTCACAACGCAAATTCAAATTAATCAGATCAATAGATTATGAGCACGTGATGAAATTCGAACTAGGCTAACTAGTGTGTTCGGGCAAAAATAGGGAGACCACTAACATCATCACGGTAGACTTTCTACGATGTGAATCCAAATTAGTTAGGTTAGTAAGTTCCAAACACCGGAGTGTTAAACAAAAAAACATAAGTTGCAACAGGAGTATTATGACACTCACATTTGCTTCCTCTGTGAATCAACAAGGCATCACAAAAATCAGGATTCACCTTTTATATGTCAAAAAGCCTTATGAGCCAAGTATGTAATCCATGTTAGCTTCTTGAAAATAATCTCTGTCGCGTTTTCTTGGTATGGTTCCATATTCTTTGAGAAGACGATCAAAGATGTTGGAATTAGCAAAAACGATGGCTGGTACTTGGAACCTGCTACAGCTTCAGGACAAGGCCAATGGGACTGTGATCACTGCCATCTACATCTGGGAGAATGTACGAGTCATGCACCTTGTCAGCAATGCATTCCGAGACAAGGAAGTAGTCAAGCCGCCATCCTGCCATTTTATATACATCATAGAGGATAAATCCCATCACAAACAATCTGAAAAACCAATGTAATTGGACAAACAATGTGAGGTTGGAATTATCTTGTGAAGGAGAAGAAGTAACAAATACTATGGTCGACTAGAGATTAGAAAAATAAGATGTCGGACGAGTAGTTACATAGATTAATGTGTTAAAGAGAAAACATAACTACATGGCGATAGGTTATAGGTAGTCAAGCCTTTATCTAAGTAGCAGATTGACGTAACTGGAGCAGGTGTCTAGGTTGCGGAAAGTCTCACGTGAAGCTCTAGGATCCCATCAGCATCAAAAAAGTTAAATTAACAACCTGGTGAGAATGTCTAGGTTGTTAAAAGTCTGGCGTAAGGCTCTAGGACCCCGTCAGCTCAAGATAGTTGACAATCTGGTACAAATTATAAGTTGCTAAATGTTTTGGCGTAAAGCTTTAGGAGTGCATTCGCCAAGATAGTTAATTCAAGCTAATAACCTGGACGAAGTATCCAAGTGCTAAATTATATTAGGCATAAGGTCTAGGAGCCCCACCTGCCAAGATAGTTAACTCCAGTTAACAACCTGATAAAAGTGTCTTAAGTTGCTAATAAATGTATTGGCATAAAGCTCAAGGTTCACGCAAGCCCAAGATAGTTAAAGTACAGATATGGTACCTGAGCCTAACTCAACCCCAAAAGCTTACTCATAAGGGGAGGATTTTTCGAGCCCATATAAGCAAACCACTAGTCCATTCCCCAACCAATATGGGACTCAAACCACAAGCAAGTGCCAGAGTTTAAACTCAAAAGTTGTACTTCCACAATTACTACTGTCAAATGGGCAATGTTGTCATTTCACTAGACAGTGAAACACACGAAAATATCTACTTGTAGGGCTATGGAGAAGAGTACATGAAGAAGCACAAACTGAGGCATGTTTCTGGTTTTCTTAGTTTGTCATAATAAGAACAGCTCAAGGTAAACAGAGGACAAGTAAATAGCACCATAATAGAATAAATTCTTAAATACCTTTATTAGTTTTACGTCCACCATGGCGGTAACCCCAATAAGTATAACCAACGACACCAGGATGCTGCTTCCTGAATGTATCTACAAACCCCTTGTTTAGAAAGTTCGTTTCGAAAGACTGTCTTTCTTCTTCAGTAAAGCCTGCACTTCTTTTATTTCCCTAAGCAAATGTAGGGAAAAAAATCAGAAACCATGAATCAGAATGATATCAAAACTAAAATGCAACTTCAGTAAGCTAAGCTAACAACTGAAGACAATTGCTAAAATCCACAAGCAAACAGGAATCCTAGGTTGCATAGTCAAATCATTGTGTTAGAATGATAATTTCCAATACTCAATTGCACTTTAATCAATGAATAACTATTTCAGTAAATGATGGGAGGACCGAACAAGTTCCCATGGCACTAGGTGCAAAGTGCAAACAGTTGCCAAGTTTTTATTTTTTTCTTTTCAGAAAAGCAGTGTATCTCTATTTGTGGTGGATGACTTCTATATGCTAGTTAAAGTAAACAATTCTTTTCCCTCCAGTTGATATTTGGAGCACTACCCACACCTATTAGATTTCAAAGTATATCTTGACCTGTATACCGTAATTGGATAGGATTTCGTTTATGTTGATTCCAATGTTATCCTTAAAGATAGATGCTAAAATAATCACCTTAAAAATGTAGTAAGTTAAATTGTACTCCCTCCGTCTCAATTTGTTTGCCTTACTTCCCTTTTTACTCTTTTTTTTTTAAAATGCCTTTTTCCCCCTTTTTAACAACTCTTTAATTCTAACTTCCCTCATAGCATGTTTACGATCACAAGGTTAAAGGACATTTTGGTACATTCCACAAAATTTTCGTTTAAGACCACAAGATTCAAAAGTATTCTTGGTTTCTTGAACTGCATGTCAAGTGAATACCAAACAAACAAATTGAAAGGAGGGAGTAGTATTGTTTCAATCTGCTCAAAATTCTAATGCTTGCTTCGTTGCAGCTTTTATTTTCTCTCTTAGGGGCATCATTGATGCTGCTTCGTACCTTCTCTTACAACTATATATCAAGAGTCACTTGGCGCAATGAATCATTCACATATGCATAAACTGCTTCTGCATCATTTACATGATTGGATGTGACAAAAAAATACTTACAGTAGGATTATAAATATCTATCTCCTCGTGGGCACAATTTAGATCACCGGTCAAAACAACAGGTTTCGACTTCTCTAGCTCCTGCAAAGCCACAGAAGAAGAAAAAATTGAGGTACTTGATAGAGAAATGATACGCGGTGCATAAGATGTCAGTAAAGAAAGCAACACTTACTTTCATGTAACTGCCAAGAGAAGGATCCCACTCTGTAATTCTGTATGTCTGGTAAAGTACATCTTGTTAGTCATTTCCGTAAAAAGAACTGCATAACATAACATTACAAATACAAGAAGACACTGAAAAACATAGGGAACTACCAATCGGCGTAGTCCATCACCAGAATTTGGAACATATCCACACAGTAAATAGAAGTTATCAAATTCCACCGTGACAAGTCGTCCTTCAGTATCATGATCTGGTATACCGAGACCATATTTGATAGAAACTGGTTTAATCTGTCAAAGAGGAAAGCAACAGGATAATACTGCTTACACACAAAATAAACCAAAAACAATTCAAGGAAAGAAGACATAGTTGCTCAATCTTCTTCCTTTTCTATTAGTAAAAAAATAATTCTCAGAGACCAAAGTAAGGCACCCAATGGAAGGCTTGACATAAAAATAGACATCACAATTCATAAAGGAAAAGCAATCTCAAATAAGGAAGATCAAACATCAGAGACCTTTTAAAGATCATCTTGCACAAAGAAATACCCGTGGATCAAGAAAATGTACATATATTATGAGTTATGGAAGTAGCTAATTTTCGCAGTACTTTCTACTCCTTTTCCCCTCTAACTTCTTCAATTCTGGTTTTACACTTGCGGACAGGTGTATTTGGAGATCTATGTTCAGTGCAAGAATGGCGGAGTTGGATAATTTGACAGGTCTAATGAAGAAGAAAATCAGAAAAATAAAAGGAAAAAAAAAAGAACGGGAAGGACAAAGAATCGTACTCGTGAGATGATTGCAGTACCAGAATATCCAAGCTTAGAGACACTGCACGTCCAAAAGCTGTTCTTATAGTCATGGAGACTTTCCTTGATCGCTTCAACGTCTTTTTCCTGCTTTCAAGAATCAGACATGAGATTAGCCAAGACAGCACAAATATTTGTCGTAGGAAAGGGAAAAAATCTCTATCGGTCACATAGTAATCTACACAGTATTCAGAAACCATAACTAATGACCTAAGCTCATTGATGGCTGTAAGCAGCTTAGATCTTAACTATTGCACTAGAAGGTAATTTTCCATCTCTTCTAGAGTATACCGGTAACTAGATTTTGTCGAACTTGTTTATACACAACAAAGAAAACCTCCAGTTTCTGTTGCAGTCTCCACAATCTAGATCTGAGAACTCAGCCCACCTTGAATTTGAAGAATTGTGTTAACTAGGAAGCAAGTAACCTTAAGGAACCTGAATGGTTAATTGGTTACACACACACATACACATGAATACGAGTGTGTGTATGGATATACATGAACATGTGTGTGTGTTTTTGGTGGTAAAAGACACGTTGTTTCTTTCATCGAGTTGAAATTAGGAGGATTATGTAATGAGATGACACATAACTGTCTTGCGGTTATTGGCCATGCAGCTGTTACACAATTTTTATCTTTGTTTAAAAGAAGAAGACCATAATTGTATTAATTGAAGCATCATCTGCATCCAAAGTTTGTTTACAAAGATCTCAATATGTATGAGTAAGATAAACAGCTGTTATATTATATCACATTGCAGAAATTTGAAGGACACACTCCAGAATGTCCAAACAGCATAAGATATTATGTCTCTACCATTTCCCTTATTTTCATCCACTCCAATTATCTAAGAACCGAGAAAGATAGGTACAAATTACATGCATAAAATTTTGCATTGTGTGTAAACAGCGATGGAGCCGTGATTTTTAAAAGGGTATTCAAAATAGTAATTTAACACACGAAGAAGCAAGGTTGATTCAACATCTACTATATATACATAATTGATAATGTTAGTATTATCTATAGAACATAATTTTATGGAGAAGGCAGTTACCCTTCCCTGACTGCGCTACTATGTGTAAGTTATGTATAAAATATCTATTAAAATATCAAGTTCATCCATACTAACAGGAAAGAGATAAAATGAGAGTTTGCCTGTAGTTTAGTCTCCTGTAGGCATATTACATCAAAATCTTCTCTATCAGCAAGCTGCTGTATGCAAAGATTCTTCAACTTCAATAGAGCCCTCAGACCATTGACATTCCAAGACAATAACTTAACATGTTTAGTATCCTTAGAAAGAGGAGGTGGCCTCATTGTTTTAGGATTATATACAATCCACCCATCTTTGGGCTTCTTGTGAGCGAAAATAGTCCAAGGTTCATCTTGATTTACAGAAAGATCAACAGCCTCAGAAACTCCTATGTGTGCTGAAGCAGTCGCCGATGAAACTTTTCTCTTTGCTCGTACATTTTTCTTGCCTGTAAAGTTATTCATCATTTAATTTGCTGTCACAGCAAAGCCAAGATGTACAGTAAGTCAAGTGTGAAATAACCAGACAAAATGAAAAATACCAAATTACCTTTGATATCATTAGATTCAATGGACATTTCTTGGGTAATTTCAGATTGTTTAACAATAATGTCAAAACTGGTATCCTTAGTCTGGCCTTTTGTCACTCGTTTTTTCGTCTGCCGAGTAGTAGGAACCTCGGATGCAACGTCGCTTTGGTTGCAATTCTTACTTGGCACTTTTCTAGACTTCTTTTTTGAAGGGTTAGCTGCTACTTCTAGACTCTCCTCAGATGATACTTTATCCTCCTGTGTCACAGATCCATTGCCTGCATCTATAGCAGAAAGTTACCGGTTAAAGTATCTGTCTGTTGCACTTTCGATTTTGGAGAAGTCCGCAGAATAATACTATGATCGCCTAGATAAATACTGATCATGACTTTCTAATAAAGACGTTATTTTAAGGGCTTGGTTGCAATTAAAATGACAGAAAAGAGTACCATCAAGTTTGCTGTCGAGGAAAGTCTTCAAAGAAGCAACAAGTTCTTGCTTAGTACCTCTGGAAGGAATCCCAAGACTCCTGAAAACGCAGAACTTGCTGTCATGTCACAGAATCAAATTGAAAGCTGCTGTAAATTACTAGGTGATACATTCTGCGGACTTCTCCTACCCACACAAATCATTTCTAAAATGGAACATCACCCAAACAGAGATTCTAGACCAACTTTTGTGTTCCAGATGAATCACTTAGTGTTGTATGTTATACAGTGTTGTCAAAGGCAAGCTTAAGCCCCGAAGCAAGGCACAAAACGTGTTAAGCTCTTCGCCTCGCTTAATGTGCGTTTCAGTGTCGTCATCAAGGTTCTAAGGTATATTTTCCTTGCCAAGAAGAGGCAACACTAAACAATTGATATTTCACTTATTTTTTTGAATCAGGTTAACAAAATTGATATTTCACTTATTTGTTAAAAAAATTCAATTTCTTCGTTCATCTATTTGTCATTCAAGCTTATAATTGTTAGTCTTGGACTAAATATATATATATTGGGTTTTTTTCTCCCTTTGCAGTTTGCACTTTTTTCCATTAAAACATACGCTTTGTTTGCGCTATGCGCCTAAAGCTACAACACGCCTTAGAGCTTTTTCGTGCTTTTTGCTTTTGATAACACTGATACTATAATGCTTCCAGCCACTTGCTTAGTCCAAACCAGGTTCAGGACTCTTTTAGCTCTACTAAGACATCATAATTTTTCATGGAGTTCAATAATTTTACGTATTCACTGCTTAAGGAAGAATATTTTAGACCAAGCTGGTAAGTACCTATGTAAAGCTAGAGTATATAATGCACAAAGGTAGTACATGTCGTGACTGTCAGGTAATCCTTTTCACACATATAATTAACCTTATATCTAATATTGAAAATTATTGTAAGAAGCAATGTAGAAAAAATCTTTTCATATACTCTTCCCTGTAAAAAAAGGTATGCATCCAATTATCTTTGCTTGAAACAGAAAAGTCCAGCCAATATTCTTTTTCCTCATTTTCTAAGAGACTAATCCAGGCATATAATGAACCACACAAAATTATTCGATCAAACCTCTAAATCAAGTAAAAATATGGATTCCCTTCTACAGAAACCAAGCAACTAATTGCATTACAACAAACATGCAATGCAAAATCCCATCTTTGTTTCCTCCATTCTCTACAATCTTTTTATTTTATTGGGGCTGAACGATGAATTCCTGAAGGCCAATAGAGCATGGCTTAGAACTCAATGATAGAAAACAAATATGAATCACTTATAACATAATAGCACATGATGCCAACACTGAGCACTATAAGATATACTTGAGTTCCTCCAGCAACCAAGAAACTAATTGCACTACCACAAACATGCAATGCAAAACCCATCTTTGTTTCCTCCGTTCTCTACTATTACTATAATAACCGAGAAATCCCAGAGGGCCAATTTCGCACAGCTCAAAACTCATTGATAGCAAACAAAAATGAATCAACAACAACAACAACAACAAACCCAATGTAATCCCACTAGTGGAGCCTGGTTAAGTGTGAAAAGACCTTACCCCTACCTTTGAGAAGATAGCGAGGCTATATCCGAAAGACCCTTGACTGAACAAACAGTGAAAAAGAGGCACTAGCAACAAACAGACACAACAAGATACTAAGAAACCGAAGCTAAACAAGACATGAATCATCTACAACATAATAGCATATGATGCAAAACAGTTAGCACTTTAAAATATACCTAAGTTTTACTCTGAGCTGAGGAACAGTCATTTTCTCTACTGTTTCCACATCCTCCACAAGAATCTCCCCACTCTTGCCACCATTTCCCTACATATAACAAATAAAAACTCAATCAAAAAAAAAATAAATCAATCTTTCTTACTGAACCATCCTCCAAATGCTGAAAAAGACATTAACTGGTCACAAAGAAACAACCTTTGAAACACCCTTTTCAGCTGCAACACTCATTTGTTCATTTGTTTTTCCAGTAGCTGATGAGGTTGAAAAGGGTCTTTTTTTAGACCCCATTATTGTCAAATTCACAGAAACCAAAACCTGAAACTTGGGTTTCCTTAAAATGACTCCAACACTGAGAAAAAGGTACACTCTTGAGATGATAAAAAATCAAGAACAACAACAAAAAAATATAATACAAAAATAGAAACTGACATATATTACCTATTGGAAGTGATGAAATTATAAAGACCAAACTTAAGAGATTGTAACATTGATTGTAATAAGATCAATATATGAAGGAGAAAAAGAAAGTTCAATTCCTTTCTATGGGGGGTAGGGGTGGGGGTTTGGGGGGGGGGGTGAACCGCCTAAGGAGGCAGCAAATGGAAGTATTTTGGAGGCGCGAAGCTTGGTTGGGAACTACGGAACCAAAAATAAATTAATTTCTTTACAAAAACAAAAACTAACAAAATTTAATTTATTTTTTTTAGAAAAGTTAAGTAGTAACAAAACAAATAGGATTGTTATGTACACTATGTTAATATATTAGGTTATCGTAATTTGAGTGAGATTTTCGTGGCGAAAAAATATATATAATTTGTTTTTGTTTTTTTATTAGTTATGTTCTTTATATTTTGTTTAGGAAACATTTAAGCTTGTCCAATTTGTTCTTTTGAATTTTTTTAATGTAATTGTTTTCTCTAATTCAATTGTTATTTTGTGTATTTTTAAATATATCTAGTTTGATTTGTTACACCTAATTTTGGTGTGGCAATCACTCTTCAACTGAATTTGTAACATTACTTTCTTCTTTTTTGCAAAGGAAAAAAGATTTATATGTTGGTATATTTTACAAAAACTTGTAATGATAGTTTAGAATTTTGGTATTCTAACAAACCTTTGTGAGGAAATGATATGTACTTCTTCATTTTTAATTAGAGATTTTAAGTTCGAGTTCTGACAATAAAGTTGTCTTTGATAAAAAAGTGTTTACTTTCCGAAGTGAACATGACATAGTATTTACGACAAACACATATCATAGTTACATCATAAATTAAAGTGAATATATGTATTAATTATCTACTTAGTGATAATAATGTGTGAACACATGTTGCCAAAAAAAAAAAATCCTCAAAAAATACAGTACTTTTATCACATTCTGATGTGCACCTGTAAACATTTTAAAAGAACTCAAATAGACTCAATTTATATTGATACTCAAATGGGACACCCAAAATACAGACACACTGATAGAGAGAACCAGAAAATAATCAGAGGAGAACTTAGAAATTACACATGACTCAAAGAAATTTATTTCTAGCTAATGTTGGTCTCATCTACAGACGAGTATAGTGGTGGAATGGAAAGTACTCCTTCTAATGAGGTCTCTAGTTTGAGCCCGGGATATGGGGTCGCCTTAGTTAGGAAATGTTTTGACCCCAATGTAAGACTTTACAGCACGAATCCCAGTTTAGTCGGACTAAAATACTAAAAAATTGTTGGTCTCATCACCTTACTCCTAATTCACTTGTTGTGTGCCTCACATTTTCAGCTTCTGAAGGAATAATGACCTGGCTGCGGACTGGAGCCCCCCAACTGAAGTGGTCATAACATTACCTCCTTCACCGATAAGAACCTTGTCCACAAGGTTCACAGATTTTTCCTGTTGACTATCATCCTGTAACTGCAGTAGGGTAACTTGTTGGTCGGGCATTCCTATGCACTTGTTGAGCAAAGAAATGTGGAGAACTGGGTGTATTTTGGCACCAATTCACTTCAGAACTTTATACAGCCCAAAGTACTTCATTTCCAACTTATGCTGTTGCTGGGAATACAGAAAATGTTGCCTATAAGTTGGAGCTTCACATAAGCCCTCAACGCCATCACGATTAAAGAAAGATTCCCGTCCCTACAATTGAAGAGAGAAACTAAAAATGGGGTTGTTCAAAAGATCAAAATTTCCAACCAGAAATCACATGTAAATCCACAAAATGTAAGATGTAATTGTATTTTCTTTGAAAGTTGGGAGCTTTGAAGAGCCTGCAACGGAAAACAGCATCTTAATATCAGTTGATAGGAACCATCAAAAAAGGAGATAGCAAGCATCTATTTTGATAGAAGCAAAATAGAAGATATCAAGCATCTTTAGAGAACCACAAATCAATGAGAAGATCACAAATAGATAGAAGCACAGGTAGAATGCATTACTCAAAGGACACAATCAAACATCACCAACGAACATAATTTATGGAAACAAAAAGATTATCTCAGAAACAGCAGAAATCTAGCTAGTAAAAAGTTTGAAACATTAGGTTGATATGATAAGTGCCCATCATGTTTAACTATTCATTTGAAAGACGCAACTCAAACACCACTCCCCTTGTAAACCCCCAACAAAATACAAGACTTGCTATTTACATGAATCCCCAATGTAGAAACACAAGAAATTCACTTCAAACAGACAAATATCAACTCATGTAAACAAGACAAATACAAAGCAAAAGGAGAAAGCAAGAAAGGAACACATGAAGTTGCAGAAACTAACATAAATAATTGAGATGTTGTATATCCCACCATTTGCAGATCTCATTTTGCTTCGGGTCATGTTTCAGCAAGTAACCACATGTTGATCCTTTCTGACATTGAAAACATTAAGGTCCTACACGATTATATATCAGTTGTAGCTCTAGTTCCTCCTTCAGGTAGAAATGTAAGACCTTTTTCACGTTTTCATCTAAGAATCACGTTTTCGTGAACTTCCTCTGTCCAAATCCATGTTATACACTTGGCTTTTTAATTTGTCCCCAAAAAAATTAAACCTTCTAGATGTAGAAACAAATCAACTTTAAACTTCCATTTTACCCTTAGTGAGATGACTTAACGGTTAAAGCCACACAAATAGATATGGCTTGTTTTAGACTACAAGTTAAAGAAGGCTTTACTATTTTCTTAAACTTAGTGCCCAGTCAGACATCACATAAAATGGGACGGAGGAAGTACTTTGTATGAAGCATGTTCTGTTTCCCCCAACTGTAGGAGCCATATGATCAGTTGTAGATCCTACAATTTATAGGTGGAGGCATGGAGGTCGTAGCTTGCCATATTTTGCAGATATTGAAGATCAACCTTGAAGATATAAGTAACAACTAAAATCATGGAGATTCTTCACCAGTTGGATTGCCACCGTCAGCCCAGGTCAACAAAGAGTAATACCAATGGCAATCTCTATTGCACTTACACAAAATTTGATGTCCCCTACTTAACCTCAACCCAACTACAGCCTGGATTCTTTCTCAATCCAATTTCATTCATTTTTACTCTAGTATGAACTGCATCGTTCCACCTACCAGACTGAGAATATAAACTTGATAATACCACATAATGAGCTGGATTTCCTCGCTCAATTTTGACAAGATGCTTCAAAGCAACTTCTGCTATCTCAATATTAGAATGCATTCTAGATGCATCCAACAGGGCCCCCCAAACTCCACCATCTGGTTCCATAGGCATTGTGTTGAGTAGATCCATAATTTCATTAAACAAGCCAGCACGTCCTAACATGTCTACCAGACAGGCATAGTGTTCCACATCTGGTTCGATGTGATATTTGTCACGCATGCAGTGGAATATTTTCCTTCCTTCTTCAACCAAGCCTGAATGTCTGCAGGCAGACAAGACACTAAGGAATGATATAGAATCAACTTGGATGTCTCTCTCTTCCATTAGAGAGAAAACAGAAAGAGCACGATCACCTTCCCCATGCATAGAATATGCTGTAAGTAAAGCATTCCAAGAAACACTGTCAGTGTTCTTCATCTCCTCAAATATACGCTCGGATAGGTCAAGTTGACCACATTTGGCATACATATCGATAAGACTATTCCCTACAAGCTTATGGGCCTGAAAGCCACTCTTGATTATGTAGGCATGTATAGTCATGCCCTCTCTCAAGTATGTCAAATGTGACACCGCAGGCAGGATGCTCACAAGCGTGACCACATTGGGCTGAAATGATTCAAATTTCATGGAATGGAATGCGGAAAGGGCTTCTTTTGCAAGTCCATTATGCATGTATCCAGCAATCATTGTGTTCCAGGACACCTCATCCTTAGAGAACTCAGTTTTGTTGAACATGAACTCAGCCAAAGATAAATTTCCACATTTGGCATACAAGTCAACTAGAGCATTTTTCACATGACAGTCTGACTCAAACCCGTATCTGATAATTTGACAATGAAGGCATGTCCCCAAGCGTAGATCACCAAGGGAGGCGCAAGCTGGAAGTACACCAACCATTGTCCCAGGGTCTGGGTATAATCCAGATAACCTTAATTGGCAAAACATTTCTAATGCATTATAGCAGTCACCAATTTGGGCACACCCATTAATTAGAGCATTCCATGTCACTACCTCAGTTAGTGGCATCTTATTGAAAATATAAAGTGCAGAAGTAAACAGGTTGCACTTAGCATACATGGAAACCAAGGCAGTTCCTGTTGAAATATCAGAATCCATACTGGCTTTGATGGCATGACAGTGGACACTCTTTCCTAATCTCACTTCCCTTAGCTCCGCACAGGCTGGGAATACGCTCACCAGAGTAACATTGTTTGGCTGTGAATACTCATTCTGCATATCTCGAAACAGAGATATCGCCTCTTGAGGATACCCTGATTGTGAGAAAGCAGCTATTGCTGCGGACCAAGCAACCAAATCTCTTTCACCAATTCCCCAAAACAGATCTCTAGCCTTGTCTAGCACTCCACACTTTGCATACATTGTCATCAAAGAAGTAGCAATCATAACGTCAGAATCAATCATTTCTTGAATTGACCATTCATGAATTTTTATCCCTCTCTCTAAATCGCCCATTTCACCAGCACCAAGCAATGCACTTACAGCTGCTACTTTGCTCATCTTCAAGCCTATCCTCTTCATGCAATCAAACAATTCCAAAACTTCATAAAAGTTCCCATTATATGCATAACCTGCCATCATTGTACCCCATGAAACATCATCTTTCCCCCTCAACTCATCAAAAACTCGACGAGCAACATTAGAATAATTACATTTGGAGTACGTATCGATCAACGCATTATAAACCGAAACTGGAAACACTCTCCTATGCACATAACCATGTATACACCTACACACCCTCATATCCATTAATTTACAAACTGCAGGAAGCAAATTCAATAACGTCACTGAACTAGGATTAATTTGACAAACAAATTGCATCTGTTTGAAAAGATCAACAGCCTTAACCGGCTCTTCACTCTGTGCAACCCCAGAAATCATTGCATTCCAAACTACAACATCCTTATCAGGCATTTTATCAAACACCTTCCTTGCACTCTCCAAATCACCCATTTTACTATACATATCAATAATCCCAGTCCCTATAAAGACATCATTTTCAAGATTCCTATTCACTATCTCTTCATGAATCTTGATACCCTTTTCAAAATCAGACATTAAAGTACAAGCTTTCAGCACAAAAGTAAATGTATACTTATCCGGGTGAATACCCTTTTCTTCCAACATTGAACTGTACATTTTCAGAGCTTCTTGATGCTGATATGTTCCTATATAAGCTCTGATCATTGAATTCCACAAGATTACAGGTGGGTTTGGTGTAGAATCGAAAAGGGTGCGAGAAAAATTGCATTTTTTGAAGGAAGAGTATAAATTTATGAGATGGGTTGTGGTGGAAATGTTGAAACTAAAGCCTGAGGTGACTATACGAGCATGAATTTGGAGAAGAAAGGTGAGGTCTTTGCAGGAAGAGAGAAGCCGCTGGTGGCAGAGAAGTGAGATCATTAGTAGTTGAGACGTTTAACTATAACTGAACGGAACCTTTTCTATTTCAAGAATCCATTTTCTGGCAATTTTGCTTAGAAAAATTCTCTTTTAATCTTATACTTGTTGGCTTTTAAAAATCTAAATGGAAATGAAGAATTGCGAACTTTATATGAAGGTTGCGACTTTATAAAAAATTATAATTTTTATGAAAGATTGTGATCTTTTTTAAAAATAGTGACTTTTTCAAAGGTTTGTGACCTTTCAAGTAAGACACAATAAGAACATTTGACACATAAGAACATTTTCACACTATCCTTTGTTTTCTATAAATTGAGAGATTTCCTCTCATTTTAAGAACCAATTTCTGAATTTCTTCTACTGCTACTAAATCTAGTATTCTAAGTGTATTTTATTGTCGTTGAGTGGCTCGCTGACACCAGCATTTTTGGTATCAATACACTAGTGATTGAGATCATTCTATCCTGGAGGACATATCCCAAAATCAAATCTCAGATACTAGAGGGAATAATTTTCTTAAGGGGACACTGTGCATTCAGTGGGCTTGATCTTCTTTCTGTTTTTCCAGATTTTGGTATGTGTTACAGATTTTAAATTCGTGAACTAATTTCTGTTCTTTTGTTATTCACTGGTTCATTAAACTTTGGTAACTTCGTGTTTCTGCAAAGTTTGTAGAAATCAGTAAGATTCTTTAAACACAGATTGACAATAATTCTTCTTTAAGAAAAATATTTCGTATATTTTTCTAATTTATTTTTGATTCTAGTATCTTTACTAGTTTTAATTTTCTAGTTGTGAAAATATTCTTAAACTTTGTTGAGTCTTATCAAGTTTTTCAAAGTTTTGTTCTAAGTTTCTTAGGAATACAAGATGAACAACAATACTATGTTCCATGGAAAATAATATTTCTATACTCTCCAGATTTCATTGATGAAACTATACTCAATATGTTTTGTTTGATCCATTATGGTCTTAAATTTATTGATGAAACTATACTGAATATGTTAATTGTCGCATCACTTGTTTGTAGGGATGTACGTACATCGCTACATTTTGTTTTTTCATTAAAAAAAATCTAAATCAATTATGTTGATTTATTAAATCTAAAAATCAAATCAAACCATATAAAGTTATTTTTTTCGATTTCAATTTTAGTCGATTTTTTTGTTTTTCAATTTTTTATAACTAAACGGTATTTGAAAAAGCGATCAAATATTTTTTCACTTATCTTGTGTGATAAACTAAAGTAAAAAAATGTTAAGTGAATAGAGATTTTTGAAAAGACTGTAAAATTCACATGAGTATAATTTTTTTTTTTGAAATATCAACGTTTTATCATGTTAAATTAATAAGATTAAAGGCTAGAGGTAAACTAAATACAAAAAATATTTATAAAGTAAATTGCTAACTTCGAATTTGAAAAACTATAACAATATAATTGTAACTTCCGATCTTAATACAAAATAAAATATTTACTATTTTTACAAGTCCATAAAATAAAATATATAAAATTGAAAACTATAAACTAACTAAAAATATATCAACAAAATAGATTATATGAAAATAATATTTTTTATTTATGTATACCAGCCCAAATTTAAAATAAAATATATAAAAATTAAAAACTATAAACTAATTAAAAATATATCAACAAAGTAGATTATATGTAAATAATATATATATATGTATATATATATAATATATATACATATATCATTTCGGTTTTGGATTCGATTTGACTTTTTTTCTTCTAATACCAAACCAAACCAAGAGTGGTCGATTTTTTTTCAACCACCTAACCAAAACACAAGCCGGATTTTTTTTCGATTTTATTTGGTTCGTCGATTCGGTTTGACTTTACGATTTGACTTGTACACCCCTACGTGTTTGGATGGTTGTTAACTATTATCTTGTATGGTATTATTAGTTTAAATATAATAGTTTGATTGTTATTTGAATTTTCGTAATGATGAAAATATGATCAATTTAATGTGAAGGTATTTTTTTTCTTATAATCTTATATTTATCGGTTATTTCTTATAGTTTTTATAATATTTTTATGTTGTACCTTACTTTTGTAGTAAGTTTATCCTTCAAATTGCTAATATGTGACATTATGTAACAACAAAAAATGATACAATCCATTCAAACGTTATATTCGTAAAAATAATACAATATAATCTTTTCATATGTTATATTCATGCAAACTGATAATTTTCTAACTTATTAAAACATAGTATTATCGAGACAAAATAATTTTATGACTTTACTAATACAATGCATAAATTTGATTTTATGCAGACACAAAGCCGTAGCTGATTTCTTTCCATCCGTCCGAGCATTGTCGGGTATAGATATTGTGTACTAGTGTTGTTGAGAGGTAGCAACTATCTGTAGAATAATCGAGGTATGCATAAGCTGATCCAGTCACCGCTCTAAAGAAAAGTACTACTAGCAACAATTTTATTGTTCTCAATCAGACTAGCTATAGCAAAGTCATCTTATACTCGAGAAAATACCATGTATAGCTAGAAATATAGCAGCTTCATGGAAAAAAAGATTGCTCAAATCTGAAATAAACCTTAGAAGGATTTCAATGGAATAACTAAGCTCTATAAGCTGTAAAATTATTGAACCAGATTGAGCAACTTCATCAATGCCATCCACTTCGAATTTCAAGATGAAACGTTGTCTGCATAAATTAATGAAAATTGAAACAAAAACGATAACAATGACACAAAATTCTAGTTCAAGGGAAAGAATCTTGAGTTGTGTTGCATGAGAAGCTCTCAAAAATGTTCCGAAGATATCATGCTCCCCATCAACTACCCCCAACCACTTCGGGGAGGAAATTTAACATTACCTCCTTAGAAGCTTCAATACATCACCAACGAGATGCAAAGAACCGGTGACAAGAACCTGGAACAGAAGTAGATAGTGCTTTAGCTATATCATGGTGGTTGTCACAACCTTGATTATTCCAGCCTAGAAGTGTGCATTTGTGATGTTATATCATCCTCATTAAAAGCAAGAAACCAATGCAAGCAGGTTTATCATGTACGTCATACTATAAACAGTTGTAATGGATGTGCTATTCCCAGCAGTGTTATGTACCTGAAGTCGAAGGGAAGGGTTTTCTCTAACACAATCCCTTAACCAATTTATTGTCAATGGTAATGAAGGAAAAACCGCACTAGAAGCAGAATATCTATGTTCTGGACCACAATGAGAAGTTTCTTCATAAAGGAATTCGCGGGGTGGCAAGCCTGCAGAGGCATTTATCTTGAGATTCTGATCAAGAACATCTGCATAGACAGGAAGATTCATGACGTTTCTAGACGGATTAGCGCTCCGAAGCTTTTAGCATATAAGCAACCATTTCAGGAGGATCCTTAACCAAGAAACAATGCATGGTGTCAAACTGAAAGCAGTTGATCACTTCCAACATACATGCGTTGTTTTCAAATTTAAAGTGAAGCTGATTAGGCAAATACTTTTGAACAGCTACTGCAGACTAAACTTGTTTGAATGAAGACAGCCAAAAGATTGAAGTAACAAGAATTAACAGAACCTGTTCCATCCAAAGTCTGTATATAAACCTTAAGTGGAACGTTCCTTTTTAAGGGTAGGTTTTAGATGCAGTCTTCTCTAATTAGCTATTTAAGACAGAGGACAACCTTGCTCCGGAGAAAAGCAGTCCACCTAAGATTGCTCAACTGACACAAGTCATGCAAGAGAAAATAAAGACAAGACAGTTACCAAGGAACAGGGAAGAGATTACCTTTGCCATGAATGATCCTCTCCCATATTCTCTGAACGTTAAACTGCCATGACAAATCCTTTCCAGGAGTGTATGAGGGTATAGTAGAGGTAGCAGAAGTAACCTTGGTATATGCTGAAATGCTTGGCACAAAAATAGCTTTTGAGAAGTAAATACCTGCAGAAGGAAACATTCATATTGCCAACTTATTACTCTCAATGGGATCTCCTCATCATTTAACAACAGAAAGAGATTTAGACGAGACATCAAAGAACTTTCTGTGATCTTCCTTGAACTAGACGGACAAAGTGCCCAGGCGCATTCTATTTGGACTCTTACATGAATCCACTTTATGTTGGTAAAAATCAAGAGAGTAGAATAAGAAATACTTAAAATTTCTTTGAAAGCATAAAATTCGCCTCCAATCAGATGTTATCTGATTCCTCACATCGTAAGTTGGGTTAGATTAACAAAACTCTGATCTCATTGTCATTAAGTGCCAACTGAGACAACATGTATGCAAGAGCAGTCAACCTGCACACATTGAGCTTTGAAAATAGAACCACTTATAAATTGCAGGGTGAACTTTTTACCAAAAAATTTCAACGTGAGCTTAGATTTGTGGAAGTAATTAACTTTGTGCATCATCAATCATAAAAGCGTCATATCATTATCCCATACAAAATCCTCAGTTCACCCTAACTGCTTCACATTTCTGAGCTACATTTTTTCCTTCAAGCACGCCAGATGATGAGCAAAGATGTAGTATGTTATTCGCAGTAGAAAGAACACAATTGTATATCAGCTATGATGCTGTGCGAGGAACAAAGTAGATTTCTACACAAACAAGCAAATATGTGGTTCATAGTATACTGAATAATGGAACATAAAAGGAGCATATATTGTGCCATCTCTTCTAGTCTCAAAGAACCCACATGGAATGCAATTCCCAGTCTGCAGAGACAAACATTGATGACAACAACAAATTGCTGCATGAATATCTTTGTTCACTACCTGATGATGCACAGGTATCGACAAGCTTAGGAAGAAGAATTTGAGGATCTCTTGCATCCATGCAGTTGAATAACAAAATCTGCAGTACAGAGACCATGTTATTCAGAAAGCACGCGACTCAACAAAGATAGGAACTAGCGGAAAGAGAAGCACAATAGCATAAGATTTTATGATATGCAGAAGAACTAAATATCATGTGTCATGAAGTTTCTTTTACCCGCTTCAATATTTCCTCTGACTCCTGGTTATGACAATGTTTGATGTTACCGTTTGTCCAAGCTCTGTCCATCGTTTCAACTTCTGAGGTTACTGATGAAAGTGACAGGTCTTTTCGTTCAACCGCAGCAGCAGAAAACCATCTTGCGCAAGCATCCATGCTCTCAGGACTGTGAGCTCCATCGAGGTAGAAGGTCAGACCTCCTGATAACCTTTTATTTCCTCCAGATGCATTGATCAGAGGGTCAACAACAATCTGAGCCCTGCCAGAAAGACGTGCAGCTGAGAGACCCCTCAGGAATTGCTCTGGTAGACTGTTTTCCTCATATGCCTGTTTTGATGCCAAGAAAAAGTCAAGCAGTGTCATAATAGAGCCATATAACATAAAGAGTAAAAGAATTGTATATCTCTCTTCTTAAGCCACTTTGACTAATAAAATACCCCTCCATTATATGGCAAGATGAGCTACAGTAACACTGTTAAAGAAAGAGGGCCAGCTTAGATGAGAAAAGAAAACACGTATCATCGTGATGTTTTAGGAAATTACAAGAGACCAAGAAGGTGGAGGTGCAAACATACAATTATCTTCTGATCGGTGCATAATATGAAGGAACATCCATATTTCTAGGAAAATTTAATAGCCTTTAAACTATAGGTTGTCCTCACCACCACCACCACCAACATACCCAATGAAATCCCACAAGTGGGATCTAGGGAGGATGAAATATATGCAGACCTTACCACTACCTCGTGGAGGTAGAGAGGCAGTTTCCGAAAGACCCTCGGCAGCAAATACAGGTACAAAGAAGGGGACAGTGAAGAAAATATAGCAAGTAACACGTAAGTAGTGCAAAGTCGACTAGAAAGAAGCAAAACAACAATAAAATAGTGCAATAGCCGAAAAACACTAAACAACGTACTAGGATAGTGTTAGCATGATGGAAATCTAAATAATTGTATATTAATGTAATTAGATAGTGATATAAATTAGCATGATCATATAGATTTGTTGTAGAATCAAAGGAATAAATATTGTGATAGAATAGCGAATTTGGAGGGATTGAATAGCAGATTTGTAGAGATAGAATAGCTGATCTTTAGGGATAGGAATGACGGATCTTTAGGGATTTGTAATATTTATTCTCTCTATATAATGGAAAGACTCTCACTTTGAGAGGCATTCAGCAAAACTGACATGGTATCAGAGCCTTTTTCAGTGCTTTGATTCTTAGTGTCCTTCATCTGTGGTTCCTTCCAGATTTTTTTTTGGAAGTTTTGGTTCTGCTTACTGTTAGTCAATAGTTAGTCCTAAGTATCTTGGAAGTTAAGGCATCTTGGAATCTTAGTCTCTTTTCATTCTGGTTATTTTGCATCATTGCATTTATATCTTCCTTAGCTTGTCAAAAACATGTCGTCATAATAGTTTGAGTCTTTCCATGTTCGTTTCACGGGAAAAAATTACTCCGCCTGGGAATTTCAATTCCAACTATTTTTCACCGGAAAAGAATTATGGGGACATATAGATGGACTCGGTCAATGGAAGGTTAAAGATGCTCGGGTGATGACATGGATTTTAGGGTCAATTAACCCTCTTATTGTTCTTAATCTCAGGCCATACAAGACAGCAAAGGCCATGTGGGATTATTTACGAAAGGTTTACAACCAAGACCATAGCGCAAGACGCTTTCAGTTAGAGCATGAAATTGCTATGTATTCACAAGGAGGTCTCTCTATTCAAGATTATTTCTCTAGATTTCAGAACTTATGGGCTGAATTTACCGATATCGTTTATGCTAAAATACCTTCTGAATCTCTCTCCATCATACAATGAGTTCATGAACAAAGCAAGCGAGATCAATTTTTGATGAAATTACGATCTGACTTTGAAAGTGTTCGCTCCAACTTGATGAGTCGTGATCCATCTCCCTCGTTGGATGTCTGTTTTAGGGAATTACTTCGTGAGGAGCAGCGTCTCGTCACACAAAATGCTTTTCATCAAGGAAATGTTGTCACTGTTGCATTTGCAGCTCAAGGGAAAGGAAAGGACGTGGATATGGCTGGAACTCAATGCTACAGTTGCAAGAAATATGGTCATATTGCTCGCAATTGTGGCAAGAAGTTCTGTAATTATTGTAAACAACAAGGACACATTATCAAAGAGTGTCCCACACGTCCTCAAAATCGTAGGACAAAGGCTTTCCAAGTTGGGATAAATAATTCCACTACAGATAGCTCATCTTCGGTAGGACAAGTTATTACTCCTCAAATGGTACAACAAATGATCTTGTCAACATTTTCAACTTTGGGACTACAAAGTAATGAGGTAATATCTAAATTTTGGCTTGTTGATTCTGGCGCTTCCAATCATATGACCAACTCAACTGATATACTCAAAAACATCCGTGAGTATAATGGTCCAACACAAATTCAGGTTGCCAATGGTAGTAATTTACCCATTACCAAGGTTGGGGATATTACTGAAACTTTCAAGAATGTTTTTGTATCACCAAAGCTCTCCACTAGTCTTATTTCGGTTGGCCAATTGGTAGATAACAATTGTAATGTGAACTTTTCTTGTAATGGTTGTCTTGTGCAGGATCAGGTGTCGGGGACGATAATCGCGAAGGGGCCTAAAGTTGGAAGATTGTTTCCTATACACTTTTCTATTCCTCCTGTTCTGGCTTTTGCTTCCACCACTACTAAGAATGAGGTTTGGCATAAACGTCTAGGACATCCAAATTCTATTGTGTTGTCTCATTTGTCCAATTCTGGTTTATTGGGAAATAAAAATCAATTTTCAGTTGCTTCCTTTGATTGTTCTACTTGTAAATTAGGCAAAAGTAAAACTCTTCCTTTTCCTAATTTTGGTAGTCGTACTACAAAGTGTTTTGATGTCATTCATAGTGATGTTTGGGAATTTCACCAGTAATTTCTCATGCTCATTTCAAGTATTTTGTGACATTTATAGATGACCATAGTCGGTTTACATGGGTGTATTTTCTTCGATCTAAATCTGAAGTGTTTTCCATATTCAAGAAGTTTTTGGCTTACGTTGAGACTCAATTTTCCACATGCATCAAAATATTAAGATCTGATTCTGGTGGACAATATATGTCTCATGAATTCAATAATTTGTTGCTTGAGAAAGGAATTGTATCACAACGCTCTTGCCCATACACGCCACAACAAAATGGGGTTGCTGAGCGTAAAAACCGTCATCTTTTGGAAGTCACTCGTACTTTATTGATTGAGTCCTCTGTTCCATCTAAATATTGGGTTGAAGCTGTGTCTACTGCTGTCTATTTGATTAATAGACTTCCATCTAAAGTGTTAAACCTTGAGTCTCCATATTATCGTCTTTTTCACAAGCATCCTAGCTATCATAGTTTTTATACATTTGGTTGTGTTTGTTTTGTGCACCTTCCTCCTTCTCGACGCAATAAACTCTCTGTTCAGTCTATTAAATGTGTTTTTATGGGCTATAGTACTTCGCAGAAAGGATTTATTTGTTATGATCCAATTTCTAACAAATTTCGTGTTTCAAGGAATGTTATTTTCTTTGAGAATCAGTATTTCTTTCCTACTCATATTGAGTCATCTTCTGTTTCTCCTCTTCTTCCTACTTTTGAGGATGTCATTGTCTTCTAAGCGGTTCAAACCAGGATTTGTGTATGAACGACGTCGGCCAACTTTACCCCATCCTGAAACAGATCTGCCACCTGAGACTGCTATACAACCAGAATCTGAGATTTTTTCAAGGCCTGCTCCTCTTGAGCCTCCTCGGCGATCTACTAGATTGTCTCAAACTCCTAAACGGTATGTTTTTTCTTCTACTTTATCCACCATGTCTATTCCAACAGGTTACTCACAAGCCTCCAAGCTTGAATGTTGGCAAAAAGCAATGGAGGAGAAACTTTTGGCTCTTAAAGAAAATGACACATGGGACATTGTTTCATGTCCTTCAAATGTCCGCCCTATTTGATGTAAATGGGTTTATTCAATTAAACTTCATTCTGATGGAACTCTTGATCGGTACAAAGCTCGATTGGTTGTTCTTGGTAACAGAGACAAGAGTATGGGGTGGACTATGAGGAGACTTTTGCACCAGTAGCAAAAATGACTACGGTGCGAACTATTATTGCCATTGCTGCTTCACAAAAATGGTCTCTTTATCAAATGGATGTCAAGAATGCTTTTCTCCATGGTGATCTCAGAAGAGATTTATATGAAACCTCCACCTGGTTTGTTCTCATCACCTACATCAGATGTTTGCAAGTTGAAGCGGCCTTTGGATGGATTAAAACAAGCTCCAAGAGCTTGGTTTGATAAGTTCCGGTCTACTTTGCTACAATTTTCTTTTGAGCAGAGCAAATATGACTCGTCTTTGTTTCTTCGGAAAACATCTACAGGTTGTGTTCTTCTTTTGGTGTATGTAGATGACATTATCATCACAGGAACTGATTCTTCACTAATTACTAGCCTCCAACAGCAGCTTAAAGATTCTTTTCATATGAAAGATCTTGGTACTCTTACATATTTTTTTGGTTTGGAAATTCATAATGTTGCTTCAGGTGTGTTTCTAAACCAACACAAATATACTCAGGATCTGATTTCTTTGGCTGGTCTTCAAGATTCCTCCTCTGTAGATACTCCATTGGAATTGAATGTGAAGTATCGTCGTGAGGAAGGCGATCTTCTTCCTGATCCAACTATGTTTCGACAATTAGTTGGGAGTCTAAATTACCTTACTATGACTCGGCCTGATATCTCTTCTGCAGTGCAACAAGTTAGCCAATTTATGCAAGCTCCCCGTCATCTCCACTTGGTGGCGGTTCGTCGCATCATTCGGTATCTTCTAGGAACATCTACTCGTGGATTGTTCTTTCCAAGTGGTTCTCCTATTCGTCTTAATGCTTTTAGTGATTCTGACTGGGCGGGATGTCCTGATACTCGTCGTTCAGTCACTGGTTGGTGCATGTTTCTTGGAGAGTCATTGATATCGTGGAAGAGTAAAAAGCAAGATCGTGTGTCAAAATCTTCAACAGAGGCTGAATATCGATCCATGTCTACTGCTTGCTCCGAGGTTGTATGGCTTCGTGGATTACTTACTGTGATTGGATTTCCTCAATCTCATCCTACTCCTCTCCATGCTGATAATACAAGTGCTATTCAGATTGCTACTAATCCAGTTTTTCATGAGAGGACCAAACACATCGAAGTAGATTGCCATTATATACGAGAAGCTGTAGATAAAGGAGTCATTACTCTTCCACATGTGTCCAGTGATCTTCAAATAGCTGATGCGTTTACAAAATCTATGGCACGACAACGCCATCAGTTTCTAGTAAGCAAATTGATGCTTCTTGATCCACCGGCATCAATTTGAGGGGGGTGTTAGCATGATGGAAATCTAAATAATTGTATATATTAATGTAATTAGATAGTGATATAAATTAGCATGATCATATAGATTTGTTGTAGAATCAAAGGAATAAATATTGTGATAGAATAGCGGATTTGTAGGGATTGAATAGCGGATTTGTAGGGATTGAATAGCTGATCTTTAGGGATAGGAATGACGGATCTTTAGGGATTTGTAATATTTATTCTCTCTATATAATGGAAAGACTCTCACTTTGAAAGGCATTCAGCAAAACTGACAGATAGATCATTATGAACAATAATAAACATCGAGAAATACCAAAAAAAAAAACTACACTAATACCACTAGTACAATAGCAAACACCAACCACCACAAGCAAGACAATACTACACTACTTTCTAACATTCTAACCTAATATGCAACATCCACACCCTCCTATCTAGGGTCATGTTTTCGGTATTTGAAGTTGGGTCATATCTTGTCTTATCACCTCTCCCCAATATTTCTTGGCCCTACCTCTTCCTTTCCTCGTACCCTCTATAACCAACCTCTCGTACCTCCTCACTAGAGCGCATCTCCTCTTCACACGTCCAATCCAGCTTAGTCTCGCTTTCCTCATCTTGTCCGCCACAGAGGTCATTCCCACAGTCCTACCTTTTTCCAAATATCCTCATTCCTAATCTTATCACTCCTAGTATGACCACACATCCACCTCAGCATCCTCATCTCAGCAACTTGCATCCTCTGGACATGGGCGTTTTTGACTGGCCAACACGCCGCACCAATACGATGTGTGATACGATCGTCGATGTCCCCACTCCCATGAATTATAGACCCAAGGTACTTGAATCTGTCACTTCTGGGGATATTTCGTGAGTCGAGTCTCCCTTCCACGCCTACGTCATGCCTTACATCATTGAATTTGCACTCAACATACCCTATCTTGTCCTCCCGATATTTTTTGATTTTAAGTGCTATGAGAAACCAGCAAATCTGCAACCATGCAGAACTGTTGCAGTTGGAAATACTTCCACTAAAAACTGACAACAAATTAAATTGAAGTCTAGTTTGAAAGATGTAAGTCAATAGAATTCCCACATCCACTAAAAACTGGCAAAGTGGGATTTAATGATTTGGCCGGTGAGTCACACTAAATACAACTTGGGTAAATATTTGCAGCCACATGCTATCAAGCCACAACCTCACTTTGGAGTCTCAACAATTGCATGCAGAAAAGATAAAAGAAGAAAGAAAAACCCGTGTCCATCTTTGGTAGTTAAATGACTTAGTATATCGGATTTTCAAGCTACATGAGTCACGGACAATTCCTAATTCTTGAGATTCTAATAAATAGAACAGAACCATTAAGATTATCATACACATTATTTTTAATTATTCTTGACGGGTCACAGGAGCCTTCCGCAGATATAATTGCTTCAATAGTGACCAGTAAAATTCGCCGATACGAGACATGGATATAACCAATTTGAAGAAATTCAAAGGAAAAGTTGAGTACGCCATGTGCCAACTCTCATCCTAAGTTGCTCCGACTCTCCAAAAATGTTGCCGCACCCGTGTCGGATCCTCCAAAAATGCACTACTTTTGAAGGATCCGACACGCACCCAATGACATTTTTGAAGAGTCCGAGCAACATAGCTCTCATCTAACCAATTCACTAGCCATAGAGCTTATTCTATTGACTAACCTAACTGATAAAAAGATGGACCTTGAGCCCAACTCAACCCTACATACTAGCTCATGAGATGAGGGATTGTCCAAGACTATATAAGGAGACAACAACTAATCTCGTTATTTTACCTGAATAACTCTTCAACCTCTTATACAATATTAAAATAATGGACCTTGGGCTTAACTCAATAACAAAAGCTAACTCATGAAGTCATGATCTCCCAAGACCATATAAGGAAACAAGCATTCATTCCATCAACCAATGTAGGCCAATCAAATACCAACTATTAAGATAGTCGGCACAAATATGCTTCGTGGTTCTCTCAATTTTGAAGGAGAGGAATCACTACAGGCATTTTCCTATGAGCTGCCTCCCTGTAATTTCTTGAATGCGATACAGATCCACAAACTCATAATTATTAATGAGCAACGAAGTTTAAGTTCAATCATCACAAAATAATCAAAATTCAAAAATCACAGGCTTTATTGATATTAATACTTGTCTGGAAAAATCATGAATATTGGTTGATATGTTAAAATGTGATTCCCATATGCACAGAGTAATACAGAGGAGAGAATAAAGAGAGTACCAACATCTTCAAACAGCCTTTCCCAGTTCCCTGTACTTCTAAGCCAACTTTTACAAAGGGATACAGCAAGGGCAGCATTACTGAGCTGGTGATCACCAGACAAGCTTAGCCTTGTTCCATTTAACTTCTCCAAGGTTAATGGTGCAACAACTTCCAGCGGAATCTGCATGGACACAGAGATAGTATTTTAGAAATCTCTGTGTAGATACGTACATTGTAGATCCCACTTTGGGAACGTTCAGTGCCTTGGCACTGAATGGGTAAGTCGCCAATCCCTGGACTATGTAATGTACTTTATCAGTTGGTTACGGACGAACGATTTTAAAGCGGACTTCGCCATTCATAAGATAGAGAAGATCACCAAGATTTCGCGATCTGCTGTCAAATTGTTCCAATTCCAAGAGCTCGGATCGAATTGGTATATCATTATCGAAAGAGAGGATACTAGCCAGTGTCAAGAATATTGTAAATTAGTAAGAATTAATTAGATTAGAGTTCTTTCTAGTAATTGGAATTCAGAATACTCTCTCTAACACTTGTACACTCACTATTTAAACCCAATAGCTTGAGGGAAAGATTAACCTGAGTTTATCTCAGTTCGCTATTCTTTGTCTCATTGTACAGTTACATACAACATAGTTACATGATGAATGGTTCAATTTGTTAATAGATAACCAACATCTTTCCTGAGATTATATGACTGCTTTCTGCATCTAGTTATAATATGTGAGTCCATGTACAGCCATATATACATGCAAGGAAATGACATTTTGGCAATACAGAAACACTCAAAGATTAGTGAAACTTGCTTTCCACAGGATACAAATGATATAGTCACTTTTCAAATCATGATTCTTCTGTTCATGGAAATATTTTAGACCCATTCAAATTATGGGATTATGGGTAAACCGGTAAAGAAAATATTACATCAATAAAAACTGCCTAAGACCTAAGTGTAAGAAACTTGATTGAGTTTCGCCAACAGGGGTGATCTTAAGACATGAATTTAAAGGTAAATAAACATTAGTCACTAGCTCAGATATCCAAGAGGTAATGTTAAAGTGGATTACCATCAATGCATTGGCCCTTTCTTGAAGAACTTCCATTGCTTCAGAAAGTTGTGGTACGCTGAATGCAGGAATTTGAGGCTTCACGAGCAGGAAAAACAAGCCAATTCAGAAATTACTTCATAATGTAACTGCCAGGTCAAGATATGGGCAGGATTTTTCCATAAACAATCCACTATAAACAAAAACATATGAAACATTCGAAATTGCATAAAAGAAAGTACCTTGAGAATTCCGGCCTTGTGAGAAGCAATCTGGCCTAGTGTATCTCCTACGCATCAGTTGGCAGATAAACAAGTAATGTCAAAAAGGTGCTCTGGTAGCCATCCAGCAAAGCCACTATTAAAAAGAATTTTTGTGTGCTTATCCAAGAAAAGGAATCAGGTCCCAAAAAGGTGTCATTTCTAACAACAACTCAGCCCATTAAATAGCATATCTAAGTTGAAGCTGCTGAGTGCTTATGAACCCATGCTTCTGCCTTGTGTATGCTTTTGTTAGACATTTTTAGAATAGACCTGAACCGTCTCAACTAAAACTTTAAGTTGTTATAAATTAGAGACATTTAATATTCATTTTAGGGTTAGCACCATGATGCAAGTATATGAAGTCACAAGGAGACTGTTAGAAAGCTGTTAAAAGTGTTAGACAGTTAACACTGTTCACTGTCAAGAAGTTAGTCAATGCCAAAAAAGTAGTTAGTTAGTTAGTTGGGTATTCATCTTTAATTCATTTCACTCATTGATGAGTTGTATAAATACATGGCATATGTACTGGTTCAAGCATTCATGAAATATATCAATCTCTTCTTTCTCTCTTCTTTTACATCTTCTAAAATATTTCGGTTTTACCCTGTATTAGTTCCATCTTCTTGGAGCTTCCAGCTCCTAGACTAACTACTATCGTGGTAATTGAGTTCGATTGCATCTATTGGTATCAGAGCTTTCGTTCCTCGGCATGGCTTTGACTCGTAATAAGAACACAGAAGAATCGTCAGAGGAGGAAGACAACAATTTTTGCAGATTCAAGAACAATTGCAGAAATTGATGGAGAGTATGAATGTCGAAATGTAAGAACTGATAAGGAATTGTTGGAAATCAAGCAAGCCATTGGTAGTATGAAGCAGAGAGACAAGGAATTGGATAATTGCAGAGATGAATCTTCTGCTGGAGGTAACAATTCTGGAGAATTGAGGCAGTTGAACACCAGTCGAGACATTCAAACTGGAGTAATTGGTAATTTCATTACTCGATGCTCTAGGTTAGATTTCCCCAAATTTTCTAGGCAGGATCTGAAAACATGGCTGTATAAGGTGGATCGGTTCTTTTCGATGGATGAAATTCCTTATAGTCAGAGGGTCAAGGTCACATCAATTCACTTGGATGGGGAAGCTATTGCTTGGCATAGGTCTTATATGAAAGCTAGGAACACTGTTGTAGATCCTACTTGGACAGAGTATATTTTAGCTTCGAATGAAAGGTTTGGGGATGGTTATGAAGATTCAATGGAATCCATTAAGCACCTAGAACAGACTAGCAGTGTAAGAGCTTACCAAGCTGAGTTTGATAGGTTGCTAGCCGGGGTGAATTTGTCTAATGAGAATGCCATCAGTTGTTTTTTGGGAGGTCTCAAACCTGAATTGAACAAATCAATAAGGATGCAGGCTCCAAAAACCTTGATGAAGGCTTACAAGTTGGCTAGATTGCAGGAGGAAGACTTTGAGGCACAAGCTCAATCTTGGGGAATTAGACCTTCTGGAAAATTTCAGAATCCCATTTTACCAACTCCAAACTTCCATAGAAATCGGAATTTACAAAGGCCTATACCAGCTAATACTAGTTACAAGAAACCTTTTGATAATTCCTATAACAAGCCTAGTGGATTTCAGGGCAATGTGAATGGAAGGAAG
This sequence comes from Solanum sitiens, assembly GCA_016801875.1. Classification (NCBI taxonomy): domain Eukaryota; kingdom Viridiplantae; phylum Streptophyta; class Magnoliopsida; order Solanales; family Solanaceae; genus Solanum; species Solanum sitiens. The sequence goes on from JABWTJ010000275.1 coordinate 651,135, forward strand.
CTCTTAACTGCAACAGAGATGGATGAGAAAATGGCCAAAGGATTGTGTTTTCTTTGTGTGAGAAATATGTAAGGGGGCATGTGTGCAAGGCCAAGAAGCAGTTGTTCTTAGTAGAATTGTGTGAGGAGGGAGATATAACTATGGAAGAGGGTATGGAACCAGATCAGTTCCAGGACCAAGAAGCAATTGATAGCACTGCTAGTCCTGAGGAATGTATGACAATTTCATTACAAGCTTTCACTGGGGTCACGGGGTACCAGACCATTAGAGTCACTAGTTATCATAAGAAAAGACCATTACAGATCCTTATTGATACATGAAGTACACACAATTTTATTGATGAAGAAATGGCAAGACTGCTAGGATGCAAGGCTAGCACAATCATGGAGCAGTCTATTAGTGTGGCTGATGGGAGGAAGGTACAAACTGCTTCCATTTGTAGAAATATGCAGTGGTTGTTGCAGGGAACTACATTTTCTTCAGATTTCCTATTGCTGCCATTAGGAAATATTGATATAGTACTGGGGTCCAATGGTTGAATACATTGGGAAGAATTCTCTTTGATTTTAGCAAAAGGACTATTGAGTTCAGGCACCAAGGGAAGAAACATGTGTTGAGGGGGGCAACCACTCAAGTCAGGACTACCAAGGCTAAGGTGTTGAATAAAAAACCTGGAGAACAAGTACAATTCTATATGTTGTCCTTGAACACACCTATTACCTTCCAGTGTAATCACATACAAGCTATCACAGCCACAGGTGATGACATTCCAGTTGTTTTAGTTCCTTTAATGGAACAGTACAAGGGTATATTTGATATTCCTACTGCATTACCACCTCACAGAGGACCCTATGATCACAGAATACCACTCATAGACAATGCAACACCTATTAGTAAGAGGCCTTACAGGTTCCTGGAGTGAAGAAGGATATTATTGAGAAGTTGGTGCAGGAGATGCTAGATCAAGGAGTTGTGAAGCACAGTACTAGTACATATGCATCCCCAGTTGTTTTAGTTGGGGAAAAGGATGGTAGTTGGAGACTTTGTATTGATTACAGGGATTTGAATCACTTAACAGTGAAGGATAAATTTCCAATCCCTATTATTGAAGATTTGTTGGATGAGTTGGGGGGTGCTGAGGTATTCTCTAAGATTGATCTTAGAGCTGGCTATCATCAACTAATGGCAGAACCAGATGTGCATAAAACAGCCTTCAAAACTCATGTGGGTCATTATGAATTCTTAGTAATGCCCTTTGGGTTAACCAATGCTCCTTCATCATTCCAAAGCCTTGTGAACACAGTTTTCAAACCACTACTCAGAAAATCACTGTTAGTTTTCTTTGATGACATTTTGGTTTATAGCAGAAATATGTCTGTTCATGTGGATCATTTAAGAACTGTGTTTGAATTGATGAAGAAACATCAGTTGTATGCTAAGGCATCTAAGTGTGCTTTGGGGTAAAAGAAGTGGAGTATTTAGGACATTTTATTAGTGCTAAAGGAGTAGCAACTGACCCTAAGAAAATATCTGCAGTTCAAGCCTGGGAACTACCTACTACCATCAAGCACCTTAGAGGATTTATTGGTCTAGCAGGGTATTATAGAAGATTCATCAAAGGATTTGGAACTATATGCATACCTCTACATGACTTACTTAAAAAGGACTGTTTTGCTTGGAATGAAGAAGCTACTGCAGCCTTCCTAACTCTCAAAGAAGCCTTGGTGACTGCTCCTGTTTTGGCTCTGCCAAATTATGATGAACCTTTTATTATTGAAACTGATGCAAGTGATACAGGTATTGGTGTTGTCCTAATGCAGCAGGGGCACCCTATTGCTTGTATTAGTAAAACACTAGCCCTTAGACATCAGTCCATGTGTGTTTATGATAGAGAATTGTTGGCATTGGTTTTTGCTGTGACCAAATGGTCACATTATTTGTTAAGTGGACCCTTTATAGTCAGGACTGACCAGAAGGCACTGAAACATCTACTGGAACAAACTATACACACTGACTTTCAAGTGGCTAGTATCTCAAAGCTTATAGCTTTTGACTTCACTATAGAATACAAAAAAGGATTGGACAACAAGGCTGCTGATGCTCTCTCTCGAAATCAAGGTGCAGAGCTTTTGGCCTTGTCATTGCTTACACCCCATGGCACACTCTTCTGTCAAATTCAGCAATCTTGGACTTCTGATGATGTTTTACAGACCTTGATCACTAAGCTGCTAGTGCACCCTTATAAATCCTTTACTTGGATTAACTCTCAGCTTAGGTGGAAGGGAAGATTGATGGTGGGGTCTGACCAACAACTGAGAGACCACATTATTCAGTTGTGGCATTCTACACCTCAGGGTGGCCACTCTGGGATGGATGCTACCATTAGGAGATTGCAGTCCCTCTTTTACTAGAAAAACATGGTTACAGATGTTAGGAGCTTCACTAACAGATGTGATGGGTGCCAAAGACACAAATATGGTGCCTCAGCTTATCCTGGCTTAATTCAACCTCTACCTATTCCTGAAGCTGTTTGGACTGACATTAACTTGGATTTCATTGAAGGTTTACCTAAATCTAAAGGCAAGGATGTCATTTTAGTGGTGGTTGATAGGTTGAGTAAGTATGGTCATTTCATCTGCATGCAGCATCCTTACACTGCTCAAACTGTAGCTCAAAAATTCCTGGACAATGTGTTTAAGCTGCATGGTATGCCCTCTACTATAGTCAGTGATAGAGACCCTGTATTCTTGAATTCATTCTGGCAAGAATTGTTTAGCTTGCAAGGAGTTCAGCTGCATAAGTCTACTGCATACCATCCTCAAACAGATGGTCAGCCTGAGGTGACCTTGGAGACTTATTTGAGGTGTTTTTGCTCAGATAAACCCTTGGAGTGGGTTGCTCACTTACCTCTTGCTGAATGGTGGTACAACACAACCTATCATTCAGCAATCAAATGCTCCCCTTTTGAGGTTCTTTATGGTCAAAAGCCACCTATTCATATTCCCTACTTGGCTGGTGAATCTTCTAATGAGATGGTTGATAGATCATTAGAGGCCAGGGAAGCTATTATTGCACTGTTGAAGTTCCAATTGTCCAGGGCTCAACAAAGAATGCGAGATATGGCCAATAAGCACAGGTCTGACAGACAGTTTGGTGTAGGTGATTGGGTCTATTGAAGCTACAGCCTTACAGGCAGATTTCTGTAGCATCTCGACCCTTTAACAAGCTAGCTGCTAAGTATTTTGGTCCTTATCTGATTGATGCTAAGGTTGGGGAAGTTGCTTATAATCTTTTGCTTCCTGCAGATGTATTGATCCATCCTACTTTCCATGTTTCACAACTGAAAGCATGTCATGAAGTACCTGCTGTACTTAACCATCCCCCAGTGTTACATATGTCTAGTCCTTACTGTCCATTGCCTGAAGCTATATTGGAGAGGAGAGTGATTAAGAAGGGTAATAAGGCTGTTTGTCAGGTGTTGGTTAAATGGCTGGGCATTGATGCAGCTCAAGCAACATGGGAAATCTTCACGGAGTTGCAGCATTGATTTCCTTCATTTCAGCCTTGAGGACAAGGCTATTCTTCAAATAGGGGGTATTGATGCAAGTATATGAAGTCACAAGGAGACTGTTAGAAAGCTGTTAAAAGTGTTAGACAGTTAACACTGTTCACCATCAAGAAGTTAGTTAGTCAATGTCAAGAAAGTAGTTAGTTAGTTAGTTGGGTATTCATCTTTAATTAATTTCACTCATTGATGAGTTGTATAAATACATGGCATATGTACTGCTTCAAGTATTCATGAAATATATCAATCTCTTCTTTCTCTCTTCTTTTACATCTCCTTAACAAATATTTCGGTTTTACCCTGTATTAGTTCCATCTTCTTCGAGCTTCCAGCTCCTAGACTAACTACTATCGTGGTAATTGAGATTTGATTGCATCACAACACCACTTAAATGTAAATACTATTACATATTTAATACTCGAATTAATAGAATATTGGTGTTTCACCGAGCATAATATAGCTATCTACCTAGTAAAGTGTGTCATAAAAGGATCACGCATTTTGTCAACCTCTTCTCCTTGTTCTTATTTCTAACATCATATAGAAAGTAACGAACAAGTCTATAGAGGACAGAAGGCCATACCTAAAGTCTCCATGTGATCCATGCCGAGAGAAGTAATACCACAGACAACAGGTTCCTTGATCTGCAAAATTATTTTATCAATTAGTTGCATGCTCATCAATGCCAAGGCAACATGTTATTTCCCAACATAGAGCAGAAAAGATTTCTCCAACATCCATGCTACCTTGCATATAATATATGTAGGAGCAACATGAATACCCAATAAGATGCATTACCACATTCGTAGAATCTAATTTTCCTCCAAGACCAACTTCAATGATGGCAACATCAACCTGTGCAGGTATAGCAAGTCTTGTTACATAATTGTTGAGGTACTTGTTTTGTTCTTGTTGGAAAACCCAAAATATAGACTACAGATTTCGGTTGCAATTGAGAATAATTATTTTAATAAGGTAAATAATATTATTAATGGTGGGCACTCATATATTAGAGGTATACCGAAAAAGTAGAGAATCTACAATTAAACATGATTATCTATGAAAGACACCTAATCGTCTATACAAGTAGGAATCTCAAGGGTGCACCAAAAAAGCAATCAAAGACAAAAGGTTATTCCTCAAATGTACAAAATCATTCTTAGAGGGTGTTTGGATTAGCTTATTTTAATTAGCTTTTGGGCGTTAGCTCTTTTTTTATTTTGGAGGTGTTTGGGAAAGACTAAATGCTTTTAAGCACTTGCTTTTAGGTGAAAAAGGTACAAAAGTAATCTAAAATCCAAAAGTTGGGTAGGACCAACTTATGACTTTTAGCTTTTAGCTTATAAGCTACTTAATAAAAGCTAATCCAAACACCCCCTCAGTCCCCTCAAAGCTCTCCTATTTCTAATTGAAAAGAGAAAGTTCTTGATTTTAGCTTGATTTATCCCATATCATTTCAAAGCTTGAGTATTTATGATATGAACCAATACTTGTACATCCCTAACACTATCAAGATGGCTTACAAAATCAAGGAGAGTTTAAAAGGTATTGTAAGTTCTCATCTAGCAGTAATCAGTGTCTGGGTAATCATTACGCAATGAAGATGCAACGCCTTGTCAAAGTAAATATTTGTGAGGTAATCAATATCCAATCAGGAAGTCAAGGTCAGAGGATGAATTAGTCTTATTCCTTAGTAATTTTGTTCCAGGTACTGATTTTTCTATGGCCATGATATTATTTTTGGAGAAGGCCGGTTTCTTATGGGGCCATGACAATTGGAGAGCAATATCAGTTTGTCATATGATAATGCCACCAGACACGAATTGTACACAACTTCCAAGCACATCGTAGAAAAGAAAGATTAGCGCCAGGACTCATAACTTGGTCTTTGTTACTTCAATAATTTTATTTCAGGTTCTGGTTTTCCTACAGCCATCATTTTTGAGAGCAACATCAGTATTCTCATATGAAAATGCCACCAGCTATGAACTGTAGACAGCTTTCAAGCACATCTTAAAAAAGAGAAGATAAACACCAAAAGCCAAATAAAACCTTATCAATGGAACTTCAAATCACACACTGAAGGCATATCCAAATCAAGTAAAATAGAGGGAAAGGTTTCTACCTTCTCACTCACAAAAATTTTGAAAGCCAATACAGTAAGGAACTGGAAGAGAGGAGGCATAGGCAAGTCTTCAGAGATGTTGGCCTGCAAATTAACATTTCTGGGATGAGTAAGAACTAACCATCAAAAGTTTTACTGAATGCAGATTACTCCTAGGCCCTAGCATGAGAGAATTATATCTCACTCTCATCCAACACAAACCATTAAAACAAAGTAAAAGAACTTCCTAGCATGAGTTAAACGAAGTCATATTGTACTATATTGGACAGTGCATATCAGCGAATGATGAAGCCGGGAGATATTAGATCAAGCAAATGAAGGATTCCTATTTAAAAAGTGAACCAATAAAATTACAAAATCTAGACATCTCTAGCATTAACATGATTTTTCCAATATGCTGTAACTAATATAATCCCGCTGCGATCTTGAACTATTATGAAAAAGAACGTCTTCATCTTTGAACTAGAAAAAATACATAACACTACATAAACGTGAAAAAGAGAACCAACTGACATGTAGTCAAGGTAACTCGGAAGATCCACTACCATAATTAGATAGAGGCATCTTTTCATCCAGCACAGAGCCGAAAATGAAAGAATACCTTGAGCTGATTCCAACAATCCCAAAAGTACTGAAGAAAATTTTCCTGGCATATGTCCACCCTAAGCAACACGTTGAACGGAATGAGAAATGTCATCAATAATTCAACTACAATCAAATATAGGGAAGATATCAATCACATAAAAAAAAAAAATTAACATCAATGAAGCTCAATTTGAAATTTGAGTAGGAATCCCTTGTCTACTTCAAGACATACCAAGTACCATTTAAAATCGACAGGCTATTGAGTTATTCCGTATCTGTTGATTGTGTTCTAAAAAAACCTCACTGGGTGCATTTAGTAGGATGATGAACGAGAAAAGAACACCCAAAGTATTGGTTTTAACTCCTATATGAAAAGTGAAATGAGGGAGGAAAATCACAACTGTTACCTAGATCGTCTGCATGGTCAGCGAGAAAGTATTGAAGTCCATGAAAAGAAAAAGATCGAGATCGTCCCAGTTTATTTTATTAAAGTGAAAAAACTTGCTTCCATCCATCAAGTTTTCTTCCATGCCTTTTCTTCTCATTCAACTTTTCAATACACGGGAACTCTCCCCACCCCCCCCTCCCTCCCCCCAACCACCAATTGAGTAGCACAGACACTGAAGATGCTCTATAAACAAAAGTAGGGAAAATTCAGTAACAAGAATACGTACCCATCAAGACGGTATCTTTCTCTAACATCGATCAAATGCGGCGAAGTGAAAAGTCCTGTTCTGAAACCACACTCCCGTAAAATTGCTTCAGAGAATGCACATGTTGAACCCTGAAATTGAATTGTAGACATGAAGAGAAACAATATAGGAATGCAACTAGAGAACTTTTGCACTTTGGAAATATCATTAATTGCAATCAAGTACAACATGGATCAATTTAGCAATCATAAATTGAAAGAACGTGAGAAGTCATAACTTCTTCTTTTTGTTATGGCAAGGGAAACCAGCAAGGGTGTGCATAGGGTAAAAACTCCGCTCTTATGCAATAGCTCACAAACCACACAGGAGAGGTAACCCACAATAAGCAAGTCTTGGTGTGACGACCCAGAAGACAAACCCCTTGCTTTCGCTGGCAAGGGGTTTCGAACATGAGACCTCCAACATGGAGTCTCAAGCCCAAACCACTGGGCCACCCAGAAGGGTGAGAAATCATAACTTCTCTATAAAAGGTATTCTATTTTGCACTTGTTCTAGGCTACAGGTGAATGTTAGATGTTGGACAATTGCAGCCAATTAGTGGAAGATGTTAGATCCCAGCAATGGTTGAGGCCTTTAGGGTGGGGACATTAGTCTCTTTATATAGCATTGGACAATGGTCACCTCATGATCTTAACTTCTAAGGTTGAATTGTGCCCAATGTCAATATCTTGATCATTGTATCAAAGTAAAGCCCAATATTGTTCTTAGTTAAGCCACTAATGGCCCCCTATGTTATATTGTCCCGCGTTTGATTGAGAGTGGTCTTGGGTAATCCTTACCTCATGAACTAACTTTTGGAGTTGAGTAAATCCCAACATGAGAAGACAAGCATACATACTTAAGGAGTATCAAATTCACTTAGCTATGAATAGTATTTGTCATATACACATCATGTGTACACCAACACTTACTATTGTTGAAATCCTGGAAACTGACAGGTTACCATAAAGATGTACAGACATGCAGTATAAGTTAGCAACTTAACCTCAAAGAGAAAACTGGGGATGACTTGGATCAAACGTTACAGAAAAGAACGGGTTCAAAAAAGAAGAAGAAAAATGAAGGTCCAGGAGAAATAGACATCCTTCGAGCTCTCAATGAGAAGATAACTGGATTTCCACATTAATCATAACATCAACTATTAGATACCTTTCCTTTCGTTCCAGCTACATGGATAATCTTAAGGTCAGCTATCTTTTCTTCCAAGCCCAAAATCTGCAAATACAACTCATTAGGCCTGCCTTTTTTCAAAATATATCTAAGGACCAGCATTCTTGTAATTTGAAAGATATGAAGTTCCAAACTAATAACTGCAAGCAGATAACCATTGGTACACAGATACAGGTAACTTCACCACCACCGCTTAGGCAGCTGGGAAGAAATCAACTTGCGTTTTTGTCTCTGCTCCAATCAAACTCTGGTTCTCTTTCTTTTTTCTTTTTCTTTTTCTTTTTGATAAGTAAAGTAGTCAGTCTCCCATGATTTTGACCCATTTCATTAATACCAGCAAGATGCACTTTGATGCAAGTATAAAGGAGTAACAGTCTCAGCTAGAAATGGCACTACCTTAATGTACCTTAACATTCTGTCCAATTTCTGGTTTGGACCACTAATGGCTGATGTGCCATTTCTTTTTTTCTGAGTAATGAGAGTCGAAAGAGCTTCCATGGCAGATTCATATGCGGATGGAAGCTGGAACTCTTGTGAGATATCTTGACTATTTCGACTGAACTTTCCCACAATTTGAGATGACATATTCCTATATCTGAGTCCTTCAGTGACATAAGCCAAAATATTAGCATGGGAATTCAAGTCAAAATGTACTCCAGTACGGTGAAAAGAACGCTATTTCTTAACTAATATCACGGTTATTAAAAAAAAAGAACTTGTTCACACTTCCAACTAACTATCAAGAAAGGATTATATAATTTGTCAGCTGGACCTTCAAAGTTTTCACACTCACTAATTAATTCTTTAGAAGCAAAACATATAGAATACACCACAAAGCAAGAATTCACATAGCCACCCCCAAGTCCAAATTAAAGGGGATAATGACCCACGTGGCACATACAACTAGTCGATTATGATGAAACGCCTCCAAATTGAGATAAAACCAATATATAATTGACCTCAACTAGTTCAATAATACTTGTAATGCTAGCTAAATGTAAAAGAGTAATGAAAAACAAATGTCAAATAAGAATTCAAAGCAACGAAAAACTCGCCAACTAACTCTGAAGAAAGAATTACTATTTGTTTCAACAACTAGCCTTCAAAGTCTATCACACCCACTAACTAATTCATTTAGAAGCAAAATATATAGAGTAAAATGCAGAGCAAGATACCCCAGCTCACCGTAGCCAGTCACAAGTCTAAATAAAGGTGAAGCCTTTATGATGAAATGACTCCAAATTGAGCAGAATCAATACATAATCGACCTCAACTAGTTCAATAATATTTGTAACGCTAGTTGAATGTAAAAGGGTAATGAAAAACAAATGTCAAATGAGAATTCAAAGCAAACAAGAACTTACCAACACACTCTCAAGAAAGAATTACTATATCATTTCAACTACTAGACCTTCAAAGTTTATCAGATCACTAACTAATTCTTTTTCTTTATAAAACGTGGTGTTTGGACCAGCTAGCATGCACTTCGGCTATTTCTACAGGTTGTCTGCTACAGTGCCACCTCCCACGAACAACAATGTTGCTACCGGGTAGCAATGGAAAAAAATCACCTAGTGTTTTGTCTTTGCTGGGATTTGAACCAGAGACCTCATAGTGCTCAACCCACTTCATTGACTACTAGCCATTCCGTGCCACCCACTAATTAATTCTTTTCAAAACAAAAATACATAGGGAGTACAAAGCAGAGCAAGATACCCCAGCTCACCATAGCCACCCAAAAGTCTAAACAAAGGTGAAGCCTTTCTGATGAAACAAGTCCAAAATGAGCAGAATCAATATATAATCAAACCTCAACTAGTTTACTAATTGCTGTAACACTAGTTAAATGTAAAAGGGTATTGAAGGCGGCTAAGAAAAATTGTACCTTTTAGCTTTTTCACCCCATCAATGTGTGTACAAGAAGGTGAGCTTAGAGCCATCCATGTAAATCCACTGAGGAAATGGTCTCTTCTAACACAAATATCAGAATGACCCATAATTTCTTGACCCAAATAAAGATTATTGCTCAACAATACCTGGACCATGGATATTTAAAGGGTTAATTTCATTTTGGGGGTGATTAAGATTCTCACTTCTTGAACCCCATAATCTTTTTCTCTTTCAGTTATGGCCTATGGTCGTGAAGATGACCAACGAGAAGATGAGAAATAGTACCAATTCAGTTTTAATTTGGGATTTTCTTTTAAAACGAAAAGAGTTTAAAATATCTGAAAGGGATAAAAAATGTTCTTTGGTCCAAAAGTATTATTTTTTTTTTCTTTAATAACACTTTTTTTTAATTTCTTTTTAAAAACTTAGATCCTCAATAAAATATTACTTTAAAAATTGTATTTCTACTTTATTTTTAAAAAAATCACTTTAACTAATAAAAATGTAGAAAATATTTGGTCAGTTATTTTTTTAAATTATATCATCCCAATTTTTGGGGTTTTATAATGTATAACCAAAATTAAACTTTTTGAAATTATCTCAATCATATCGGTTTCTCTTCAGTATCAATACAATTCAGTTAAGTTTTGACTTTTATTTTTTACTTTTAAAATCACTTCAAAATATATTATTATTTAAAAAATTGTGATTATGTTCGTGAAGAAGCATTTCACTTTTTCACGAAAAAGTCAAGAATGTAAACTGTGATGTCATATAGTTTGATCATAAACATTTAATAGGAGTGCTTGTATATGTTTTATTGTATTAACTGATAGAGTATCGTTTAATTTTAAACTCAATATATTAAAGAGCAAAAATCCAAAGTCGCAGTCACTAGAGGCCTAAGACCTAGGTTATATTTATATTTGAAAAATGTATAAAATATATTTGAATATTAAATTTAACATATTGTTAATGTATAAAACATATTTACATACACGTAAAGTGATGCGGTTTGGTTATGGAATTTTTCAGTTTTTTCATAAATTAAAAGGACCATCACAATTGTTCCTGGTGGTTATACACTTAAATGAAAGTTCATGATTTTATTGAAAAAATGACATAAATCGGTTAGGTTTGGTTTGGTCGATTTGATCAATTTTTCATGTTCTTCTGATGCCCCTAGAAAATACGTTTTTTCTTCTTAATCCACTTTTTTCGATTAAATAGAATAACTTTATGTACTCCTTTAACGAATAATATATTTTCATAACTCTGATATATAAAATCATAATAAATTCATCATTAATATTTATTTAGATAACAATAAAAATAATTATAATAAAATAAGAAATATTTTTATTTTTTATTAAAATAAGATAAACATTTGCTAGTAAAAATAATATTAGACAGAATGTGTTTAAAGAAAATAAATAATATATTTATTTGGGAACATTGCATTTTGAATCAGTAAGTAACCATAAGAATATTTTTGGACTTAAATATTGACGGCAAAAATATTTTTTGACCAAACTATAAATGGAAGACAATTTTATCCATTTCACATAGTTCAAATGTAATTTGATCTAATTTAATTAATAACTATAAAGTTTGGGATAATGCACAAGTACCCCCTAGATTATGACCGGAATCCCAGAGACAGACTTTAACTAAACTAAGGTCCTATTACCCCTTGGACTTATTTTTTTTGTAATTTTTGTACACCTTTTGTCTTACGTGGCACACTCCGTGACTCTGTGCGATTGAAGCGCGTGAGAGATATTTGGATGCCACGTAAGCCAAAAAAGTGCAAAAAATTATGGAAAAAAAAAAGTTCAGGGGGGTAATAGGACCTTAGTTTAGATAAGGTGTGTCGCTGAAATTCTGGTCATAGTCTAGGAGGATACTTGTGAATTTTCCCTAAATTTTGCAATAACTTGTGATTTCTGAAGTTGTATTTATAACAATTTGACTACATTGTTGTAAATTTTCTCACCAATTATATAGATGTATTTTGAAAATCTATATATTCCTTTTTTGAGCATTGATCCTTTGAAGTTTGAACACAATATACAGCTCTACATTATATTGAGCCCCATATGTGTTTGTTCTCTTTTTTTTTTTATTCCGATAAATCTTTGTGAAATAACTCTAATAAGAAGAAATAAGAAGGCCTAGAGCCTTGTGGCCTAACACTAAACACTCTAAGATTCTTTTTCAAATTTGCTCCCATTTCGAGTCAAGAGAGAAAAAAAAACTTGAATCACTTAATTTTTTATATATGAAATTATCTTGTTAGGTGCATTATTTTATTTTTTAATTAATATCGAATCTATAGCTATGATCGCGAAATAATTGTCTATACACCGAATAAGGGATGTATTATTTTTTATTTAACCAATATTCTGGCCTTTTGTTTTTCTTGAGAAAAAAGTTGATGAAACAACTAGTAATAATGTGTATTATAGAATTGTGGAGGTTGCAATATGCTTGCTAAATTTTGGTTGTTCAAAAGATAAAAACAGCAGTAGTCTTCATGCAATAAAAGGATAGTTTGGTGCACTAAATTTTCACTGTGCCAAATTTGAGGAGGGGATGGATTAAAAGGTCTATTGTACGCAGTCTTATCGACATTTATTTTTATGTAATTTGTTGTGAATTGATGGACATAGAGTAATCATGTTTTGTTTGGTATTCCTTTGTGAAACAAGACAATTAATATCCGGGATAATGATCTGATATATCCCTTGACTTTTGTCGTATAGAGTTGATATACATCTAGTATCAAAGTGGCTCATATATACCCTTAGCGTTATACAAATGACTCAATATACCTTAACCGTTACAAAAAGAGCTCACACATACCCTTCATCTAACCGCAGTGAAAAAATTAATTTTAAATTTTATTTTTTTTTTACATTAAATTCCTCCCCCCCCCCCCCCCCGAACTTATATCGAAAAATCACTTACACGCTTAAACTATCATAATGACCCATTACACACATTTACTATTCAAAAGTGAATTTAATACCACCCTGAAACGTGTAACACTACTCTCACATGGTGTGGTGTAATACACTCGCCGCCACATCAGCGCCAAGTCAGAAATTATATTTTTTTCTATTTTTTTTTAATTACTTTCTTTTGTTAACAATATTTTACACTAATTAATCTTTAATTAATTATTAAAATTCTCTAACAATTATACCTTCTTCATCACAAAATCTCACCCACTTCATGTCTTATCTCACGGAAATTTTTTGGCTACCTTATTCACTATTGATTCGTTGTTCTTCACCGCCGCCATATCGCGTTCAGTTCTTCTTCTTCTTCTTCGCCATCCACCTCTAATATCACCATCACCATTTTCAATATTTTTTTTCTTCTTCGCCATCTTCAGTTTCCACTTCTTCTTTTTTCAAATTCGTTACCCAATGCCACAACACTCATAAAGTTTTCATCTTCACCAAATTCAAAAATAGAATAATCTTCTTCACCACCTTCAATTTTCTCTTTTTTTAACTCATTGCATAGAACCACCACACTCATAAAGTTACAATTACAATCAAACCCAAAAACTGCTTAACCATCAAAATTTCTTTAACAAAATCAAAAAATAGAAAAAATAGAAACAATTAATCAACCAAAATCACCTAAACATAACTTAAGGATTTATTTAGGTTTATCCAAAATTCTTTTTAGATTCTTCCTTTAGTAAAAATTTAAAACTATCGGAAAATACAATTATTCACGAGAATTAACCTAATTGCTAATCAAAAAGAAAAGTTGTGATGTATAAAGAATTAAGAAGAAGAGATGTGAAAAAGAAGATTTGGTGTGAAGAAGAGGTTTGGGGGTAAGGGTGATACGCTCAAACTTACTTTTCAAATAAGAAGTAAAGTGGTCGTATCAAGTAAAGAATCCATCTAATGAGGTTGGGGTCGATCCTACGAGGAAAATGGTTCAAACTTAACTTTATTCTATTATTACTTCTATTTAGTCAATTATTTTCCAAAAAAAACAAATAACTAAAGGGGGGTTTTGATTAATGAAAGTAATTAACTAAATTAAAGTAAACAACTAACTGGTTCAATTATTGGAGTTTAATCAAGTGCTGAGGGTAACTAGGGCTTAAGTGTTTCCCACAGGCTCCTAACTCGGTAATTCTAACTATAACAATTCTTTCCTAATATCTTGCATGCAAAGTGATAAGTTAGGTATCTCTAAATCCTTGGTCCGGCATCTAGAGAATTTCACTCCGCACCTTGGTCCGGCTATGTGTGTTGCTTTACTAAACCTTATCTTTACCTCATATTAAGCATCATAATCGATATTTGACTAAGTTATTACTTCGTACCAACTGACACTAGCCTATTAGATAGTATACACTAAATCGACGTTGATAATTCTTTTCCTATTATCTACCTCCTTGGTCCGGCAAGCAGCATTAAGGCGAGTTCTAACGTTGGCCATCCGTTAAAAAGACTTCTAAATGAAAGAATTATCAATACATGCAAGACACTATTCTGGAATTGTTATTTTAGCTAGATTTTATCTTGTTATTTACCCATGGTTCCCACAACCCTAGTTATGCAGTTTAGTTACCCATGCTAATAATCACACAATTCATATTTATAATATAAGAATTCATGCACTTACTTTAATGAGAATGAAGAAAAATCCAGAAATTCACTTGAATAATTCACAAAAACACTAACAATTGATTCCGGAAAAGTATGATCAAATACCAAAATCAAGAGTTTAATACTTAAACAACAGAACTAAAAAATATCCAGAAGTCTAACCCCAAAAACGAGGTTTTTCAAACTATTTATAATAAACAAAATCTAATAAAAGCGGGAATCTAATTAAGGAAAATCTGCCCAAAACGCGTCTGAGTCGACGACCCTTGTGACGGACCGCCGTCGTGGTCTCCACCGTTCCATGCTTAGCACATATCTCTGCTGCTTTCTTCATCAACTCTCTGTTACCCTCAACGGACAGGTATGACGGACCGTTGCAAGCATGACGGTCCATCGAGGAGTTCCGTTCCACAACACTTAGAAACTTCTTGAAATTGGGTACTGGACTACTCTCTGATAACCACGACAAATGTGCAGGACGGACCGTCATGGCTATGACGGTCCGTCGTAAGCTTCCGTAGTCCCACACTTGGTCAGACTTCCCCAACTTCCTTCAGCAGCTATTTTCTTCTCACTACGGCTGCCACTTACTGACCGTCACAGTCACAACGGACCGTCGTGGGCTCCGTAGGTGGTCACTTCTACAATTTCTGCTCAAATCTTCCACGTTCTCCTTTGGACAGATTTTCTGCAAATAAAGAGAAACCTACATCAAAAATCAATACAAAAAGGCTTTAGACACACACTAAACTTAAGGAAAAGGCATTAAAAGTACCGTGAAACTACGGTACATCAACACCCTCAACTTAAATTCATTGTTTGTCCTCAAGCGACGCACTATGATTCACTACAAAATCTTTGTACAAGAGTATCCGTATTTTAGCTTTCGCAATCATTTGGCTATCAATCCCGATTATTCTCATTATGTTCATGCATGCTATCACTATTAGGCTTGAATTATGTGGATCAGACCATGACACAGACTCACTACATACTGACACCTATCCTTTTTGATTTCCCACCAAGGTGCTAATTTTTCCGGTATTGCAACTAGTGTCCTCACTTCAAAATAACATCCTCATTTTTCACACAATGACTTCAGTTTGAGTATAAGGATTACTTTTCAACACTCGCTCTCAGAACAACTTCACAACTCATTTATACATATTGCCATAGGCTTGCCCTTATTTTCACTGCTTTAAGTTCGCCATAACAACTCTTGGGATCACGATAGGATTTTCTTAGCTTGTAACATAGGCTCAGGGTCAGGTAGGGTATATTTAGGTATACTTTAGTGACTTGTTGCCCTCCTTGACATATCGGCTAAGCGTACCACCTTTTATCGTTTTATGTCGCCCTATTTCTCAATTTTCTTTCACCTTGCTATTCTCCCTTTCTTCTCTTTATGTGTAAATGACTTCTCTTTTCTTGTGTTTATTCTATTTTATATTTCTTTTAAGTCACTTTTGTTTTGTTCTTTCTTCCTATTTATTCTTTCAACCCCACTGTTCGGAGTATTTCTCATAACAGCCACCCTCAACTCATGATTTTGCCATGAGTCGAGGTTCACAATACCCATGGTTGGGCAGGGCCACGATAAGGTTGCTTTCTGCATTAGACACCCTCAACTTATGCCTTTGGCATAAGCTGAGGTGCACATGTCCAAGGAGGGACCAGGGCCAACACATTGTTCCCAGAGAAGATCAGTTGGGGTGAAAAAGAAAGATCTATTTTAAGCTCAAATCATTTGGATCAATAAGGGATTAACTTCATTTGGTTTTCTGTTATTTTAGGCTCAAGATTGACTATTTCGAACAAGGGCCTATGATCCTTTTCTAATTGTTTATTACGGCTTACTTTTAGCAGGACTAACCAGGCAAGTTCTAGCTCAGTACCAATGGTGGATCATTCGACTTTTCCTCACACTCACTTGACATCTCATTACTCTACCAGATTATCAGACACCTAGTTCGAATCCTAGATTTAGGGTCATACAGTAGTGTATCTCTATGTCATGCTTAGAGCCACACATTTATCAATTACTATGCCTAGTCATGCATCATTTTCATTACATCAAGATATCATTTCTGTTTTAGCCATCATGCTTCAGAGTTATACTATGTACACAAGATATAAACATTCCGGTTCAACAATAAAAGTAATGAGTCTCTTGGGGAAAAAGAACACAGGCAAGAAAAACCCAAGAGAGGATCGTGAATTGGGCTGCTCAGACTTCACCCTAGCACTCACTTTTTATTGACCCCACCCCCAACAAAAAAGATATGCAATTGTCCCCAATGCATAAAAGAATCTAAAATAATCGAGTGGTAGGTGAAGCAAACCTGAGGCGCAAAGCGCCGGCGATCAACAAGTTGGTGAGTCCGGTGTCCCGGAACCCACTCCCTCTGTAGTCTGGACACCCTCAGTAGTGTCCTCAGCATCAACAGCACCATCATTAGTGCCTCTCACAACAATCACAACACCATCAGTAGTGCTCTTCTCTGCCTCCACAACTATGGAGCTAGACGTCCCAGCAACCAACTCTATGGTCCTCAACTGACGAGCCTCCCATCAGCAATCGAGGCTCTCCTCGCAGCCTCCAACTCTCGGTGCTCCTTCTTTCGCGCCCTAGCTTCATCCTCATCTCGACCTCTACGCCTCTTGGCATGCTCTCGTGGGGGAGGTGGTGGCACATCAGTAGTGGCGAATAGGGCAGCCATCACCGTTTCCTCAGCAGGTTCTGCAGAAGGGGCCTCAGACTCGGTCACCCTAGCCTCTAGAATCGTGTCCAGGTCCGCTCTCAGACTCTCTACAGCAGTCTGAAGGGTCGACACATCCACCGGAGGGGCTGGCTGGGCTAGCACCCGCAACTCAAAATCGTCCAGGCACTGATGAACCTCCAGGATCTTCCTCTCCGTGTGCTGGGCCATCTTCCGCTCCATGCACTCCTCCGCCTCAGCAATAGACCTCTGCATCCAGGGCTGGATGTGATGCAGAAGTGTGGCCATTTGGGCCTCAAGTTTCTGTACCCTAGCAAGTGTGACCAGAGTAGTGGAAGGAGTCGAGCGAGAGGAGCTCGGGGCGGTGCTACCACCCGGGATAGACTCGACCGGGGTGGTGTCAGTAGGCTCAGATATAGCCTGGGTAGCCGCTCGGGCTTGCTCTATTGTATCTGCCAGGTTCTCACCAAGCGGAGGCACCTTCGGGCGGGGCCCTCTGTGTGGAGCCAGCTCATTGGGATCATCCCTGATAAAGCCGATATCAACATTGCCCGGCGGGGTCTTTAGCTGATCTATGTGCCAAATGGGCACACCTGCGGACCTGCACAAAGAAAACACCATGCACGGAAATGGGTAAGTAGTAGTGACCTTGAAGTCCCTCTCGTGCATGACCGCCTGCAGAAGACAAGCGAAGTCCACCTCGAACCCCGCTATCATCGCTGCCAACAAAACTGCCCGATCCCATGTGACAATATTGTCTGCAGCAGTGGGGGAAAGGCAGTGGCGGACTATCAACCATAAAAACTTGGCCGTAAAGGTCAGGTTAGCCTTCTTGATGTCTCCCTTCGGCTCAAGTACCAGTAAATAGCCTCTCCATCAACGAACAAATACTGGGCCATCCACCTCTTGGTGGTCTCTCTCAACTCTGGCTCACGCAAGAACCGTCCATCTTTAACCAATTTCCACCGGTAGTCGAACTCGGCGGTGAGAGGAGTCTTGGTGGCATCAACATCCTTGCCGTATAGGTACCGGCGGATGGCTGGCAAGGAGATGTCTACCCGCTTGCCGCGGACTCGGATGTGATCTAGTGGGGCCTGTTTGGCGGGGGCAGCCCGCTTATCAATCTGGGATCGGAGAGTCGCCACATACGAGGCGTAAAACTCTCTGACCAACTCCTCACTATATTGGCCCAAAGCACGAGCCGTCCAATCTAGCCGGTGCTTGGTGAAGAGTGCATGGATATCCGGCATAGTGGGGAGACTCCCCGTAAAGACCCGACTCTCCAGTGTAAGGGTCCGGGTCATGACTCCCTTATTATTCGACAGCTTGGCGTCGGAGTATACCTGCTACTGCCCCTCAACACACCACCAGTTGGGCTGGTCGACAACCAGGGCGGGGACTCCAGTCTGTGGTGCTGGAGTGGTATCAACACTGTCGTCCTCATCAGACGAGGCGGACTGGGATGCGGTGGCTGGAGCAGAAGCCTCCTCAGACCCGGAGACTTCTTCTGAACCCGACACTTCCTCAGAACCGAAAGCATCCCTGGTGTGTGCAGCAGACCCAGAAGGCGTGCCTGTTAGTGTGTGCTCCTCTTCAGACTGGGAGGCAGTGACTACGCCGGGCGCCACCTTCGTGGGCGTGGCTCTGGTGGTACGTGCATCCCGTGCAGGAGTGACAGTGCCTGGGGGCACGTTCGGGGTCACGTTCATCGTCAGAGCCAATGACCAGTCGGGCAGATGGGGCGACGGACTTTGAATGCCCTCGTGAGTACACGCGATCTTGCTTAGGTGCCATTAGTGTTAGTACCTGAGAAGGACAACAATTAGTACCAGTAGAAGCAAACAAGACATGCATGGAAGAAAACAAAAAGGTAAAACCAAATCTGAAATGGTATTGATGTAGTATCTGTGCTGCACGACGGACCAATTGACGGTCCGTCGTGAGCATGACGGACCGTCATGAGGGTCCGTCATGAAATACTTGGTAAAATATTTGGAGACTCTCAGAAAGAAAATCTCTGACAGACGGTTATGCATGTCGGACCGTCGAGGGCACGGCGGTTCGTCGTAGAGGTCCGTCGTTGGACACTTAGAAAAAATTTGGAGACCCTTAGGAATAGGGTCTCTGACAACCATGACGGTTGTGCAGTACGGACCGTCGAGGGCATGACGGTCCGTCGTTGGACACTTAGAAAAAATTTGGAGACCCTTAGGAATAGGGTCTCTGACAACCATGACGGTTGTGCAGGACGGACCGTCGAGGGAACGACAGTTCGTCGTAGAGGTCCGTCGACGGACACTTGGAGAAACTTTTGAGACCCTTAGGAATAGGGTCTTTGACAACCATGACAGTTGTGCAGGACGGACCGTCGAGGGCATGACGGTCCGTCGTAGAAGTCCGTCGACGGACACTTAGAGAAAATAAACGGGGACTGGTGGGACGGACCCCATGACGGTCCGTCGAGGGCACGACGGTCTGTCGATGGGGTCTCGTTCTGTCCTTCAGTGACAGAACTGAGGATGCCTCACTCGTCCCCTAAAATTCTAATATAGAGAACACTCATCAACCCACTAATTCTAACCAAATTACCCAGCATACTAGCAATCCTAAGGCAATAATTTCTCGAGTTTTAGCATGTCAATTTGGAAAACTATCAACCTAGGTCAGAAACAATTTTCAGAAACATACTCCCCCCTTTTTGATTTAGTTAACACAACAACCACATCATTTTTACTATATGAAGGGTCTTAAGGCACGTAGGATGAACGGGGTGAGTTCTTTACATGCAATAGGGGTCAATTTTCGAAGACCCAACATTCAGAAACAGCATATGGTATGGGAAAACAAAAATGACATGTAGATTAGTTAGAGATCAGAACCACATACCTGATACTTGGAGAAGATGAAAACAAAGTAAGGCACACAACTCTGGTGATCAGCAGACTAACACTTAACTCCGACCGACAGGTTATTTGAAGAAGCAGGGAGTTCGGGAGATGGAAGATTAGGGCAATTTGGGAAGGGATGGGAAATCTGATGTTTTGGGGAGAGTATGAGAGTTCTAGGGAGTTGAAGCGGGAGTAAATGGAGGAAATGAGGGAAAGAAACGGTTAGAATAAAGAGGTGGGAAGTTAAAAGGTTTAAAAATTTTTAATATTCGCCGGTCGGGTCGGGTCTACAGGTTTTGACGCAACGAGTCCCCATCGACGGTCCATCGTGGGGGTCTGTCATGGGTGCCCTAACTTAGAAAAATTGAAAAACATACCTGGGCACGACGGTTGCTTGTCGATGGGTCCGTCAATGGGTGTTATAGACCAATTTTTTGCAGATTTTCTGGTGGTGTGTTACCTGCAAATTTAACACCCATTAAGCTATTTTTTTGTATTTTCTGGACACTTTTTGGACACGGACCCTAAACTACGCTCTAGCTAACACTTCTAACAAAAAGAAAAGCAAAAAAAAATGCAACTATTACTAGAAAGTCATGAAAAACCTATAGTTGGATTTAGAGGATACATATTGGGTTGCCTCCCAACCAGCGCTTGATTTAACGTCGCGGCACGACGGAGGAAACTTGATTACTCAGACTTCATCAAGATGGTTTACCTCGATCACTTCATTCGCCATTTCAGCGTGCCCCAGATAGATTTTGATTCGCTGTCCGTTCACCTTAAACCGCACACCCTCCTTGTTCTCCAACTCAACCGCTCCGTGAGGGAATAGTTGGGTGATCACGTAAGGGCCAGTCCATTTGGACTTGAGTTTGCCCGGAAACAAGCACAATCTAGAATTGAATAAAAGTACCAAATCCCCAACCAAAAAATCACGTTTCTCAATCTTTTGGTCATGGTACTTCTTCATCCTTTCTTTGTAGAGGGCTGAGCTTTCATAAGCTTTTAGGCGAAATTCATCGAGCTCATTTAACCCATTTAACCTCTATTCTGTACCCTCATTCCAATCCATTTTCAACTTCTTAATTGCCCACATGGCTTTATTCTCTAATTCAACCGGTAAGTGACAAGCCTTCCCATATACAAGTTGGTATGGGGACATACCAATGGGAGTTTTGTATGCTGTCCGGTAGGCCCAAAGAGCATCATTAAGCCTCCTTGACCAATCCGTTCTACTAGCATTCACTATTTTTGATAAAATCTGCTTGATCTTCCTATTTGGCAACTCAACTTGCCTATTTGTTTGAGGATGGTAAGGAGTGGCCACATTATGGCGAACCCCATATTTCTCCAATAATCCCTTAAAGAATTTGTTGCAAAAGTGGGATCCCCATCACTAATAATAGCCCTTGGGGTGCCAAATCGGGAAAATATATTCTTTTTCAAGAACGCGGTGACACTCTTCCCTTCATTATTTGCGAGTGCGATAGCTTCCACCCATTTAGACACATAATCAACCGCTACTAAAATATACTTCATCCCATGAGAACTCACAAAAGGGCCCATAAAGTCAATACCCCACGCAACAAATAACTCAATCACAAGAATGGGATTTAAAGGAAGTTCTTGCTTTCTTGAAATGCCACCATCCCTTTGGCATCTGTCACATGCCTTGGCGAACTCATGAGCATCTTGATGAATAGTTGGCTAATAGTAGCCACATTACAAGATCGTGTGAGCGGCTAAATTAAAGTAAATAACTAACAGGTTCAATTATTGGAGTTTAATCAAGTGATGAGGGTAACTAGGGCTTAAGTGTTCCCCACAGGCTCCTAACTCGGTAATTTTAACTATAACAATTCTTTTCTAATATCTTGCATGCAAAGTGATAAGTTAGGTATCTCTAAATCCTTGATCCGGTATCTAGAGAATTTCACTCCGCACCTTGGTTTCCTTGACCTTGGCGCCAATTCTCCTGATTGGAGACTTGGACGTTCGGTCGGAAACCCCCCGTCTGCTCATTCACCGCATAGGAATCCTCTTCATAATAATATTATTTGGCGGTGGTGGTTTAGACAAGTAGTTTACTGCATTTACCTTTTCTGCACCCCCAGTGACATGTTTTAATACCAACCGAAGCTCAGTTCTCATCTGATCCATCTCTTCACAAATCTCGTCTGTGGCTGGGTTATGTGCGGATTGCACTGCGAAGGTGTTTCTTCTAGTATCTGACTTTCTAGTACTCCAAGCTTTATTATTTCGGGAGATTTTCTCTAGCTTTTCAGCAATCTCAGCATAAGGACACTCCCCATAAGAACCACCCGCTATCGTATCCAACACCGCTTTATTATTATCATCCTGTCCTCGATAGAAGTATTCTTTATGTGACTCATCATCGATGCGGTGATTGGGGACACTTCTCAAGAATGAAGTGAACCTATCCCAAGAACTGCTAATTGACTCTCCCGGTAGTGCCACAAAGTTGTTCACTCTGTCTTTGTGGTTTAGTTTCTTAGAGACCGGGTAGTAACGTGCTAAGAAAGCATCCCTCAGTTGATTCCAAGTGAAGATTGAGTTATAAGGGAGCTCAATAAAACAGATAGCAGCCTCTCCCGTCAGTGAAAGAGGAAATACTCTTAGCCCTATTACATCCATATTCAAATCAGGCCTCCCTACACAACTTTTGCACACTGCCTTACTTTAGCGATGTGGGCATGTGGAACCTTAGAAGGTATCCCTGAAAACAAACCTCTGGCAGTGAGCATTTGCATCAGACTACTGGTTACCACAAAAGTGTGGCCGTGTGGTAGAGGAGGCAAGACAAGTGGCCCATCAGCGTCTGCAATGTTATCATAACCCCTATAGTACTCTGGAGGGCGTGGAGTGGGGTGTTGTCCCCTTTGTTCATCTTCCCCACGATTTTCAGGTAATAACCGACCATGAGCATCAACCGGAGCTGGAATGTCCTGGTTGGGATCATCATCGTTAATACGCAAGTTTCGATTCATCCTGCGTAGTGTACGCTCCAATTCGTGGTCGTATGGAAACAAGGGTTCTCTTCCACTCCGCGTAACTGGCATACACGGAAGTTAGACCTGCAAGAGGCAAAAACAACAGGAAAAAGTAAAATTAGGAAAATATTGACTAAACTTTAGTAATAAGTTTTAAGTTAATCTAAAAGCCACTTTTCCCGGCAGCGGCGCCAAAATTTGATACGCTCAAACTTACTTCTCAAATAAGAAGTAAAGCGGTCGTATCAAGTAAAGAATCCAACTAATGAGGTTGGGGTCGATCCCACGAGGAAAATGGTTTAGATTTAACTTTATTCTATTATTACTTCTATTTAGTCAATTATTTTCCGAAAAAAACAAATAACTAAAGGGGGGTTTTGATTAATGAAAGTAATTAACTAAATTAAAGTAAACAACTAACTGGTTCAATTATTGGAGTTTAATCAAGTGATGAGGGTAACTAGGGCTTAAGTGTTCCCCACAGGCTCCTAACTCGGTAATTCTAACTATAACAATTCTTTTCTAATATCTTGCATGCAAAGTGATAAGTTAGGTATCTCTAAATCCTTGATCCGGCATCTAGAGAATTTCACTCCGCACCTTGGTTTCCTTGACCTTGGCGCCAATTCTCCTGATTGGAGACTTGGACGTTCGGTCGGAAACCCCCCGTCTGCTCATTCACCGCATAGGAATCCTCTTCATAATAATATTATTTGGCGGTGGTGGTTTAGACAAGTAGTTCACTGCATTTACCTTTTCTGCACCCCAGTGACATGTTTTAATACCAACCGAAGCTCAGTTCTCATCTGATCCATTTCTTCACAAATCTCGTCTGTGGCTGGGTTGTGTGCGGATTGCACTGTGAAGGTGTTTCTTCCAGTATCTGACTTTCTAGTACTCCAAGCTTTATTATTTCGGGAGATTTTCTCTAGTTTTTCAGCAATCTCGGCATAAGGACACTCCCCATAAGAACCACCCGCTATCGTATCCAACACCGCTTTATTATTATCATCCTGTCCTCGATAGAAGTATTTTTTCTGTGACTCATCATCGATGCGGTGATTGGGGACACTTCTCAAGAATGAAGTGAACCTATCCCAAGAACTGCTAATTGACTCTCCCGGTAGTGCCACAAAGTTGTTCACTCTGTCTTTGTGGTTTAGTTTCTTAGAGACCGGGTAGTGACGTGCTAAGAAAGCATCCCTCAGTTGATTCCAAGTGAAGATTGAGTTATAAGGGAGCTCAATAAAACAGATAGCAGCCTCTCCCGTCAGTGAAAGAGGAAATACTCTTAGCCCTATTACATCCATATTCAAATCAGGCCTCCCTACACAACTTTTGCACACTGCCTTACTTTAGCGATGTGGGCATGTGGAACCTTAGAAGGTATCCCTGAAAACAAACCTCTGGCAGTGAGCATTTGCATCAGACTACTGGTTACCACAAAAGTGTGGCCGTGTGGTAGAGGAGGCAAGACAAGTGGCCCATCAGCGTCTGCAATGTTATCATAACCCCTATAGTACTCTGGAGGGCGTGGAGTGGGGTGTTGTCCCCTTTGTTCATCTTCCCCACGATTTTCAGGTAATAACCGACCATGAGCATCAACCGGAGCTGGAATGTCCTGGTTGGGATCATCATCGTTAATACGCAAGTTTCGATTCATCCTGCGTAGTGTACGCTCCAATTCGTGGTCGTATGGAAACAAGGGTTCTCTTCCACTCCACGTAACTGGCATACACGGAAGTTAGACCTGCAAGAGGCAAAAACAACAGGAAAAAGTAAAATTAGGAAAATATTGACTAAACTTTAGTAATAAGTTTTAAGTTAATCTAAAAGCCACTTTTCCCGGCAGCGGCGCCAAAATTTGATACGCTCAAACTTACTTCTCAAATAAGAAGTAAAGCGGTCGTATCAAGTAAAGAATCCAACTAATGAGGTTGGGGTCGATCCCACGAGGAAAATGGTCTAGATTTAACTTTAATCTATTATTACTTCTATTTAGTCAATTATTTTCTGAAAAAAACAAATAACTAAAGGGGGGTTTTGATTAATGAAAGTAATTAACTAAATTAAAGTAAACAACTAACTGGTTCAATTATTGGAGTTTAATCAAGTGATGAGGGTAACTAGGGCTTAAGTGTTCCCCACAGGCTCCTAACTCGGTAATTCTAACTATAACAATTCTTTTCTAATATCTTGCATGCAAAGTGATAAGTTAGGTATCTCTAAATCCTTGGTCCGGCATCTAGAGAATTTCACTTCGCACCTTGGTCTGGCTACGTGTGTTGCTTTACTAAACCTTATCTTTACCTCATATTAAGCATCATAATCGATATTTGACTAAGTTGTTACTTCGTACCAACCGACACTAGCCTATTAGATAGTATACACTAAATCTACGTTGATAATTCTTTTCCTATTATCTATCTCCTTGGTCCGGCAAGCAGCATTAAGGCGAGTTCTAACGTTGGTCATCCGTTAAAAAGACTTCTAAACGAAAAAATTATCAATACATGCAAGACACTATTCTGGAATTGTTATTTTAGCTAGATTTTACCTTGTTATTTACCCATGGTTCTCACAACCCTAGTTATGGAGTTTAGTTACCCATGCTAATAATCACACAATTCATATTTATAATATAAGAATTCATGCACTTACTTTAATGAGAATGAAGAAAAATCCAGAAATTCACTTGAATAATTCACAAAAACACTAACAATTGATTCCGAAAAAGTATGATCAAATACCAAAATCAAGAGTTCAATACTTAAATAACAGAACTAAAAAATATCCAAAAGTCTAACCCCAAAAATGAGGTTTTTTAAACTATTTATAATAAACAAAACCTAATAAAAGCGGAAATCTAATTAAGGAAAATCTGCCCAAAACGCGTCTGAGTCGACGACCCTTGTGACGGACCGTCGTGGCCACGACGGACCGTCGTGGCCTCCGTCGTTCCATACTTAGCACATATCTCTGCTGCTTTCTTCATTAACTCTCTGTTACCCTCGACGGACAGGTATGACGGACCGTTGCAAACACGACGGTCCGTCGAGGGGTTCCGTTCCACAACACTTAGAAACTTCTTAAAATTGGATACTGGACTACTCTCTGACAACCATGATGAATGTGCAGGACGGACAATCGTGGCTATGACGGTACGTCGTAAGCTTCCGTAGTCCCACACTTGGTTAGACTTCCCCAACTTCCTTCAGCAGCTATTTTCTTCTCACTATGGTTGCCACCTACGGACCGTCACAGTCACAACGGACCGTCGTGGGCTTCGTAGGTGGTTACTTATGCAATTTCTGCTCAAATCCTCCGCGTTCTCCTTTGGACAGATTTTCTGCAAATAAAGAGAAACCTACATCAAAAATCAATACAAAAAGGCTTTAGACACACACTAAACTTAAGGAAAAAGCATTAAAAGTACCGTGAAACCACGGTACATCAAAGGGTAGGGTGGAGGAGGGTGGGGGTGTGATAAAAGATGATTCAAATTATTATTTTTATTTTTATTTTCACCTGACGCGTTTAGTTTTTACTTTTATTTTATTTCTTTGCTAAGTCAGTTTCAAGGGGTAAAAAAATTCACTTTTAAATAGTAAAAGTGTGTAATAGGTCATCATGGTAGTTTAAGTGTGTAAGGAACTTTTCGATATAAGTTCAAGGTGGAATATATATATATATATATATATATATATATATATATATATATATATATATATATATATAAAGAGCCTAAAATACCCTCAAAGGATTGAAAATGGTATAAACTTACCCTCCATCCACCTATTGGCTCCAAAATACCCTTCCCACCAACCTATTGACTTCAAAATACCCTTGTCATCCACCTTTGGGTTCAAAATTGACCACTTATTTAATGGTTTTAAATTTAAACTATTTAAATATTTTTTAAAATACATGACGCTCAACTATTTGTTATAATTAAGTTATTAGTATAATTTAGAGAAAAGACATAAAGTCACCACTGAAGTTGTCTCGATTTTTTAAAAAGACACCTTAATAATTTAAGAGTGTTATAAATATCTCATTTTTCACCCAGCCTCAATTGCAAGAAAAGAGGTGCAATCACGCACCAATAGTTGTTTGACACGTATTAAGTTCTTTTAATTTTTAATTTTTAGTTTCATTTTCATTTTCATTTTATTATTTCTATTTTTTATTAACTTTATTTTCATTTTTACCCTCTTTCTTCTTAAATCTTCATTACTCTAATCCTTTGTTCTTTGTTGTAACCTCCATGATGCTTCCATGTAACAGTATTTTCTCAACAAAACATCACTAAATAAAATTAATTCAACTCTCAAATTACTAAAATAAGGTAATGGGACCAAAAAAAAGATGAAATTTCATAGTATTCTCTAATCAATGGACTTCTTTTTTTAAAAAAAAAGGATAAAAGAAGAAAAAGAAACAAAGAAAAGCAAGAGACAAGAAAAAAAAAAGTGATAAAAATGGATGAAGTAAATGGATCTTCTAAGTTGAATAAGATGAAGAAAAAATTGGATTTTTTAATTTGGGTGAAGAAGATAATGGGGAAGATGATGTAAATTAATTAAAAAATATTAAAGAAATATAATGACACATGGCACTTTATAGCTGGTTATGGTAGTGAAAAGAATGGGTCACGCGCCCCATGTGCGTGTTAACAATCCAGACGAGAAAATGGGTCAAAATAGTCCATTTACAAAGAAATTAAATAGTTTCATGGGGTGATAGAACACTTTCAAAGTTAGGGTGTCTTTATACAAATACGGGACAAGTTTAAGGGTGACTTTATGTCTTTTCTTTATAATTTATAAATCAATCCACTACCCACCCATTACTAATTAAATCCCACCAAATTAATAAATCCGTCACATTACTAATGCAACAACAAAAAGGTACTTCCAATGAGAGTTTTTAAAAATTTGAGGCGAAAATATTTATAGAAGTTACATTCAAGTGTCTAAATAAAAATTAACGATAAACTTAAAAGTCTGACTATGTTCATCTTAATTATTCTTTCATCTCAATTATGTGATGTTACTTCATAGATAATTTTTTTTAAAAATAATATATTAAAGGTTTTAAAACAAGCCATAAATATTTATAAAATTATATTTAAAAAAGTGCATGAATTAATTCAAAATGTACTACTTCTTTACCTTTAATCATAAATTTTGAATTCAAGCTTGAAATATAATCCTATTGAAAGTGTCCTCCTAAATATGGAGCTCAACCTAAATTTAATGGGGCTTTGATTCAGACTCGAATAATTTTGGATGTCATTTTCAGGAATCTATAATTTCGTCGTGTTTTAGTAGTGTTTATGACATTTTTGGTATTATAATTAGTTTATTAATTGGGTGGGGTTTACTTAATACTGAGTGGGTAGCTGGTTGGTTTATAAATTATATTAATAAATTAAATTATAACCAATAGTTGAGCGCCAAGTATTTTAAAAAATATTTAAATAGTTTACTAGTTACATAAGTGGTCAATTTTGAACTCAAAGGTAGATGACAAGTGTATTTTGAAGCCAATA
Organism: Solanum sitiens; assembly: GCA_016801875.1. Lineage (NCBI taxonomy): Eukaryota > Viridiplantae > Streptophyta > Magnoliopsida > Solanales > Solanaceae > Solanum > Solanum sitiens. The sequence continues at coordinate 680,002 of JABWTJ010000275.1, forward strand.
GGTAGATGAAAATGGTATTTTGGAGCCAATAGGTGGATGAAGGGTAATTTTGTACCATTTCTAATACTTCGAGGGTATTTTAGGCCCTTTTCCGATATATATATATATATATAAAATCCTTCTAGCAAAGTTTAAGATATATTTCAATATTTCAATATTATTTTTTAATTTATTTGATATCATTATTTGAGTTTCTTATACTTTTTTTTCTTTCGTTTTTAGTGTAAAGAAAAAATTTAAAACTATTTTTTTGCGGTTATATTGTAATTTAGTTTTTGTATGTAAAAATAAAACAAAACAATGGGGCGTCTATGATAAATTTTACAAGAAAATTAGTGAAACATAAATAAATTTCACCATCAAAATAATAAATTTAAATTAGTCGTTGAAACAAAAAAGTAAAAAAATACGTGAGAGGAGGATCAAATATACCCCGTATGGATTATATTTTTTCAAAAAAAAAATTAAAAAAAATAAATTAATGTTTTCACTTCTAACTTCTGTTAGAGGAAAAGGGTATATGTGAGTTGTTTGTATAACAATAGACATATATATATATATATGAGCCACTTTTAAAACGAATGGTATATCAACTATAAATGACAAAGTTGAAGGTTATATCAGACTCTTTTCCCCTAATATTATATGTTTCACATTTAATTGTCTTTCGGAAACAATCTCTCTGCCTACATAAAGTAGGGGTAAGGTCGGTATAATCTTTATAGCCTCTATCCTCCTCAAATTCCACCTATGAGATTACATTGAGTACGTAATATGTTGTTGTAGTTATTGTTGATGTTGTATGCTTGACATTTAATTCTTTATTTCATTCTCTCCGGTTTCTTTGTTTTAAAAGAAAAATGAATTGTGATTATTTATTATTAAGAAGATTCTTTGTTTGAATCTAGCTGCATTTCAGAGAAACTTTGGTCGATCTGTAAACAAATATAGACATATATTTCACACTTTACTTAGAATTTAAGTTGCTCGGATTCTTTATTTTTGGTATTGCATTCATGTCGACATAATAAGGGCGTGGGTATGAGATTTGTGTCCAATCTGATCAACCTATTTTGGGTACTTTAATCAAAATTATTGGGAAAAGTCTAGACAATTTTAATGATTGGTCTAATCTATACAGAGGCTAAGTTGAAATTGAAGAAAATGGAATACCTTTAATTTTTATATAGAAATTTCTATGTCACTCATTTTCCTTTGATCTCCTCCAGGATTCTCCTCAAGTTCTCCACATAATATTATCATAATTTAGATTTTATAACTCTATTTTTAGGTATTTTCATCATTTTTAGGCGAATCCCTGCACCCATATCCATACATGGATCCATATCTCTAAATCTTAAAAATTAAATTATGAAGAATCGATCTTTAGATTTGCACCCGTATTGGACATTCGAGTCCGAGCAACTTAGCGTTGATATAGTTGAGGTGTATGCAAGTTGACTTGGCACCACAATTATATTTTTTTTTAAAAAGACTCACAATTGACATTCAAATTTGTTATTTTATGGATGATGTTATTTTTAAATCCAGAACTTTAAAATGAAATTAACTGTCAGGAAGACTAGAGCCTTCTTTGTTAGTGTGTTAAGTTGAGAATAAAGACAATGCAAAAATCATTTTATTTTAATAGTATTTGACCTTTCAAATTTTCATGTGACTTTTCATGTTTTCGTATTTTTTCAAAAGCTCCCAAGATGAAAAGTTAGATTCATTTTACCCCTAGGCTAAATTAAACATTCCAATTAACCAAATATTAAATAATATTTTAATTATTATTTGAATTGTTATTTATTTTTATGAACACAATGAAGGAATTATTATCTTTATTTTACCCCTAGCTAAAATAAGCATTCTAATTAATTAAATATATTAATTAATAATATTTTAATTATTATTTGAATTGTTATTTATTTATTATAGAGACAATGAAAGAATTATTATATTTATTTTAATAGTATTTGACCTCATATCGATTTTATATGTGACTTTTCATGTTTATGTGATTTTTGTCCTATAAATTTAACCTTTTCAAGAAAGACTTTTATTTACTACTGTGTAGGAGCTCTAAACAGGTGAATAGCGTCATAATTTCGGTGAAAGTTGTGAGATCCTCTTACACAGTCACAAGAATTCAATTAATGAAGTATCAGAACTCGGTGTGTTAGTTTTATATTTATTTGTAGGAATTAAAATTATTAAAAGATTTTTCTATGTCTCTTCATATAATTGAATTGTTGTTTTGTTAGCAACTTGCTTTAATTTCATATTTTTATTTTGTATACTCAAATATTCAGTTTTCATTATAGACACCAAAAAAAAAACTAATTGTCTTGCTGATGTGTATCTTTTTCCTTATTCTTTGTATTTATAATTTTACATATACATTAAGTTTCATCTTTAAGAATGAATGTGATAAATTGTTTACTCTTTTTTCTTGTGCGAAAAAATAAGAAAAAGGTGAAACATATAACATTAGATTAATGGTGGCTAAGTTACATATGAAGAGAAAATTAAAAATTCTATATAAAAATAATAGTTATGTTCATAAATATCTCGATTTTGAAAATATAAATAATAAGAAATTTTACACTTTAGTTTTAAATATTTATAATTACTAATTAGTTTAAAGTGTTTGTGGATAAAATATTAATATAATATTTTAAAATATTCATTATAATTATCAGGAGATTCAAAAGTAAAAAAGTTGAAAGGTTTTGTTTTCCTTTCACTCAAAGTTAATTTTACACCATTTTTGGTATAAAAAGAAATATAATCTCCTCTCAAGCTTTTTTAATTGAAGAAACAATAAGAGTGTGTTTGGTATGAAGGAAAACATTTTTACTGGAAAATGTTTTCCAATTTTCTCATGTTTGGTTGAGACAAAAGTTTTGGAAAATGTTTTCCAAATCAACTCATTTTCCTCAAAATTAAGGAAAATGACTTCCCTTCAAAAATTAAAGAAAACATTTTCCAAAACTCTCCTCCAATTTTAAATTACATTTTTTTGGGGGGAAAACATCAATTTTTTTAAAAAAAATTCAATTTCAAAATTTTATTTTTTCATCAAATCCCTAACTCCCCACCCACCCACCACCGGCCAGCCTCCCCACCCCACCCCCTACCAAAAAATTAATTTTGCTTTTTAAAAATATTTTCAACTTTAAATTTTTATTTTTAAACTCCTATACCCCTCTTACCAGCCCCCCCAACCCCCAACCCCCCAAAAAATTAATTTTATTTTTTAAAAATATTATCAACTTTAGATTTTTATTTTTTCACTCCTATCCCCCTCCCCCCTGCCTGCCCCCCCCACCCCCCCCCCACCCCCCCAAAAAAAATTTTTTTAAAAATATTTTCAATTTCATAAATTATTTTCTACTCAAATGAAAATGAAAGATGTCTCTCAAAAATATTTTTCATTCCTAAATTAAACACTAAAAATCATTCTCGAAAAATATTTTCTACTCACCAACCAAACATGAGAAAATAAGTCTAAAATCTACTTATTTTCCAGGAAAACATTTTCTGGGAAAATATGGAAAACATTTTCCTTCATACCAAACACACCCTAATATTGCACTACGATTTGTAAAGGATTAATCTCATGCAATCTATATTTTGATCTTCTAACATTATTCTACCAACAAAAAGGAATTTTTAACACTATCAAAAAATTTAATTTAGATAGTTGTTATCTTTTCTTTTTTATTTTACAAGCTTATTTTTTAACTTATAAATATAATTTGTTTTATTAACTTCTTATATTATTGTCTCAGTACATTCACTTGGAGGTCATAAAATTTGTGTGTCACAACTAGTAGTAAGAAAAAGTAAGAAACCTCATTAATATATTTTATAAAAAAGAACTCAAATCATATTTTTAGTAGTATTTAGTTTTTAAGAAATAATACTCATTAATACGGGTTATACGCGCAAATAAAATGTTATAAAAATATTCTATTGTTTAATTTAAATGTTAAATTGTATCATTTTAACATAAAATATTACTGATTTTTGCACTTAGATCAATTCCTAATTAAAATATCTAATTTAATAATATTTATCATATATAATCTATATGTATATTTAATTTAATCATCGTCATATCATATTAACATCATATTATATTATAAGTTCCAAACATGAAAAGTTAGATTACCATTTTATCCCTAGGCTAAATTAAACATCTAATTAATTAAATCTTAAATGATAATATTTTAATTTTTATAATTTTTAGTTATTTATTATAAAGAAAAAGAAAGAATCATTATATTTATTTTAATAGAATTGACCATTCAATTTTTCGTGTGACTTTTCATGTTTTATTTAATTAAGTAAATCGTAAAACTAAAATTATAATTCAGCCAAGGCTTAAATACTTGTTTCAAGTTCAAAAACAAAATTCTACATATTTAGATAAACGAAATGTCAAAACATTTCAAATTCTTGGCTATTTTAATTTAGAAACAATCAATATTTAAAATAGGCTGCTTTTTAAAAATGTTCCAATACTAAATGTTAATAATAGCTAAAATAATGATAGGAAATAATAATTTGTTCTCTTATTTTACAAGCTTTTCAAAATTAGTTTATATATTTCCGAAATGATTATAAATAATTAAAAATTAATAATATGTATATAATTTAATAAAGTAATTACTGTTACAAATCCACTTAATTGTGTGGATGTTTCTATTCATCTACCCTAACGATTGTCCTATTAATGTATCACTTAATTAATGTCTTCTAACGTAATTTGTTTAACATTGTAAACGGATGATTTTATATCCTATAAAAAGGCATGCTTCACCCTTGTGAATGACACTCTTGAAGAATTGAAATAGTATTTCTCCACTCTATACTTTCATCAATATTTGTCTCCCTATATTGTTTGTGTATTCTTGTATTTTTCTCTTGTTTTACAACACGTTATCAGCACGAGTCTCTAACCAACTGAGACATACTTAATTCGAAATTAATTCCTAAAAGTTAATCAACTTTCTTTTAGAGTCAGGTATATATTTGTGTGTTTATAACATCTCTAATAGACTTGCATAAATCTTTGATTAGTATTTTTATTGCTGCATATATAACTTGCTTTAGGTATTATTATAATACTTTACTAGACATAATAATCAATACGTTTCACGTATATATTTTTATGTTGTTTATATGTTAGCAACTTGTAACTCTAAATTAAATATTAGGGCATACAATAACATGCTAGTTAGAATAATCGTATGTTTTTTTTTGTGTCATTAATTTATGATAAATATTGGTGTGTGTCATAAAGAATAATAGTATCATATTAAATACGACTTAAAAGAAAAATCTTACGGAACTTTAGCGTTAATAACTATTGAACTAGTAATAAATTTTGTAAAATAATTACCGTTTTATACTTTTGAGTTATATGTTTTTGTAACATCCCATGTTCATGCATATATTGTATTTTATACTAATTCTTAATCATTTGAAACATAAAGTATTCATTTGTCATTTATAATAAACAAACCAACATCATAATATTAATTCAAAATTATTTTATGATAGTTTTCATCATGTCGAATTTATCAAAACTTGAATTTGTGGCACTTGACATATCTGGAAAGAATTATTTGTCATGGGTACTTGATGCTTAAATTCACCTTACCGCTAAGGATCTTGGTGATAGTATAATCAAAGGAAATACGACATTAAGTCAGGATAAAGCGAAAGCTATGATTTTCCTTCGTCATCATCTTGATGAAAGACTGAAGGTTGAATACCTAACAGTGAAAGATCCACTTGAATTGTGGATAGGTTTGAAAGGGAGGTATGACCACCTCAAGGCAACAGTATTGCCAAGGGCTCGTTATGAGTGGATGCACTTACGGTTTCAAGATTATAAAATTGTAATTGAGTACAACACTATTGTATTTAGAATAACTTCGCAATTAAAATTATGTGGGGAAGTTATAAAAGATGAGGACATGTTGGAAAAGACACTAACTACTTTTCATGCCTCTAATATGATATTACAACAGCAATATCGTGAAAAAGGTTTTCAGAAATACTCTGAATTGATCTCATGCCTTCTGGTGGCTGAGCAGCATAATGACCTTCTTATGAAAAATCAAGAAGCCCGTACCGCCGGTAGTGCTTCATTACCGGAGGCACACGCGGTTGAAGCACATGGCCAGTCTGAAATAAGACAAAATATCGAGGCAATGACAATGTGCGCGGGCGTGACAAAGACAAAAGACGATATAGTAATCGTCGAGGTGGTGGTCATAACAAAAGGGAGAACAATATAGGTTCTCAAAATAATCCTTCTAAAGGAAAGGGCGATCACTGTCATCGTTGTGTCCTTAAAGGTCACTGGAAAAATGAATATCGGGCACCTGATCATTTTGTCAAGTTGTATCAAAATTCTTTTAAAAGGAAAGAAAATAAAGGTGGTGTCTCCTCTTCTAAAGCCGGAGTAGAGTCACATTTGACTCTCAAAGATGATGTTCAGGCAGGTTCTTCTCAAAAATATAATGAGAATGTTGAGGCAAACTTAACATTGAAAGATGATGCTTTTGATGGGCTCGATGATATTACTCATCTGGAAGCTGAGGACTTCTTTGGGGATCACAACTGAGATTGATAATTGAGCTAGGAAATGAATAATATTTTTATGTATTTTTAATGTCTTAACTAAAATTTATGTACTTAAGATTTCTTTTGCTAAATTTTGTACTTCTTATTATGTATTTTTTTATTCTTGTGAAGATAAATAAAAAATTTCCAGTCTTCAGTTGGATCCAAAATGAGTAGTGGAGATACGTGTCTTTTGGACAGTGCCACAACTCATACGATACTAAGAGAAAAGAAATATTTCTCTCATTTGATAATGAAAAAGGCATATGTTAATACAATATCCGGTAGTACAAAATTGATTGAGGGCTCTGGAAGAGCGGTCTTATTACTACCTGGAGGAACATTATTGGTAATTGATAATGCATTGTATTGTAGTAAGTCTCATAGAAACTTGTTAAGATTCAAGGTTATTCGCCAAAATAGCTAGCATATTGAGACTGCGAATGAAGGACAGGTGGAATACCTTTATATGACTACAATAAATGCAGATAAGAAAACTGTGCATGAAAAATTGCCAGCACTTTCTTCGGGGTTGTACCACACAAATATTGGTACAGTTGAATCACATGTCGTAGTAAACAAAAGGTTTACTAATTCTTATGATATTGTCATTTGGCATGACCAGTTGGGCCATTCCGGTTATAATATGATGTGCAAAGTAATTGAGAATTCCCATGGGCATACTTTGAAGAACAAAATGTTCTTCAATCAAAGGAATTCTCTTGTGCTGCTTGTTCACAAGAAAAGTTGGTTATCAAACCATCAGTGGCTAAGGTTGGGGTGGAATCTCCTGCATTTCTGGAATAGATACCGGGTGATATATGTGGACCTATTCACCCTGCATGTGGACCATTTAAATATTATATGGTCTTGATAGATGCATCTACAAGATGGTCTCATGTGTGCTTATTATCAACTCGCAATATGGCTTTTGCGAGGTTGTTAGCTCAAATAATAAAGTTAAAAGCACAATTTCCAAATTATGCAATAAAAATAATTCGTCTTGATAATGTTGGTGAGCTTACATCTCAGACATTTAATGATTATTGTTTGTCCACTGGAATAACAGTTGAACATCCTGTTGCACATGTTCATACTCAAAATGGTTTAGCAAAGTCATTGATTAAACGTCTTCAATTGATAGCTAGACCTTTGTTGATGAGAACAAAGTTGCCCGTTTCGATTTGGAGCATGCTATTTTGCATGCAGCAACACTTGTGCGCATAAGGCCAACCAGTTATCATGACATCTCCCCATTACAATTGGTTTTTGGTTAGGAGCCAAATATTTTACCATCTTAGAATCTTTGATTGTGCGGTTTATGTTTCAATTGCTCCACCACAACGCACAAATATGGGTCCCCAAAGAAGATTGGGGATATATGTTGGGTATGAATCTCGTTCTATTATAAAATATTTGGAATCTAGAACTGGAGATTTATTTACGGCAAGGTTTGCTGATTGTCATTTTGATGAATCAGTATACCCAACATTTGGGGGAGAACAAAATCAGTTAGGAAATAAGATAGATTAGAATTTACTTTCACTGTCTCATTTAGATCCTCGAACAAATCAATGTGAGCAAGAAGTTCAAAAGATAATTTATTTGCAGAATATTGCAAATCAACTGCCGAATGCATTTACTAACCTTCCACGGGTTACTAAATCATATATTCCAGCTGTTAATGCTCAAGTTCGAGTTGATGTCTCTATAGGACAAAATGTTAAGGCAAATGAGTCTGGACCACGCTTAAAACGTGGTAGATCAATTGGTTCCAAGGATAAATCCTCGAAAAAGGAAAGGAATAAATGATCAAGATGATGATCATAATATAGAGGCAATTGCTCATGGAGAGCTTCGAGACATAATAAATGATGACACCACAAAGGAGGTCCATGTACCTGAAAGTAATGAGAATGATGAAATCTCTATAAATTATGTCTCGACGAGAAAAAGGTGGAATCGAAATAATATTGTGGTGGATAATATTTTTGCCTATAATGTTGCAGTTGAAATAATGCAACAAGATGAGGATTTGGAAGCAAGATATGTCAACGAGTGTAGACAGAGAAATGATTGGCCAAAATTGAAGGAAGCAATTCAAACAGAATTGGCTTCACTTTAAAACCTGAAGTTTTTGGACCAATAGTCCGAACACCTGAAGGTGTCAAGCCAGTGGGGCATAAATGAGTTTTTGTGCGAAAACGCAATGAAAATGGTAAAGTCATAAGATATAAAGCACGACTTGTGGCACAAGGATTTTCACAAAGGCCTAACATTGATTATAAGAAGACGTATTCTCCTGTGGTAGATGCAATTACCTTCAGGTATCTAATAAATATGACAGTTCATGAAAAGTTTGAAATGCATCTAATGGACGTTGTCACAGCTTACTTATATGGCTCACTAGACCACAATATTTTTATGAAAATCCCTGAAGCACTCAAAGTGCCTGAAGCATATAAAATTCAAAAGAAAGTTGTTCAATAAAGCTTCAAAAATACTTATATGGATTAAAACAATCAGGACAAATGTGGTATAATCGTCTTAGCGAATATTTGCTAAATGAAGGGTACAATAATGACCCTATTTGTCCTTGTATTTTTATACGAAGGTCAAAATCTGATTTTGTAATAATATCTGTTTATGTTGATGACTTGAATATCATTGGAACTCCTAAAGAGCTTTCAAAAGTCGTTGAGTGTTTGAAGAAAGAATTTGAAATGAAAGATCTTGGTAAGACAAAATTTGTCTTGGCCTTCAAATTGAACATTTGACAAATGGAATATTTATTCATCAATCAACATATATTGAAAAAGTTTTAAAGAGATTTTACATGGATAAATCACACCCATTGAGTACCCCAATGGTTGTGAGATCTCTTGATATAAATAAAGATCCATTCCGACCTAAAAAAAAAGATGAAGAGGTTCTTGGTGATGAAACACCATATCTTAGTGCTATTGGGGCACTAATGTACCTTGCCAACAATACCCGGCCAGATATTTGTTTCGCAGTAAGTTTATTGGCGAAATTCAGCTCATTTCCAACAAGAAGACATTGGAAAGGTGTTAAAATATATTCAGATATCTTCAAGGAACAATTGATATAAGATTGTTGTATTCTAATGCATCCAAGTCAGAATTGATCGGTTATGCAGATGCAGGGCATTTATTTGATCCGCATAAAACCCGATCTCAGACAGGCTATTTATTCACCTATGGAGGTACAACTGTATCGTGGCGTTCGATGAAGCAAACAATAGTTGCTACTTCTTCAAATCACGCAGAAATAATAGTCATTCATGAAGCCAGTCCAGAGTGTGTATGGTTGAGATCAATGACTCAACACATTTTGAAATTATGCGATCTTTCTGTGCAAACAAAGTCTCCAACAATATTGTACAAAGATAATACTGCTTGCATAGCACAATTAAAGGGAGAATATATCAAAGGATATCGAACAAAGCATATTTCACCTAAGTTATTTTTCACACATGATCTTTAACAAAAAGGTGAGATAAATTTTCAACAGATTCGTTCGAGTGATAATCTTGCAGATTTATTCACTAAGGCATTGCCAAGGTCAACATTTGAGAAGCTAAGATATAAGTTTGGGATGCGTCGTCTCCAAGATATCAAATAAGCTCTTCATCAGTGGGAGTAAATACGCGCTATACTCTTTTTCCCTTAGCCAAGGTTTTGTCCCATTGAGTTTTCCTGGTAAGGTTTTTAATGAGGCAACATTCAATGCGTATTAAACGATGTGTGTACTCTTTTTCCTTCACTAGGCTTTTTCCCACAGGGTTTTTCCTAGTAAGGTTTTAACGAGGCACATTATATATAAACATCCAAGGGGGAGTGTTACAAATCCACTTAATTGTGTGGATGTTTCTATTCATCTACCCTAACGTATTGTCCTATTAATGTATCACTTAATTAATGTCTTCTAACGTAATTTGTTTAGCATTGTAAACGGATGATTTTACATCCTATAAAAGACATGCTTCACCCTTGTGAATGTCACGACTCGGATTCTGGAATCCGAATCGCAATTGGCGTCGTTAATCTCTCAGAGGTCGCAGACAAGCCTCTTCTTAGCTTTCATCACAATCATACAGTTAAATTTACGGAAAATTTAAAACTTTTTAATACCTATCAAAGTATACATAGACTTCATATAGTATTGCATAAGAGTGATATTCTAATAGCTCAAACTCAACAACCATCTATCAATAGATTAACAAATGAAATAAATGATCGTAATAATAATAATAATAGTTTGCCAATTGGCCTTATTACAACGCTTTGAATAAATACTTAAAAGGAAACGCTAGGGACAATAGTCACTAGCTAAATCTAATGTACTAAGCTAGAATAATAAAGTGTAGCATCCTTGAACTCAAGAGGACCTACCAAAGTTTGGAGATCACTATTTCAAACCGCTTCATCGAACTTCAACCTTCTTGAGAACCTGCGCCTATAAAAATAGTAAATATATATGGGTTTAGTACACACTTGTACTAAGTATGGGTGTATACACATAACACATAAGGGACTATGCATGAACAAGGGAATCTCTTCCTAAATAACATGTCATTTTCTGGAAAGTCACGTTACTTTCTTACTTATATCATTAATCTTAAATTATGATATGTATATGACACGTTCTCATGCAATTAAGGCACACAACTTGTTTTCTATATGAACATAAGACCTTGAAATCATGAACATAATTGTAGAACAACTTAAAAGTTTATTTCTTTGCTCCTTAGGCCGAGAGTTGTCTTTCTCATACTTAGATTATTTTTCAATCTTTTCTTCTTTCTATTGTGTAGTTCAATGATCTCCTTTGATCTTATGTTTTACTTACAAGTGCAATGATTCATTGTAGTCCCATACCTACAATGAATCGAGTAAGCAACTCACAAGACTAAGGAAATGTTTTGGCTACCTTACTTATAAGTTAGATTCTCATTCTTCTTTGATTGACTCTAAATGTATTTATAAGCCAATCTTTATTAGCTATTCCCATAAATTGGTTGTTAGAATTAAATATTTCATTCTTAAATTTGGGTATGAATGTTTTATAATCCAATCTTTATTGGCTATGCCCCTTATTTGATTATTATCCCTAGATATATACCTTGAGGCATCTATTCATACTTCAATATTGTCTCAAGCCACTAACTTGTTGTTTCTATCAAACACTAATGATTGATGTTCTTTAAGCTCTTACTTTACTTAGTTCACTATGAACTTATGATTCTACTTCTTTGCTTGATTGTTCACTTTGAACATGTTACCTTAGTTTTTCTTACTCTCTTAAAGAATTCTCTTAGCATTAACGAAAGTAGATCATGCGAGCTAACATGAAATTCAGTGTCTCCCCCACACCGAAAAGAGGTGATTCACCAATTAAGGTGAACCAAGTTCTGTGTCTACCCCACACCGAAAAGTGGGGTTCACCGGCTAAGGTGATACCGAGTCTGTGTCTTCCCCACACCAAAAAGGGGGGTTCACGGCTGTAGTGAACCAGATACTTTTCCTGAGCTATAACCGACATAGATCATGTGAGCTAAACATGAAATCCGGTGTCTTCCCCACACTGAAAAGAGGTGGAATCACCGGCCAAAGTGAAACCTACTGCTAGCATTCTTGGGTGGAGGCTTCCACCCGCTATTACCCCTATGCTGGCTTAATATAGTTCTAAGACTAGGAGACGTTCTGATACCCTAGTCCACTGGGGTGGTGATCTCATCTCATGAGACTTACATGTGCTGGCATAAACTCATTACTAGTCTATCGGTGCTAAGCTCAGATTTTTATCTTATTATCTTTTAGAGTTTATTCACACTTTACGAAAGCTTGCTTCTAGTTATGAGGTTTACTTAACTCTATGGATGACTGGTCATCCCTCTCTTTACTTGATGAATATGATTTTAAGTTTTTACTTTATCATCATGGTGCGAGTGAGACTTGTCTCACGGACTCTAGCACCCTCTTATGTGAGTATTCTTGACATAATGATTAAGTGTATTTGAGACTTGTCTCACTTATTCCTAACACTATATATTAGGTCAATTTCATAACTTAAGCTTTTAGTTATTTCTTTACTCACCTTAACTTTTTCACGTTATTTACTAACCTTGTCTCATTCTTTGTGATAAATTATTATTCTTATAAAATGCTATTACGTTCACAAGTTCGTGTGGATAGGGTATGTTGGGACTTGTACCATTGATTGACATACCCTATGTTATAAGTTCATTGATGTAGAGATTAGAATAATTTTTTGGAGTAATATGATTGGACATAGTTTTGTTAGCCAATTTATTGGCATCATTCACAATTTCACCAGTTATTTGTCATAATATTATCCCTAGCCATATCAATTATTCATAAATACATAATAGTAATCTAACATGTTAAACAAGTCAACTTTTAACCTTTGATTAACATATAAACAATTCAATGAACAATTCATAACAATCTCATATTCTCGAACACAAGTAGGCATTATAACATTCAACATCTCATGTAAATAACACCCTAAGTATGCGGATCTAACATGTATATTTCACTCGACATATAAATCACTAAGACATACACATAATGATCAGTTAACACCACATACAATCAACAAAGCATCGAGAATTACACTACTAATACTATAAGAATCGGAAATCGGGAGAACTAGGAAGATGAACATGCGATTCGTTGGGAACAACCCTAGTTTCGATATTTTTTAAGTAAAAACGTTTGAAAAGCCTCTTGGAGAAAGAATTCCAGGAGAGAAAACCCATACCTTATTGTAGAATTAAATCTACGAAGACCCCCTTGCACTTTGCACGAAAACCTTGAAGAACTCTTGCTATCGTCTAGGGTTCTAACGTTTTTCTCTTGTTTTTAGTTGTAGCGTTTTTAGGGTGAATAACGTGAGTCTAAACCTTTTAATAATTGACTGTTAACTAATTCTACTTGGACTATATAAACTAATTAAGTTAGACCAATTAGCTAATAAAAACGCCCCTCCTAGATTGACTAGGATTAGAAGAATCTTGACTTAATCGAAATCTGGAATTTCCTTAGTAGTTTCAGTTTTAACCATTTAAATTAATTAATTAAGTTGCTAAATTAATTAATTAGGTAACCTAGGGTAATTACTAAAGTACCCCTAAGTTGTTAATACCTTAACCAACTCTTTGGACCATCCTAGGTTAGGTACTAAGTTGTCTCTTACTTGTCTTAACCGAAATCTTGAAATTTTCTTAGTAGTTTCGGTTTTAGCCTTTTAAATTAATTAATTAAGTTGCTAAATTAATTAATTAAGTAACTTAGGGTAATTACTAAAGTACCCCTAAATTGTTAAGACCATAACCAACCTTTTGGACCATCCTAGGTTAGGTACTAGGTTGTATCTTACTTGTCTTAACTGAAATCTAGAAATTGCTTAGTAATTTCGGTTTTGTCCATTTAAATTAATTAATTAAGTAACCTAGGGTAATTACTAAAGTACCCCTAAGTTGTTAGGACCATAACCAACTCTTTGGACCATCCTAGGTTAGGTACTAGGTTGTCTCTTACTTGACTTAACCGAAATCTGGAAATCGCTTAGTGATTTCGGTTTTGTCTATTTAAATTAATTAATTAAGTTGCTAAATTAATTAATTAAGTAACCTAGGGTAATTAATAAAGTACCCCTAAGTTGTTAGGACCATAACCAACCCTTTGGACAATCTTAGGTTAGGTACTAGGTTGTCTCTTAGTTAGTTATACGGTTTGGTGTCACCCGACTAGGTCTTAGGTTGTCGGGTCCCTTAGTTGGTTATTCTTGGTTATTTCTAGGTTAGTTAGTTAGGTCAGTTAGTTAGGGTCTAGGAAAGGTTAGGGAGCTTGGCCCCATGCGGTTGGACCCGCATGTGCGCTTGTCCCCAACAGCCCAAACCGAATCTGTTAGGGTGGTCCCCTTGGCCGGTTTGCACATGTGCTGCGTGCACTTTCCTAAATAACTCTTCTGGAAGGTTCATTTGGAATGTTTACTTATTGTCCCAAGGATTCTCACTATGTCCTTGGGCACTGCTTATTCTATATGTTTATTCTAAATGGTTATGTGCTATGGTACTAGGCTTGACACTTGGATGTCTAGTACTTAACGAGTGTAAGAGATGAAAATGAAGATTTTTAGCTTAGGATCTTTATTGCATGTACAATTCTTAAACAAGCTTGAATTATATTATGCCTATTTGGATATATATAGAAATTGGCTAACACCCCTTACCCAATTTTCTATACTATGCCCAATATTTCTCAATATTGGACATTGGGATACCTATGTACCCCCAATACACATTCTTAAAGACCTACTAGGTTCTTCACTAGACATGTAATTTTCTGGAATGTTACTGTAAATGACACACTTGAAGAATTGAAATAGTATTTCTCCACTCTATACTTCCATCAATATTTGTCTCCCTATATTGTTTGTGTATTCTTGTATTTTTCTCTTGTTTTACAACAATCTATATATTAATATAAAGCTGAATCTCAGCTTGCTGATGTGGCATGCCTAAATGATCAGTATTACTATTTCACTATTTTTTCAAAATTTTCAATTTTTCCTTTTATTTTCTATTCAAAAATTTGTTAAAAACATTACTTCCTTCATTATGAGCATTTATTTATAACAGTTAATCCTTCCTTCCAAAATAAATTGTGTAGTATAATGACTACAAAATTGTACTCACTGCAAAAGGAACACTAATTTGATTATATATTTATAAAAAAAAATAACAAAAAAAAGAAATGTTAATTTGATTATATATTTATACTAAATTAACATTAAACGTAAAAAGGAATGTCAATAACTTAAAAAGGGAACGTTAATTTCATTTTGTATTTAGAATTATCTAACATTAACTTAAAAAGGAACATAAATTTTGCTTAGTTTAATTTGAGTAAGTTACTGCTAAATTGGTGACTAGAATTATTCCAAAATAACTGATTGACTAAACATTAGTATTAATTATGATTTTTATTTTTCTTAATTGTGAAATTAATGATATTATGTTCTATTCAAATCATAATTCTTCCTTTCAGTTTTTTTCATCAACCGTTTTTTTATTTTAAATTTCTAATTACAATAGCTTTTACTATGTATTAATCTTTAAGTAATTATGTGTCTTTTCATATTCTATATTTTTGTATTATATATATAGAGATTGAAGGTGTTTTTTTCATGTTGTAGCTTGCTTGCTCTATTTTGCTTTTAATTAGATTGTTAATCTGACATACTCTTTTTCTTTTCTTTTTAATTAGATTGTACTTCTAGCTGAAAGATCCAGAGCCAAGTAGAAATAGTTTCTCTATTCCCTGTTCCTTGAAGTTAGAATATTGAATCTTAGTATTGTATGGATCTTGTGTATGATCTCTATTCCAAATTTTAATTTTCTTTTTGTTCGGTGATTCATTCAGGGAAACTTCGATGGTAGAGTTGGGAATCAAACTGCCTTTAAAACGGTAAGATGTCTAATACATGGTGTTGGATTTTTACAGGAGATAACACATGGTTCATCGTTTGTTCTTCTGATATTTCGTCTAAATAAAAGGTTAGTTGTGTGGATCAGAAGACAATATTTTCTTAGAATTTGCTTTTTCAGAGTATATTATTTTTCTCGGATTTTTGAAAATTAAGATCACAATGTATTGGTAGTAGACATGACCAAAAAATTTATTTATCTATTTCTTATAACGAATTGATAGGAGAAAGGTAAAAAGGTGATATCAAAAGTGATTGATAGTTTGCTAAAACTATTTAAATATAAGTAAATGACTTGTAAAACTCTTCTGAATACATTTGCATTAAAATCTTTTATGCCTTTTATGCCTATTTTAACTCATGTGTACTCCTGAACATTCCTTTCTAAAATATTCAAATACTAGCTTTTAATGTGTATTAATATTTGAGTAATTACATTTTTTTATTGATTTTGTCTTTTTATAGTCCATTTCACAATTCTAACTTGCTGAATCTATATATCTTACTTTTAATTGATTGTTAATATGACATATTATTTTTTTAGAATTGATTATCGATAGAAATAATTTAATGATATAATACCGTTAAATTTTTTATCAAGAATACGTAGAAATTGTTTTTTGAAATTTTATAAGAAAATTGAAGTGAAAAGGTAATTTTTTATTTAATTCACACTTTTTAAAATCCAGCTTCGAAGTGAATTTTAAAAAACAAAAGAAATTATGGCCAAACTTATTTTTTCAAAATTTAACTTTCAAGAAAATAATAATTCATGGCAAAAAAGGATAAAAAGGTGATGAATAAGAAGTCAAGGAAGAAAGAAAAAGAAAAAGAACTAAAAATTAAAAAAGAAAAAAAAGGAAAACAAAAAAATATAGCAAAGACGTGAGTATCAATTAAAGAGATGCTGTGACAAAAAATCAACAATTATTGTTAGCTTTCACATGCTCAAGAGGAGTAAGCATGTTTTTATTTTATTTGATGGCATAAGGTGATATATAAGGGATCTATCTCCCTTCAAAGTTTCTTGATAAAAATTAGTGGAAAGCAAATGTTAACAATAAATTAGAATAAAACTTAATATATAGATTAAAAAAAGGTAATTATTTCCAAAATTAATACCGCGCGAAGCGCGGTTAAGTTTACTAGTTACTATAAAATTTGCAGTAGTTTGTGACTTTATATGATTTATGTTTCAAAATACTTTAAAGAGATAATAGATAATTTCAGAAATAATCTTTTTTACTATTCAATTAACTACACATAGGTACAATGTATGTTATTCATTAATGTCAATTAACTACACATAGGTACAATGTATGTTATTCATTAATGTCAATTAACTACACATAGGTACAATGTATGTTATTCATTAATGTCATTTATTCAAATAATAAATTTATATCTTCTTGAGCTCATTGCTATATATTATTTTATTTTTGCAGAAATTGAAAAGTTGTCGTTTCATTATTCAATGCAGATTATCATATTTGTCAATTTCCTCTAAATATCATCTCACACTTTTGCATTACTCATCTTTTACCCAACATACTTCCTTATTCATGTTTAAGTAAATATATACTACTGACTTTTTCTTCTCTTCCTCTTATTACAATTTTACATTTTTTATTTCAATTTATTGATACTATTTTTTCTAATTTGTCCTTCCTTTTTTAAATAGAAGTTGTGTGCGCAATCCATATTATAATGCAAAAAGAAAAATTGATTTTATAGTGTTTTCAAAAATATAGATATGATTGTTGTTATGCATATCAAATTTTCTTTATATACACACTGTTGAATGTTGATATATATTTTTGTATTTGAAAAAGATTTCCGTAGGGATATATATATATATATATATATATATATATATATATCAAACAAATATTCTATGCCGCAACAAAAGGAATATATATTAGTTGACACATTTTCAAACTTTGGCTATTGGACATTATACATAGGACGCTCGAGTAGAACTTTTCTTTTGATTAACTCAACATAATTGTAAGGTATCATATATTGAAATCTATATATGATACCTTACAACCCTTCAATATTATGTATTTATCGAGATTAAAAATGATACAATTTGTTTATAATGAGTTATTAAATGATATTTATTTTCCAATAGATAATTAAGTATATTAAAATATAATTATTAAAGATAAATTTGAATTTTAAATGCCGCACATAACTAATAAGATATACTATCAATTATAACTTCCTTCCACATTAAAGTTATAAATATATTTATATTTTAATTATATATTTATAAGAATTTTGTATGTATAATTTAAATTTTGTCTACGTTTAATATGCTTAGATATGATTTATTTAAATATATAAATAATTTATATATTTCATTTTTTGAGAGTTAAATCACATGAAATTTAGCCAATATTTCAACACATATTTCATTACCATATTAATATGGGATGATTTTATAGTTCTTTTTTGTGTAATTTATAAATGATAAAATTATATTTTAATAATATTTAATTAATTTAATCCAATTTAGCTTTAAAAATTAATAAAATTAGAAAAAATACTAAAAACTAGTGTAATGTCATTAGTACAAGTTGTACCACATCGGTGAAATACATTAACAATTTTCCATATATAATGTTATGACTTTAATTATTGTGAGAATGTAGCAATTAGTATAGGTTGGACATAGGGTAGTGGGAAGGGATTAAGTTGTTCATTTAATATTGGTGGTAAGATTGTATTTAATACAAGCAATCAAAGAGGTGTATCTGTGAAAATTTGGATTTAATACAACTATAAGAGAAGAGGTGTGTATGTGTAGGTGGTTTAATAAATTAATTAATAATTAAATAGGATATACTAATTAATATTTGCTTACAAGAAATTTCTTAAAAATTTATTAGAATATCTTCCTGCGGATTTACTTATGGAAAAAAATGGTAAGAAAATTCCTATTTTGTTAATTTTTATCAAAATAATTTCGGATTTTAAAATAATTTTTGTAAGAAAATTCGCACGTAATTTACATGCGAAATATAAATCCCTAGGTAAATTACTTGGGTATTTTAAAAATTCGCAAGAAATAATTACCTAGATGGTTTTACCATCGATTATTTTTGGCATGAAATTCCGCAAGAAACTGAGTTTCCTGCTTTTGTACACAATTCCTAGGAAAATCTCCAACTAATATACACTTTTCTTGTAGTGGTATTTAGACTACATCATGTTAACTTCATATCATGGAACATTACATACTAACATATATATTAAGCAAAAAAATAACTATTATATCATAAAAATTATATTATTTTCTCTAGTACTCGAGGTTATGGAATAAATCATCTTAGGATAGAACTACTTACTTCATCAGGATATTGGTACTTCATATTCTGCTAAACTTTGAACTCACTCAACGACAATAAATCAAAAAAAAAATTAAAATGCAAGAAGAAGAAGAAGAAGAGCAGTAGAAGATTAGAAAAAATGTGGTTGAAAAATGAGAGGAAGTCCCTTTATTTATAGTTAAAAAAAAGGTAGTATGAAGAAATAATTTTTTTGAGTGTCTTATACGAAAAATCATGACATTTCAGAGAAGTCACAACACTTTGAAAAAGTCACAACTTTTTAAAAAAATCACAACTCTTTGGAAAGGTCACAACTTATGGAAAAAGTCACAACCCTTTGAAAAAAGTCACAACTTATCACAAAAGTCACAAGTCATAAACAAAGTCACAATCTAAGTTAGGGATATTATAGTAAATTAACATTTAAGTTAGGAGTTCATGCTTTTAAGGTAATATAGAATATATAATAGAATAGATATATATTTAGATATAGACTAGAGTGTTTTGAGTTTTGACTGTTATTAAACTATATTACATTATATTTTAAACATTATTTAAAATGTAATTTAAATTTATTTATATAATAAATATAATAAAATTACTTAATTTTAAAAATTTATAATTAGTTTCAAAAAAAATATTAATTTTAGGGGAAAATAATATTAATATTATGACTACAACTAAACTTAATATTTTAACATAGCATTTCATAACAAACATTTTTTTTTAATAAAACAACAAATAATACTAATAAAGGAAAATATATATGTTATGAAACTTTGATAGTTTATGCTTAATAAATTTTTGTTGTAGTATCATCGGAGAACTATGAAGATGTTTTTCTTTCAATTATTTTTTTACAAAAAATTGTTTTGAAATCATAAAGAACTCTCTATATCCGTTCTGTGTTATTATAATTTTTCAATGAAGCTCCATCAACATTTTGATCCAAAAAATATTTGTATGCGTCGTCTCTAGTATTCAAATAAAAAAATATTAATTTTAATGAGTCTTTATTTGTGTATGATACGATTCATACCCGAACGAGGATATGAAGACAATTACATAATAGGAGAACATTATTGTAGTTTCAGTTTTCTTCATATTTCGCTCACATACATTCTAAGTATAATCAAATGAAATATACTTTTATTATTTAACTTCTTTCTAGAAATTTGATGCGTAACAACAACTTCTTTAAATAAATAGGAGTAATTGTTTTGCCAACTCGATTAATTTCATGTTTTTAATTTTGAGTATTATAGATTTAAATTTTTAATATTAAAATTTAAATATAATTTATCTTTTCTAAATTAGAAATTATGAACTAAAATAGATGACCTACAGTTTACTCCTCTTTTATACTTTTTAAATTTTCTCTTTTTGTCATTCAGAAATAAGAAATGGAAAATACATAACCAAAAAAAGAATAAGTAAAAAGGAGGAATTTTTGAAACTAACAAAGCGATGTAGGTTTTTACTATCTTTTTATTATACAATTTTTTACTATTTTTTTATTATACAGTTTTTTATTACTACGCTTACATTTTTAATTTTTTTTAAAAAGAATATTCTTTTAGATCTTGGAAATCTCAAGAGAGAAGAGTGAGTGAAATTTATGTTTTCTTTGGTGGATTTTATGGTTCCTTTTTAATGTTTAATTATGAAATCATAAATAATTAATCTCATCAATCATTTTCAATGCATTGGAAACATAATTGAAGAATATATTTAATCTGAGTTAAAGAGCAAACATATCCAAAAATAAACTAATTGATAGTGTAAACATATCATTTTACCATTCTGCCCAAATTATGGTCAAACTTTTCTGGCCAAAGGGATTTTTCCTAAAATAAATATAATGAGTCTTTCATTGTCTTTACAATAAATGACTAACAATTCAAATAGTAATTAAAATATTATTATTTGCTAATATATTGATTAGATATCCAATTTAATTTAGGGATAAAATGATAATATAATTTTTCATTTTTGGAGTTTCTCACTTTTAGTAATATATGATATATATATATATATATATATATATATGATATGATATGATGATGTATGATGATTTCTATTTTATGAGCTTTTGTAAAGTTACATTATTGTCTTCTCATGTCTAATTTATTAGAGAATTAAATCATATATTTTTTTATAAGCATATTCATATTGGTTAAATCAAAAACCAAACAATCAATGACCAACACCGATAAATCGAAAATCGATAAAAAAAATTAAAATATGCTAAAGGTCAAACAATATCTAATGTAGGAGTACTATACCTACACCGACATGTTTTGTCGCATGGCAAACTATACGTTGCACTATCTAGAGAAATATATATGCTAACAAAAAATGTGCAAGTCATGACTAAACAACCAGATTGACGCATCGAGACATACACAAGAAATACTGTCTACAAGAAAGTATTAGGGTGAAATTTAATTAATACCAAAACTATAAGAAATCAAACATGAAAAAACATACACCACGCATGTAGCTAATGAAAATTATATTGGACGAGTTCTTAGGTTTGGTGGAAGAGGAGACGATATGAAAACACCAGAATATGAAAACACCAGACAACTACCATAAAAGACATTACTTTTGTGTATATTAAGTTACTTAAGTACAGGGTATGCTGAATTTCAAATATTAAATGGGAACGTACAGTTCATGACATGACATAACTAAGAGGACAAACTGTTAATTCGTGCACAATTATTTACTAACAAATTGCCTAGCTAATAACAATTTAAGAATACGACGTTCGTCAACACATGCCCAACAAACAAGAAGGAAAATAGATTGGTCATTTACTTAGTATGACGTAGTGCAATATTAAACACATATTGATATGTTAAAAGCCTAAAACATACATAAAAGATAAAATATCTCGTGTATAGGAATCTCATGACTTAACCAACACGTGCAATGCATGTGCAGTGAATTTAGTATTCTTAATTTTCTGAACCCATCATTTTTTCACATAAACTAAATGAAGTCCTATATGATATTTGGACCAACCAAGAATATATATAAAGAGAACGAAAATTAAGAATATATCATCTAGCACTTCAATTAGTTTATGAAAAAGCTACAAGTTTTTATAGCATTACTTTGATACCAATTCTGGTATCTTTTGCTTTAAGACTGCCTTTATTCTCAACTTAACACACTAACAAAGACAGATTCTAGTCTTCTAACAGCACTTGTGAATCCTTTTTATTTTATTTTTTTATAACCGCGGTGTCTGAATCAGCTTGCTTGCATCTCAAATAGTTCTACGGAACGTGTGAATCTTTGTTTATAGATCAAAGTTTCTATGAAATGCAGATAGAATATTCAATCAAAGAATCTTCCTTAATAATAAATTATCACAATTTAAAGGTTAAATGGCATCGTGCACCAAAGGGAAATAAGGGGAAAATGACTATTCTTCAAAATTAACATATGAAAAAGTACAATAAAGACATGGTTCTTGGGTCTAACTTAACCTCATAACCTAGCTCACGAGGGAGGATTGTCCAAGTTCATATAAGCAGACTACTTGTTCATTCTCAACCTCTAACCTAGCTCACGAGGGAGGAATCGTTTATAGAAATGTGTCGTTTGACAGCTTGAGGATTGGGTTCATGATGTGCTGTTATATCTCTCAAGAAGTGAATCACTTGATCATCGCCAAACTTGATCTTGATCTGGATTACTCCCCTGTCTCGCAGCTCCTTAACATCTTCCTCTCCATTAATTAACATATTCATGAAATTCAAGTAAGAAGAGAATCCAAAGGATGTATTTTCTAAGTTGCACAAAAATTCATAAGCAACTAGATTATAAAAAAAAGGTTATATTCCATTCGTCGATAATTAGTTGTGGAAGGAATAACTTCCCCGATAACATAAACGATTTAAAATGGATGACTTGTCATGCTTTGATATCGGACAGCTGCATCGAATACCTATTTTCTTCATCTCTGTGACTGAGAAAGGTGGACAATCTTCTTCTTCGACATCATCGTCTTTAAATATAACATTGATCCATAAGTTTCTATAATATTGAAGAAGATGTACAGGATCTGAAGCCTGAGGAAGGAAACCTTTATTGATATAATTATCAAGTATAGGAGAAGGAATTGGAAGGTGGAAAGTAATTAACTCTTCACATTTGAATGCGTGTGCTAACACCTTTAGAAGCTGGAAAGGAAATTGATTTAGAAGCAATAAAATGTCACGCCACACCAAATCTCTATCGTGTTTCTTCAACCAGCTGGTCTTCTTGGCAGTAGTAGTGATGAAGTAAATAATAAAGCATCCATCATCTGACACCACTCACTGTCTGAATGATAATACTCATATTTTTCATCATAAAAATCTCGAGCACTGAGCAAGTCTTGTTCAACACTTTTATACACTATTTCAATGGATGCCAGCAGCAGTTCGTCGTCTGATGACCTTCAATTCTTATTCAAGAGTAACAATTCCCTCACTGCGTTCCGCTTGAAATTCTCCATGGATGCATAACGACTCTTTCTGCAGAAACGTGGACCAATGGAAATCACTCTGGGCTTGTACTACTTTTTATAATCTTCCTTACTAATACTAAGTTTATAGGAAGGGAAAAGGGTCTGATTTATCCCTGAACTTTATGATTTGGAGTTGATATACCCTTCGTTTAAAAAATGGCTCATATATGCCCCTGTCGTTATAGAAATGACTCATATATGCCCTTTTACTTAATAGACCATTATTTAATAAATTAAAAATTCATTCTTTATGCTTTAATCTGAGAAAATGCCATGTGGCTCTTAAAATACCCCACCAAATTAATTTTTACCGACCCAACCCAACTGAAAACAAGAAAACCCCACCCACTTAAATAAACCTAACTCATTTCATTATATGGTCTCCACTCTCCACTTCAACAAGTAGTCTTCTTTGGTGAATATGGTAGATCCGAAGGGGTCGAGATTCCTCTTGCATCTCCTTTAAAAACAATCTTCCTGCTTCCTATTCCATCAAATATTCGAGACCTCTTTTCCATCCTTGTTTCTGTCTCAGAAATTACCATTGGTCGCAATGTTGGATCTTCTTCATTCCCGATCTCAGGACCGTAGACTGTTGCGTCTGAAAATGTTGGGGTGAAGCTCCTGTCTCATACTCCCGACCCCCGTAGTTGTAAACAATATCCACTTCTTCAATCATCCTTTAAAATGATACCTGCAACAAGCAAATAACTTAGACATAATAGGGACCACCTTAGCATTTAACACCAACCAACTGAAAAATGAATTTTAAAATCCTAAAGAGACAATAACTAATTGGGGACCAACAAAGATTCCATCTTTGCATTCAAAGAGATAAACTCATGTATTAAAGTAAGAAAATAAATCTTCCATGGACAGAATGTTAAGGGAAAAAAGCACATAAGTAAACTCAGTTACATTTTTTTTTATATTTTACCCTATATTTTTAACACGAAAGATCCTTAAAAGAAAAGGGAAGAAAGTAGTAGAAACTTACATAAGATTTTGAACGATATTGAAATTGATGGAGGCCAGTTTAGAGCTCACTGAAACCCTAACAATTTTTTGATTTTTTCTTGTTGAAGTGGAGAGTGGAGACCATATAATGAAATGGGTTAGGTTTATTTAAGTGGGTGTGGTTTTCTTGTTTTCAATTGGATCGGGTCGGCAACAATTAATTGGGTGGGGTATTTTAAGAGCCACGTGGCATTTTCTCAGATTAAAGCATAAAGAAATGAATTTTTAATTTATTAAATATTGGTCTGTTAAGTAAAAGGGCATATATGAGCCATTTCTATAATGACAGGGGCATATATGGGCCATTTTTTAAACAGAGGGTATATCAGCTCCAAATTACAAAGTTCAGGGGTAAATTAGACCCTTTTCCCTTATAGGAAATATCAAAAGGTATTTTGTGTGTCGACTCTTCATGTGGTGTTGAAGAACCAGGTATATCAATGATAGAATGTAACCAATTAGTCGATATCATTGATCTCACCCTCAACAATTTACATTCAAAGAGATCAGTTACTTATATACTTGCACTTCAATAAGTTTCTACAAGTTTTTATAGCATTATTACTTTGATAAAAAAACATATTATCTTAATTATTTTTTCAAGTTTGGTTAGTGAGTACAAAATATTTTTTTTTAATGTTTAGTTAATGAATGAAAATTAACTTTCAGAAAATATTTTTATTTTTGGCTTGAAACTAAAAAAATACTCTTTCGAAAAATAATTTTTCATTCAAAAATCAACTCCGATTTTTTGATCTACGACCCAACCCTGATACCCAAATTAGGACAAGACCCTGATGACGTTGCAAGATCCGACCCGAGATTTGGCCCAAACCCAAATTTTCAACTATGACCTGACCCAAGAGCTTTTTAAAACATTTTTTAAAAATAAAATAAATTGACCGGGAGATATGGTATAAGGTGGCATTAAGATATTCTTCATAAACATCTTTTTTTTTTTGATAGGAGTTGGGGCATAAAAGATAAAAAAAATTAAAATTCGAAACATTATTCAAAAATAATTTTTTTTCAAAATAAAAAAATTGACGAATGGTCTCAGTGAGGGGAAAGGGGTGGGGTGGCATAAAAATAAAAAAATAAAATTGAAATATTTCCTAAAAATAATTTTTTTTGAATTTTTTTTATGGTGATCTAGTTGGGTTCTGAAATACTTTTTAAGGAAAAAAATGACAGGAAACGCCTGGGTGGGGTTGGACGGTTGGTGTTAAAATTGTTTTTTTAAAAAAATTTAAAATATTTTCTAAAAATATTTTTTTTTAAAAGTATTGACAGGGGTGGCCTTGTTGTGATTAGGGGGTGGGTGGGGCGTATAAATTTTGTTTAAAATAATTAAAATATTTTTCAAAAGCAATTTTTTCGGGGGGTGTTTTATGAAAAAAGAAATATAACTTATTTTTGATAAATCATTTAACTTTTTTAAGAAAATTGATTTAAAGAATCGCCATTTAAAAATTTAAGAAAAATCAAGAAAATTTATAATTTTTAAAAGATTTAAACAGAAAAATCATTTGAAAATATCAAAGGGAGTTTGGTGTATAATTAACACTTTAAGAAAGTGCTAAGCACTTGAAATGTCCACTAACACACAATTAAAGTAGGACTTGAATAAAGATTGACTAACTTTTGAGAGAAATACTTAAAATAAATACAAATATTCAAAAACTATTTGAAAATAAATTAAATTATAGGTATTTATTGAAGTAATATGAAAAGAGAGCAAAGTTAAATACAATCATTCACATGTAATAAACTAAAATAGTCAAAATGGTTCATCCTTAAGGGGATTTAATCAAATTTAAACCACATAAATAAAGTAGTTAAACAAGAAATAATCAACTACAATAATAAAGGGAGAAGAAAATCAGAAATTTGGGCCCAAATTTCAATCTATTAGTCTGGAAGGCCCAAATTTGTTTCCTCTTGTCCTTATCCAAAGTAACTTAGTTTGTGCCGCCGGAGCAACATTATTATTAGAGGAAGAGACGAAGAAGACTAAGGCGCTAAAATAAAATTGGCACCTAATTCAAATGACTTGAAACTTATGGGTCATGTCATATATAATAAGCTTTTGGATCAGCTATTGGGTTGATCTATATTTGACAGATGTCCATTACCCTTGTACATACATATTATTTGCTTCACTTTTATTCTTATCCGTAGGGAATATTAGAAGGTTCTAGAATAGGATTAGCTGTACATAATTTTGTTAGAGGCGTCAGAATTGGTTAGGATATTTTTATTTCATGGATTATACTTGTATAAATAATAGAGTTGGGATGTACAGAAATACACATTGGAAATGGAAGGAAATTCCATTTTGGAAATCTAGAGTTCTTCATTTTTATCTTCTGTTATGGTATCAGAGCAATAGCTCTAGAACGATCATTTTTTTCATCACTTATTTTCATCATTCCATTGATCTTTTCGTTCCTCTGCTTCTTCATATTTCTTCTCTCATCTTCATATTCTTTTCTTGATCTTCTGTTTAAAAAAAAAATGGGAGATGACACCTTAGCTGTTGAGAAAGACTCACCTGGAGTCATCACTGGGTCTGAAAAGTTAGATCCTTCAAATCCTCTCTTCCTTAACTCAGCAAATTCACATTGCATGAATCTCATTAATATGAGTTTTGATGGAAGCATCTATGGAAACTGGAGAAGAGGAGTTCTCATCTCACTTTCAGCTAAAAACAAGCTTGTTTTTATCAATGGAAAGTATCCTAAACCTACTGCTAATGCACCTTTATTCACTCAGTGGGTAAGATGCAATGACATGGTCATAACTTGGCTACTCAAATCCTTGAGCAAGGATATTGTAGAGAGCGTGATTTACTCACAAACTGCAGAAGAATTGTGGAAGGAACTAGAGCAGAGGTATGGTCAATCTGATGGAACCAAGATGTTCCAGTTGGAAAGGGATCTCAGTAGCATTTCCCACGGAAATTCTGATATTGCTGGGTATTTCACAAGGTTGAAAAGAATTTGGGACCAAATGAAAGAGTTGAACACTTTTATGAACTGTAGTTGTGATTGCAGTTATGGTGCTAAGGAGCACAACTTCAAAATGAATGAAGATCAACAGCTCATTCAGTTTCTAATGGGTTTGAACGAGGTCTATTCAAGTATCCGAGGCAACATCTTGATGTTGAAGCCTTTGCCAACCACTTCACAGGCTTACTCACTCATCCTTCATGAGGAGAGGCAGAGAGAGGTACACTCTGTGCTTAAGGTAACTCCTGACTCTGTTGTTTTTAATACTGCAACAATAAGGACATTTGCACAAAAGACAGGTAGTGATAAGTCTAGAAGAGACTATGTGAACAATGGCAATTTATGTAGCTATTGTAGGAAACCGGGGCATGAGAAGGATAAATGTTTTAGATTACATGGATTTCCTGCAAATTTTAAGTTCACTAAGCCTAGGAGAATCTCTGGAAATAGACCAGCGAATCATGTAGCAACAGAGGACGGAAATGCTTCAGGATCTTCCTCTGGTTCAGGTTCTTCTTCTCAGGGATTCACCAAGGAACAATGTGATCAACTAATTCAAATGCTACAAATAATGCAGACTGGAAACTCAATTGCTCTAGGGTTTGAAGTCAATACGACTGCTAATTTCGCTGGTATAAGTGCTGCTATGCAAGTCTTTACCTCATGTTTTAACTTATCTACTTCTAACCCTTGGATTATTGATTCTCGTGCCTCCCAACATATGACTTTTTAAAAAAACCTTCTGCATAATGTCAAGAAATTATTCTATCCTGTTTTTGTTAATCTACCAAACTCTTATAGAATGAGAGTCTTCTATTTTGGTAGTCTTAATCTTTCTTCTGATATTGAATTACACAATGTCCTTTATGTTCTTTCTTTTAAACATAACCTAATGTCAGTAAGTCAGCTTTGTAGACAATTGGATTGTGCTGTCATTTTTAACAAATCTGGTTGTCTCCTACAAGGCTTTTCCATGAAGAGTCAACTGATTTTTGGTGAAGTATCTGCAGGCCTTTATGTGCATCTATTGGAGGATAACCCAACCCAACCAAAGATTTCCAAGTTTAATGTTCCTGTTTCTACTATCTTTCAGTCTTCCGCTCCTAAAGATCATATGGATCCTATCAATGTTATCAAGTTATATTATGTTAAGTCTTTTTGTCCTAGTTTTGAGTTTGTTCAAGAGTTTGTAGCTGGCAATACTTCTTGCCCTGAAGTTTCTACTATCAATGAAAATTGTTTTGCTTCTAAAAATTTTACTTCAAGTAAGTTATGGCACTATCGATTCGGGCATATATCTTATCCAGCAATGAGAAATATCACTGGTTTATCAAAATTTTTAACAAACCACAACCACTTTCCTTGTGAAATTTGTCTGATGGCAAGACAAACAAAGTTACCTTTTCCTGTTAGCAACATTTCCTCAACGCATTATTTTGAACTACTACATATTGACATATGGGACCCTATAAGACACCTACGTATAAAGGGGAAAAATATTTTCCTTCCATTGTGGATGATTTTTCTAGAGGGACTTGGACATATCTTTTATCCACAAAATCTAATACATTCTCTGTTCTGAAATTTTTCCTAGCCTTTGTGGAGAGACAATTCTCCACCAAAGTTAAAATCATTCGGTCTGATAATGCTTATGAGTTGGGTACAGGAACTATGCAGTCTGAATATTTTTTATCAAAAGGGATTATCCACCAAACCTCTTGTGTAGCTACCCCACAACAAAATGGGGTGGTGGAACGCAAACACAAACATCTCTTGGAAACATGTCGAGCCTTATTCTACCAATCTCACCTTCCTAAGAAATTTTAGGGGGAATGTCTTCTAACTGCTACGTATCTAATTAATCGTTTCCCCTCTAAAGTTTTACATGGTCAGTCATCTTATCAGGTTTTATATGCCAAATCTCCAGCCTATTCTCATCTTAAGCCTTTTGGTTGTCTTTGTTTTGTGTCCACTCTAGCGAGATCCAGGGATAAATTGTCTCCTCGAGCTCTTCCAGGGTTTTTTTTAGGTTCTCCTTTTAGGCAAAAAGGGTACAAAATTCTGCATTTGTAGACCAACAAAGCCTCTGTCTCTCGAAATGTGAAATTTTGTGAAACAATCTTTCCTTTTGCTTATGCTATTCCTATGTCAAGACTCTTTCCAACATATTTTCCTCCTACCGAAGATATCGAGTCTATTCCTATTTACTCCCAGACTACTGAGTTTTCCAGTCCACCTTCATCTCCTCCCAGTTCATCTCCTCCAAATGATTCTATTAGTCCTTCATCTCCTTTCCAGCCTAGTCAGTCATCTCCTTCTTCATCCGTTTCTTCTCCATCTTCTTCTACTTCATTTCCAATCCAAGAAACTACACCACCAAGGGTTGTGTTATCTCCAATAGCTGAACTAAGAAGGTCTTCACGCATATACACTACACCATCTTATCTTTCTGATTATGTTTGTGACAATGCATTTTCAGTGATTTCTCCTAATCCGCCTTTATCTCCTTTTCATTCTTTTTCTTTCACCTCCCTTTCTTCACATAACCAGCACATAGTTAGCTCTATTTGTCTAATTACAGAACTAACATCTTACCGACAAGCAACACTTCACCCTGGTTGGCAAATTGCAATGTCTAAAGAACTTGAGGCACTTGAGACTAATCGCACTTAGGGATGTAGTACCTCTTCCTGTTGGCAAAATGGCATTACCGTGCAAAATAGGTTTATAAAGTAAAGCTTAAATCAGATGGATCATTAGAACGCTTGAAGGCACATTTGGTTATACAAGGGAATAACGAGAAGGCATTGACTATACCGAAACTTTCTCACCTGTTGTCAAAATGACAACTATCAGATGCCTTCTTAGCATTGCTGTAAAAAGGAACTGGTATTTATATCAACTGGACGTTAACAACGTTTTTCTTCACGGTGATCTGAGTGAAGAAGTCTTTATGAAGTTTCTTCCTGGTCTTGATCCTCCTTCATCCTCTCATGTTTTTCGCCTTCGCAAATCTCTTTATGGACTAAAGCAGGCTTCCCGTCAATGGTATGCTCGTCTTTCTTCTACTTTGGGTACGCAAGTATTTATTTGCTCTCTCAATGACTATTCCCTCTTTGTTAAAACTTCTAGCACCTTGATTATCATCCTAGCTGTATATGTTGATGACATTCTTTTGACAGGAAATAACATGGAAGATATTACTGATTTGAAATTGTTTATTGAATCTGAATTTCGAATCAAAGATTTGGGCATAGCTAATTATTTTTTGGTATGGAGATTTTAACACAACCGGGAGGATTACTTGTGACGCACCGCAAGTTGGCACTTGATTTACTATCTGAGTATCCTGATCTCGAGCCTCATCGTGTTTCAACCCCTTTGGATCCCTCCAATAAACTATCTTTGATTTCTGGAGTCTCTGCCGGATGCAACAGCTTATCGACGTCTTTTAGGAAAACTCAATTTTTTAACACATACAAGACCCGATTTGGCTTACGTTGTTCAACATCTTAGTCAATATATTCAATCACCCTGCTCTGGCCATTTTGAGGCAGCCTTACATACACTCCGCTATATTTGAAATAATCCTGGTCTTGGGCTTTTCCCTTCATCTGATTCGTCATTTCATCTCATTGCCTATTGTGAAGCTGATTGGGCGGCTTGTTCAGATAGCCGAAGATCTGTTAGTGGTTTTTTTCTTACACTTGGTGGCTGCCCCATCTCATGGAAATCAAAGAAACAACATGTTATTTCTTTATCATCGGCGGAGGCAGAATACCGTTCAATGCGAAGACTTGTCGCAGAAATTGCTTGGCTTGTCAGGCTTCTCTCCGATTTCTCTGTCTTTCCATCTCTTCCAGTTTCTCTTCACTATGACAGTCAGGCAGCCATCCACATAGCTAAAAATCCTGCCTTTCATGAACGAACGAAGCACACTGAGATCGATTGTCATTTTGTTCGTGAAAAAACTTTTTGATGGTCTCATTTCTCTGTCTTTTGTGCCATCCTCC
This sequence comes from Solanum sitiens, assembly GCA_016801875.1. Taxonomy (NCBI): domain Eukaryota; kingdom Viridiplantae; phylum Streptophyta; class Magnoliopsida; order Solanales; family Solanaceae; genus Solanum; species Solanum sitiens. The sequence goes on from JABWTJ010000275.1 coordinate 712,085, forward strand.
TCCCAAATTGATGATGTCTTCACAAAGGCTTTAGCACGACCTCTTCATCGTCATTTTTTCTCCAAGTGGGCGTCCGGTCACCAGTCTCCCACTTGCGGGGGGTGTCGCCGGAGCAACATTATGATTAGAGGAAGAGATGAAGAAGACTAAGGCGCTAAAATAAAATTGGCACCTAATTCAAATGACTTGAAACTTATGGGTCGGGTCACATATAATAAGCTTTTGGATCAGCTATTGGGTTGATCTATATTTGACAGATGTCCATTACCCTTGTACATACATATTATTTGCTTCACATTTATTCCTATCCGTGGGGAATATTAGAAGGTTCTAGAATGGATGTACAGAAATACACATTGGAAATGGAAGGAAATTCCATTTTGGAAATCTAGAGTTCTTCATTTTTATCTTCTGTTAGTTTGGGCCTGGGCCATTCTTCCACCTGTCTTAAATACTAACAAGGTACACCACTTGGTCCTTTTATAGCCCATTTTTCGTTCTGAAACCTGTCCATTTTACTCCTTTTTTGGACTGTTGTTGCATTTGGGCTTTTCTAGCCCCTTTTCGTCCATGTACACATCAGCGTATCACAGTGTATATCGTTTTGTCCATGTACACATCAGTGTATCACAGTGTATATCGGCATGTGTACCAATATAAACATAGCTCAAATATAACGTCTAAGCTAAACTTTAAATAAAAACAGGCTTAAGTGGGATTCGAACCCTAGTCTAGAGGGTGGTATGTCTAACTTCTACCAATTGCACAAGGGCACTTCTATGTTTTTTTATGGGTGCACTATTAACTATATCTTAATTTCTACCACTTTTTCAAAATAGATATTCATATATACATATGATTTTTTTGGAAGTTACCAGGTGCACGTACACCCTTACAGTATGGTGTGGGTCCGCCCTGCTCAACACCCATGACTGACTCAATACTCAAAAATGCAAGGAGATGATCAAAAGAATTAAATTTGGACTCCGCGAAGCTATCACATGTAAAGAAAGTGAAAGGAAAGATTTAACATTAGTAATTGAAGGTTGTCGTGAAGCAAAATGACCAATAAAAAGGCAGTGAGCATAAATAGATTCAACTCATTTTGAAACAATACAAAACACATAGGAAGATATGAATTAATTGAACAATTATCTACCACATAGAAGAAAATTTAATGTTGATTACAAAATACATGTTCTATCCCAGTTGAATTCCAAACAAATTAGTGATCTTCACATTCAACACAACATAAACTAACCAAATATGCAATGTTATCACACATAGTAGTAGTAGTAAATAGAAACGAAAATATATAAGTGTTAGCACAAAAATTAAACTAAAGTTACAACACAAAAAGAAAATTTGAATTCCGATAAGAGCTGTCAAATAGTACCAATTCTTAATTATCAATGCATCCATTGATTTCTGTAAATTTGAGAATTCTCTTCGTACGGAAGGATAAGGTAGAGAGAAGAGGATGACGCGCCAAGGTTTTTTTTTCCGGGTTTGGTTTGCAGGGAGAGAGAAGAGGAAGACTTGCCTCGTTTGTTTGTTGAATTAAGGGGTGACAAAATGAATTAATAATATGTGTATCCATTCATATTATTTACTTTAAATGAATTGGATATTTAACTCATTTAAAAATGAGTAAAAAATGAATAATATCCATATTATATATTTAAAAGTGAATAATTAAATGGATAAAATAGATAAAAACAAAAAAAAAATGAAAAGGATTGGATAGTAAAAAAGATTATTTTTATAAAAAAAATGAAACTTTTTTTTTTTGCATTTAATGGGATAGAGGGGGGTTGGTAGGGGTGCGGGGGCTGATAGGGATTTTAAATATATATTTTTTAAAAATAAATAAATTTTGTTAATATTTTTTGAATAGGGTGTGTGTGTGTGGGGGGGGGGGGGGGAGGGGCTAGGGGTAAGGGGGGATGGTAGGGGTGGGGTGGTAATTTTTTTTTAAAGAAAATAAAATATTAATGAAAAAATTAAAAGATTGTTAATTTTTTTATTGCGATGAGGTGTTGGGGGTGGGTGGGTGGGGGATTTAATGAAGTTTTTTTTTGGATGGGGTGTGAAGTGGGGGGGGGGGGGGGCTGGGGGGGTAGGAGGCTATGGGGTGTGTAATATTTTTTTTAAAAAAAATTAATGAAAAAGTTTTTAATTTGTTTTTGGTGGGGGTGTGGAGGGGGGGGTAGGGGGCTGGTAGGGGTATGGGGTTGTGTGGGGGGGGGTTGGTAGGGTTGGGTGGAAGTTTTTCTTTTTTTATATATCTTTGGGATAGAGCTGGGGGGGGGGGGAACTGGGGGAACTGGTAGGGAGTGGAGTAAAGTGATATTTGTTTTTAAATTTTTTCTATTTTTAACAAGATTTTTATTATAAGATAAACATGATTACCCATATTATCTGTTGGGTAACTCATTTTTTTAAAATGTGAGTCGAGTCGAGTAATTACCTATTTCTATTTAACTTGTTTTTTTGATCGACTCATATTCGACTCAACTCGCTCGTTTGTTACTCCTAGTCTGAATTTTAATAATTTAGATTCGCCTCATTTGAATTTTAATTATTCAGATTCAACACACTAAGTTTGTTTGTTTTGTTTTTGGGAAAGTATATAATAATTCAGTAAAGTTGTATCCTTTTTTGAAGTAGACACTTAAAGTTTGTGGGGGTCCTATTACCCCATGAAACTATTTATATTCACGAGAAATACATCTTTTTCAACCATTTTTACCATAATTGTATTCTCACGGAAAATGGGCGCGTGAAGGAGTAGTATTACAGCTCCAAACCAGTGTTAAATACCATGTGAAATTTTTAATTTGATTTTTTTAATTAATAAATTGGACCCGTCTTCCCAGCTTCCCCAAATCGCCATTAATAGCCTTTTAAAAAGCTTTTTTCAACCGGCCAAAAATTAAAAACCACAGTTCTTTCTCAAATTTTATATTTTGAGATGCGATATTATTAGATTCTATCTTCTTCTTTTTAAAATTTAACTAAATAGTTTTCTCTTTCGCAAACTTTAAAGATCGAAAATGGTGATGTTAATAGATAAAAAAGGCGATTTAGGATAAAGATGATGATTTAAATTTTGATTTGATAGAACTTCTAATTTTCATATTTGATTATTCGTCATGTAGTAGTGATTAAGTAGCGCAATTGAAGGTTGTCACTATGATTTGTGGTGATGGAATTCAAATAACAAATTTCAGAAATTAGAGGCAAAGTAGAAATTTTAAAGAGAAAATTCAAAAAATAAAATAAAAATTAAAGGCAAAAATGAAAAGAACTAAAAGTTTAAATAGTGAATAACAGGTGGTAAATTAGGATTGGTGCGTGATTCGCACCTGTCTTACTACAACTGTGAATGACGGAAAAAAGAGGTATATATGGTACTTTAAAATAATTTCATAGGATAATAGGACTTGCACAAATTTTAGGTGTCTACTTCAAAAACTGGTATAAGTTCGATGGGGTAATTATGTATTTTCTCTTTGTTTTTTTACAAGTTTCTTTATGAGTTTGAATAGATGTGAAAAACTCAAAACTATAACACTGTCTTAACACTATTTAGACTCAAAAATAAAACTCCTATCTAACTTCAACTATATCACAATAAGTCATAAAAGTCACATTGTTTTCTTGTTTAGTTAATGTTAATACATGTTTACCATTATAATTTTCTTTATTCTTATTAACTTAACTAATATCTGGACACGCATTGCACGTATATCTCATATGATATGCTTGTACAATATATGTCTATAATTATAAATTTATGTATAAATTTTAAAAAAAATATTTGATTGAAATATAAATCAGAAAACATTATAAAATAAAGAAATCAAAACAGATACCCTCAAATCTCAGACTTTTTTTTTTTTTGAAATAGTTCGTTTATCATGTATTATTCATATCACAAAAGAGTACATCGGTAATGAGAGATGGAGGGTTAGTATCCCACTCCATCGAATCAGACATAGAAACAGATGCTCTAGCAAGACAATGAGCAACCTGATTCGCTGATTTCTTAACAGCCGACAAAGAAAGAAAAGGTATCTCTTTGATAAGAGTTTTACAATCAAAAACCTAAAGAATCAAAGTAAGAGTAATTCACCAAGTTTTCTTCTAGAGCTTGCTTCACAAGTAGATTATCAGTTTCCACAACCAACCTCGTTTTATTGAATCGTTCCTTTAGCCAACTAAGAGCCTCACGCACCCCTATGATCTAGGCCAACAATGGGCTAGCCACACGACCAAGAAATAAAATTTTCCCCGCAATAAATTGACCCAAATGATCACGTAGCACCATGCCTATTCCTGCCAAACTGGTATTGATCTCGTAAGAGGCATCAATATTACATTTAATTGTGTCAAGCAAAGGTCGTTCCCATTTAGCAACCATTTTTGTAGCCGCAACAACAGTCAACTCGGCTCCCGAATTAGCGCTCCTCCATTCCTCCAGCTCTTTCTTTGCACGGTACAAAGTGGCAGCGGGCACACTTTGTTTATTATTCCAACATAAATTATTTCTAGCTTCCCATAAGCTCCACAAAATCATGACTTCTTCCTCCATTTTCATTTTTGCATTGCTCTTTCTTTGCTCTTCAAACCATGCCACAAAATCTCCTAGTACATCCTGCCAACCAAACTTTGATTGAATCCGACATTGTTTTGCAAATTGACAATCTACCAAGCAATGTTTCACAGTTTCTGATGCTTGCAAACATCGAGGGCAAATTGGACTAGCTACACATTTTTTCTTAGAAAGGCTCTCACATGTAGGTAAAATATTTCTCAAAGCTCTCCGGATAAACTTAAGCACCTTAGGCGGCAATGATATACTCCAGATGAATTTCCAAAGTTGTTGGTCCTGCGAGTTGGGTACTATGTGTTGATTATAAAGGAGACGATACCCACTTTTCACAGAGTATAATCCTTTGCTGTCCAATTTCCACATCCAAGTGTCTCTTCGAGGCCTAATATTCAACGGAATTTGTCTAACAGCCTCCATATCAACTTCATTAAAGAGAGCATGTAACAAATCTAAGTCCCATTCGTTCGCACCTTGTTTCATAAGATCTGTCACAAACAAACTCTCACTTCCAAGAAAATTATAACTTTCAACATAACTTGAATTCTCCTTAAGGAGCCATGGATCATCATAAACTCTTGTTGTTTTTCCATCCCCAATACGTCGAAGACATCCTTGTTTCAGAATACGCTTTCCTGCACATAAACCTCGCCATACAAAGCTAGGATTTGAGCCTAGTTTCGCATGGAGAAAATCAGATTTATGATAGTATCGAGCTTGAAAAAGCTTATTCACAAGAGCCTCAAGCCTAGTTAACATATTCCACCCTGTTTTTGCGAGCATGGCAATGTTAAAATGATGGAGCTCCCGAAAGCCCAGGCCTCCATCCTCCTTTCGCAGACAAACTTTCTGCCAAGACATCCACCTTATTCCTCGATTTTACCTCGTTCCCGATTTCAACAAAAATCCATTCATGGCTCACTCAACAGGTTCACATATATTACTGGGAAGTACGAACATATTCATCACATAAGTTGGAATTGATTGAACCACTGTTTTGAGCAATACTTTTCACCCTGCTCGAGAAAGACTAGTACACTTCCACTGCTTATCTTTGCAATTACTCTATCATGAATATAAGCAAGACAGATTTTTTGCTTCTTCCTATTACTGCCGGTAATCCAAGATACTTTCGAGGAGCATTCACCTCCTTGACATGAAGGATATCTATGACTTCTTTTTTCACACTTTCATTTGTATTAGGACTGAAGAAAATACCAGATTTTTGAAAATTTACCTATTGACCAGAGGCCGCCTGATAAATCTCCAAACATAGCTTGATAGTTTCTGCCTCCTCCTTTGCTACTTTAAAAAAATATAAAGCATCATCCGCGAAAAATAGGTGTGAAATAGATGGTGCTTTATTGCAAATTTTGACACCATGAATTCGGCTCTGAATAGACATTCGTTTCAACAACGCTGATAAACCCTCCGCAACTATCAAAAATAGATAAGGTGATATGGGATAACCTTGCGTCAAGCCTCTCCTTGGAGAAATATTTTCGAACTGTTTGCCATCATGACTAAATTTATAAGTAACTGTCGTTACCATCTGCGTAACTTTATTCACCCACTCCAAACAAAATCCCATCTTTATCATCATTGCTCGCAAGAAGTCCCATTCAATGCGATCATAAGCTTTACTCATGTCTGTTTTAAGTGCTGCATAACCCACTTTGCCTTGTGTTTTCCTCTTTAGATAATGCATAGCTTCAAAGGAAATCATTGCATTATCTGTAATGTATCTTTCTGGAATGAATGGACTTTGGGCCTCAGAGATTATTAGATTCATACATCGTTTCATTCTGTTTGCAAGGACTTTACAAGTGATTCTATCAACAACATTGCATAGGGAGATAGGCCGTAAATCTGAAACAAATTCAGGTTGTTTCTTTTTTGGGATTAACACAATATTAGTATTGTTACTTTTTGGCGCAGGTGAATTGTTATTCAAACATTCCATAATGGCCTTAGAAACATCATCTCCCACCGTACCCCAGAAATGTTGAAAGAAGCCTGGATTTAATCCATCAGGTCCGGGAGCTTTATCCGGGTGCATGCTAAAACAACATGTTTGATCTCTTCAACTGTAACAGGGTGCTTCAAATCCTCATTAATTTCATCAGAAACATTCCTATCAATAATGTCAATAATGACACTAGATGGACCCTGTTGTGTCTTGAACAAATTGTTGTAATAATTTATAATAAGGTCACTCAATCCATTTTTCCAATCAACTCATCTTTCAATTGTGATATTGTATTCTTTTTCCATCGTGAGGTGGCCATAAGAGGAAAATAACGAGTATTTCGATCAACTCTTTGCAGCCAAAATTGTTTTGCTCTCTGTTTCCAATAATTTTCTTGTTGCTTCAATAAGATTTCATAAGAATCTTTGGCACTATTATAGAGAGCAACATGAGTCGGATCTCTACTACCTCTAAGTCTCTTCATCTGTGTTTTGCAATGCCTCATCTTAAGTTGAAATTGTTGCTTTATGTTGCGACCCCAGGTCTGTAAAAAGCTCCCACAATGTTCAATTTGAGATGCAATATGTTGTCCCTTTCCGCAATTCCAACCTTCTTCTACTGCCTCCTTAACATCAGTTTATCGAAGCCATGAATTTTCAAAACGAAACTTCACAGGTGAATATCGAATAATGCTTATTCCTAAGGAGATAAAAAGAGCCATATGGTCACTACAAGCAGTTTCCATATGGTACACCGTAGCTCTGTTGAACAGTACACGCCAACCAGTCGTTGCAAGGGCTCAATCCAACCTCTCTGAAACCCATCCATCGGTACCTCTTCCCCTTTCCCAAGTAAATTTATTTCCAATGTATCCCAAGTCACGTAATTCACAGAAATTAACCGCTCGTCGAAAACCATCAAGTCTCCAAGCCGGTTGTTGAATTCTCCCCATCTTATCTCCATAGCTCAGAATATCATTGAAATCCCCTGCGATACACCACGGCAATGGGGATTTATTCTTCAAAGAATTTAAGATCTCCCAAGACTGCTCCTCTGATTTGTTGTAGGGCAACCACAGAATCCAGTATATCGAAAGTCAGGAATCCCTGAGATATACACCTCCACATCCATAAAAGGGCTAAGCCACCACTCTGTCCTTCTGGATCAACAACATTCAAGCCTTCAAAGCCTAAATTATCACAAAGTTGTTGTAATTTAGTCTTGTTAACTTTAGTCTCCTGTAAAAAAATTAAATTGGGCTTCTTTTGTTGGACCAAGTCCTTTAGTTCGGAAATTATACAAGGGTTCCCAAGCCCTCGACAATTCCAGATTAAGGAGCTCATTGGGTTAGGCGGGCTTGGAGACCAGAACCTGCCTTGGACAAGTTTTTTGGCCCATCAGAAGGACTTAATTTGCCAGCTGCGTAGCATTTCCTTCTTTTCTCTAATGGCGTCAACCCCTCATCATCAAGCTCATCTTCCACTATATCTTTTCCATATTCAACTCTATCCCTCATAACTATCCCAAGATTCTCGTAATCGTTTCCATTATTAGCAACATTCTCATTCTCACAATGACCGTCATTTGTTCTTTTCTTTTGCACATTCTTTCCTTTTCCCTCCCTCACTTCCCCAATATTTTCTGCCTGATCATTCCCTGATTTGTTTTCCTTTTTCATTCAGAATCCATCCGAAAAATCCGGCTGATAATCCTCTCTTTCCTTATCTTTCCACGCGCCTCCCGCCGATCTACTTTCCGACCTAATCCATCGCATTCCAGCCATGGTTCCTTGTCGCCTTTCAGCACGCAATTCTGGTCCATAAAGAAACTGTACTTCATTACTTTTCGGAAGATGATTTAGTTTGCGGCAAAACTTGTCTGTATGACCAATCAAGCCACAAAAGAAGCAAAAGGTTCCCAGTCTTTCGTACTTGAATGAGATTTGCACGCATCCACCACCCGGCTGCCTAATTTTCATTGATCGTTTAAGTGGTTTTTGGATGTTAATGCTCACTCGTATCCTCATATAATCTTTCCAAAGCATATCCTGATTTTTGGTATCATTGTACTTGAAACTACCAATCGCATTACCAATGTCTCTAAGAACTCTTTCAGATCTTAGACCTCCCACCAAGTCGTGAATTTGAACCCATATATCTAACGATGTGAGTTCTACTTGTCATGGGTTATGATCCGGATTGAGAGGACATAGTAGGACAGGGTTCTGCATAAAGTTCCCTGGGCCATCTTCAGTTATTCGATCATGTTCACGTTGGTCGCAAAATTGGAAGACAAAGACATTGTTTCCAAGTTCTTTCACTGTCATACCTTCCCTGGTCTCCATGCCTTCCCCATTGCATCACTCAGGGAATTAGGATTTACAAACTTGTCTGTAACAACACGACCTACCACACACCATGGGGGATTAGCATTTTCTCTCCGGGGTCAACAACATCCTCATCATCATGGTAGTCTAATTCAATGTCTGAATCGTCAAGATTCAGTCCTGACATCTTCTCTACTGGTATGCTATCATTATTCGAACGAGATGAAGACGCCATACCAAAATAATAGACAAACACGAGAAGGCGAAACAAATGCAGTAAAATAGTTGAAAGAACAAGAGAAAATAGGATAAAGGCTTGTCACTTGAACAAGAGAACGGAGGCTCTCATGTAGAGAGAGTGTTACTTTTGTCTTAAATCCTCAAATCTCAGACTATAAACATAATAATAATATTTATTTCTAATGAGTTTAATCAATCATACCTCGCAATAATCCCTTCAATTTATTGAGAAACTTACAATATATATATATATATATATATATATATATATATATATATATATATATATATATATATATATTCATTTTATTTCGCTTGTTCAGTTCGTGAAGATACAAATTACTTCTCTATCATCTTCGGACAATGAATTCTCACCTCTTTGATTTCTCGTTCGGTGATATGACCATTCAACAATCTCAATAATGAGTCAACAAACTAATCTCCTTGAGCATCTTGTTTTAATCCATACGTGCTCACTAGCTAGTTTAATGTTTAATTTCTTTTTGTTATTTGTTATCTTCGATTTTAACATTTTCCTATTAAAATTTCTTTTACTAATGTTATTGTAATGTTCTTTTATGTAATTTGTTAATTTTTCAAGTCACAAAATTCCTAAGTAAATTCTCAATAAATAATTTTCAGCTGAATTTGTAGGAAAAAATTCCTAAATATTTTGCAAGTAATAAAATTCTTAGGTAAGTCTCCAAATATAAATCTCCAGAAATTTACGCAACAAATTATTCCCCAAATAATTTTCCAAGTAATAAAATCCCTAGGTCAATCCCCAAATATAAATCCCCAACAAATTTCACAGCAATTAATCTCCGAATAATTCTCAATTAATAAAATTCCTAGATAAATCCCCAAATATAAATTCTCAACAAATTTCACAACAACTAATCCCCAAATAATTTCCCAAGTAATAAAATCCACAGATAAATTTTCACCAAAATATCTCCAGATTAATCTGTAGGATTAATTACCTGGGGATATTTTTATGGAATAAGAAAAAAAATTAAAATATTTTTTGGTTCATGTACCTGTGGATTTAGGTACAGATAATGTACTTACCATTACTTTTCCCCAGGTAATATAGCAAGTTCATGTTTGGCGCAAAATGACGCAAAATTTACCTGTGGAATTTGTTGGGAATATACATTTCGTAGGTAATATATTCTAATATTGATAAATTTAGAAGTTTTGCAAGAAATTCCGCATAAAATAGTTGCAAAAATTTTCCGTAGGAAATATTTCCATGTAATTCACAGTTTTCTTGTAGTGTACATTTGATTTTGTTAACAATTTCTCTTGTGATGTAGATAATACTTTTGAATGTCTTTTCCAAAATTTAGAGAATTGTCATAATTCTTTTCATTTTATACATTAGGTTTGTTTTGGAAGAAAATGCGCCCATATGCTGCTGAAAAAACTAGATCCCTTAAATGTCTTATGAAATGAGACATGGTTGGTTTGTAGAGTTTTTGACGAGAATGTCATACATGCATAAAAAATAATAGGTCAACATGCCACAAACCAGGTGTGTACTCCAATAATACAACTATCACCCCTCCTCCCACCCCCACCCCCACCCCCACCCCGCATTAGGGGTCTTTTAAAATTATGAACTTCTAACTTAAATGTTAAATTACTATAATATTTCTAACTTTGATTGTGACTTTTTCAAAGGGTTGTGATTTTTCGATGAGTTGTAACTTTAACAAAGAGTTGTGACTTATTCCATAAGTTGTGTCTTTTCCAATGAGTTGTGACTTTTTCCATAGGTTGTGTCTTTTCCAAAGAGTTGTGATTTTTTCCATAGGTTGTGTCTTTTCAAAGAGTTGTGACTTTTTTCATAAGTTATGACTTTTTCAAAAAATTATGACTTTTTCGAAGTGTTGCGACTTCTCGGAAAGGTCATGATTTTCATACAAGACAAAAACATTTTTTCCTACTAACTTTTTTGACTATGCATAGAGGGACTTCCTCACATTTTTCAACCACATTTTTTCTAATCATCTACTCCTCCGCTTCTTCTTCTGGTATTTTAAATTTTTTTGTGATTCATTGTCGTTGAGTGAGTTCAAAGTTAAGCAGAATATGAAGTACCACTATTCTGATGAAGTAAGTCGTTCTATCCTATGATAGTTTATTCAATAACCTCGAGTAGTAGAGGAAAATTATATAATTTTTATGATATAATAGTTATTTTTTTAGAGAATTGTCATAATTCTTTTCATTTTATACATTAGGTTTGTTTCAAAAGAAAATGAGTTCATCATGCTTTTGAGAAAACTGCACCCCTTAAATGCCTTATGTAATGGGACATGAATGATTTTAGAGGCTTTGGCGAGAGAATTTCCTAAATGTAGAAAAAATAACATGTCAATATGCCACAAACGGGGTGTAGTACTCAAAAAATACAACTATCACCACCACCTCTTCCCCCCGTTAGGGGTCTGCAAAAACCAAATTGACCAATAAAACGAACCGAAAAAAGTGTTATTGGTTTTGTAGGAATTCTGACCCACAAATTTGCCTTAGGAACAGGTTTATTCTATATTCCCTTGCAGATTACAACAGTTACGTTTGTGAAACAAATAAAATAATAACACAATATTTTATCGCGGAAAACCCCAACTCTTAAGGGTAAAAAGTACGACCTACACCTCTGTAGGATTTAACTCCACTTTTATTAAACTTCAAGTCTCAACACAAGATTACAAAGCTATGTAACCTAAGGAATTATAAACTCTAATTCCTAGAGGAATTATAAACTCTAATTCCTAGATAAAAAATTATAAACTCTAATTTATAGCTACCCAAAGACACAAAAAAAACCCGATTTTATATCTTCTAATGTTCTTCAAATTCTACAACTTGTCGAACAACTCCTACTCACAAAACTCAGATTGTAAACAAGACTCTTGAATACAATCTTACAATTTTTCCTCCCAAATTGCAACACTCCCAATAAATCTCAAAACTCTCTCAAACCTCTTGATCGTGTTTTGATCTTCTCTCTATGTAAGTGCGCAATTTTCTTCAAGCGAATCTATCGCCCTATTTATAGATTTGGACTTGAATCCAAAACCTATTTCAACTAGAAATCCTACTTCATGTAGGACTCCTCTTTTGTGTGAAACTCCTAGTTCAACTCGAACTTGTATTCGCCACATCTTCAACTCCTTGTCTGAATAGAAAAATCCTTCCAACAATTTTCCTTAATTAAATAAGAAAACCTTCCACAAAACTTTCCTTAATTAAATAAGAAAACATTATTGATCGCTAATTCCTTTTTCAACTTGGTTGCAAACTCCTTTATAAAAGGAAACTTTCTGTACTGGTTGCTTGTTGAAAAAGCAATACTTCCACAGCTTTATATCCTCTAATTCGCGAGGTTGACGTTCTCCTTATCCAAGTCGGATTCGGTTTGTAAGGAACACGTCGCACTACCTGTTTCTTTTATCTGTTCCTGTATTTGTCAATTATCAAAATCTTTCTCATTCTAACATGTTTATTGTTGTTGGTTTATTGGGTGAACGGTTTCTAAATGGCTCTATAAAAAAATTTTGGGTTATCGATTCAGTATCAGTTTTCAATATTCGGTTATTGGTAAATCGATAACTCATTAAGAGTTTAGACTATAGTAATTTAATACATATACATACATATTAGTAAATATAAATCTCAATATCTTAATAGTTATGTCTTTGTCATCTAGCCATCAATGCGCACTTCGCTGTGACTTTGTGTTCACAACTTTACATTATACAAATAGTCAAAACCTCAAGTAAGAATTATATTCCTCTTTATTTCTCTTTGTGTTAAACATGCATAATTATTTTCATGTTTATTATAATTATTTCTATTTTATGAGCTTTTGTAAAGTTACATTATTGTGTTGTCGTGTAAAATTTATTAGAGTAGTCATATATTTATTTTATAAGCATACTTATTGGACAAACTGAAAACTGTATTTTTAAGGACCACAACCGATAAATCAAAAACTGATAAATTGAAAACCCATAAAAAATAGAATATTCTAAAGGTCAAATGATAAAGGTCAAACGATATCAAATTTAGGAGTGTACCTACACCGACATGCTTTCTCACATGGAAAACTATATGTTGCACTATCTAGAGGAATATCTATGCTAACAAAAAAAGTGAAAGTCATGATTGAACAACCAGATTAATGCACCGGGACATACACAAGAAATACTGTCTACAAAAAGTATTAGGTGAGATTTAATGAATACCAATATTGTAAGAAATCAAACAGAAAAAAACATACACCACACATGTAGCTATTGAAAATTATATTGAACAAATTCATAGGTTTGGTGGAAGAGGAGACGATATGAAAAACACCAGACAGCTACCATAGAAGACATTACTTTTGTGTAAATAAAATTATTCAAATATAGGGTATACTGACTTTCAGATATTGAAAGGGAACATAGAGTTCATGACATGACATAACTAAGATGACAAACTGTTAATTCGTGCACAATTACGTACTAACAAATTGCCTAATAACAACTTGAGAATACGTCGTTCGTCACAACATGCCCAACAAGCAAGAAGACAAATAGATTGGCCTTTCAATTAGTATGACATAGTGTAATATTGAATACGTATTGATATGTTGAAAGTCTAAAATATACATAAAAGATAAATATCTCGTGTATAGTGATCTCAACACTTAACCTACACGTACAACGCACGTGTAGTGGATCTAGTATTATTATAAGTGGGAAACTCCTAACTTAAAAGTTGAATTACCATTTTGCCCTTATTTTATTCCTAAAATAAATTAAATATTAATATATAACTAATTTAATATTAATTAATTATATTTAAATGCATACATCTAGACACAATGGTTCAAATTCTAATTATTTAACTGCTAAGTAATAATTATATTATATTATAATAAATACTAAAAATAAGAAGGTGTAAAGTCAAACTTTGAAAGACAAATATATTTCATAAAAAGTTGTTAGAAATTATTTCATAGAAAATTGTTAGGGAATTACTTTTTTTAATAAAAAATATCTATTCTTTCTCTATAATTAGTGTGGTTAAATGGATTAAATTTGTTATCCTTTCTCTATAATTATTATAATTAAATGTATTGAATTATTAGTAAAAACAGTCAATCTTTCCTCTCCCCCGTGTCTAAGATCACTAACTTCTGAATATTAACTTAAACAACTCTTCACCTTTTCATCTTATCCTATAAATCTTTAGCTATATATATGTATCATGAAAAAGCATTTTTTGTTACCACTTGCCTCTTGTTGATATTAATCATTAGGCAATTTTCATGTATTTGTTTTTTGTTTTAAATATCAATATTTGTTTGATCCTAATTAGAATGATATTTTGTATCATAGTTTTATGGCTTAACTCATTGGTGACCCCTTAAACTTGGCACGAACTTTTACTTAGACACCTCAACAGAGCGATGTTCATTTTAAACCCCTCATATAGGATTTCGTTGTGTAATTTTTACACTATTTTAACAATCATCCAAAAATACAAAGTGTGTGTAATACACTTGCCGATGACGTATCAAAGTGACGACTTAAACAAAGACACATGTCATATATGTAAAAAATAATTCTAAACTAATGATTTTCAAGTAAAAATAAAAATAACCAATCACTTGATGACATATGGCATTTAAAACTCCAATAATAAATATCTTTTAAAAAGAAATTCAACACTTCTAATTTTCAAGAAACTCACCCTTGTCTATTTCACCCCACCAACCCAGGCGTCTTCTCCACCCTACACATCCCAAACCCAACCGCTCCTCCACTCCCATTAGAGCGTCCATCCTCTTTACCCCCACCCGCCCCAACTTCAACCCGTTATCACTCTATCGTCCTTTCAAGAAATACTTTCAAAAGAATTTAATTACATTGAAAATATTAGTTTGTCCTTTCAAGAAATACTTTCAAAAGAATTTAATTACATTGAAAATATTAGTTTTTAAAAGCACATTTTTTCCTCTTATTTACTTCTAAAAAGATCAGTTATAACTAACAACGGAAGAATTTTTTTTTTTGGCCTTTCTCGTATGCGCAGAGGATTCAAATATGTGAACACGTAATAGAGTAATTATTTTGTGGCGCTGAAATTTAATTGTTGGATTTAAAGAAACAAAATGAGAAGAAGATAATGGTTGTGGTGATTTTTAGATCTGAAAAATCAAAAATTATTTTGATTTTAATAAGATTAATGGTGATATTGCAGTAGCGTGGGTTGATGGTGTGTGGTGGATGAGATAATCACAAAGATTAAGGAAGAAGATGAATAATGTTTTAAAAATAATTTTTTGGCTTGAAAAAAAGTTCCTCACTTGCTGACTTTGAGTGTATTACACTCAGCATGACATGCAGTGAAAAGTGTCAAAATGACACAACGAGATCCTACGTGAGGGATTTAAAATGAACATCGTCCAGCTGAGGTGTCTAAGTGAAACTTCGTGTCAAATTTAAGGGGCCACCGATGGGTTAGACCTAGTTTTATCTTTACCATTTTAGATGGATTTTTTTGTTACGGGAGAAGGTATCATCAAGAACTCTACTCCTTATGTATTTCTTTTTAATATATATATATATATATATATTGTTATAATTAAAGTCTTAAGAACTATATGAATGTTATATTTGTTCATACTTGTTTAGTTTTTTGTATTCTTTGCTTTTTAATTTAATCTACTATGAAATTATGAATGTTATAAGTCTATTTTTGTTAGTGGTGAAATTACTAATTTATGACTTTTATATTCATTTTTAAATGCACTTTTATAATATACTTTTTCTTTTATCCTTTCCTTACTGATATAGTTTCTTTAAGTAGATACATATTTGTGTACTTACTATATGAAGCGTAATGAGAAATTACTAAGGATAAATCATATAGATATATTCATATTTTTTAAAGTAGATATATTCATATTATTAGATGCTATAGTAATATTATTATTTTTCTATATTTCTTGCTTGATGGTCAATGTAATATTTGATAAATTTTATTTAATGAATGAAATATAAATAGGAAAAACTAATATTTTTAAGTTCAATATTTTCTATATAATAATTCAACTTTATAATAATTGTATGGAACAAACGTGCAACGCACGTTTTGAGAACTAGTTATTTTTATGAGTGGGGAGATCTTAACTTCAAAGTTGGATTACGATTTTACCCTTCACAAAAATTAAATATTATTAAATAAATTAATTAACAAAATATTAAATAATTGATATATGGAATTAATTCATTATATTTCTAGATAGAATCAATTCAATAAATTTTAAAATGGAGTTTGGTAGATGAAGTATTATTATTGAAAAAACTAATTACCAAAATATTAATTAATATTAAACTGAAATATCCTTAAACATTAAACAACAAAATGTCCTTTGAATTACCAGACATCTTAATATATGTCAAACATATTTACATTTTAGTCAGAATCTTTACATATCCCAACTTTAACCAATATAGGTCTCATAAATGTTATCAATTTTTAAATGACTTATAATTCCTGACTTATAATTATATATATCAAAAATTTATTTTCAAAATCACTTTATATTAATGCATACACTTTGTTATTCCGATGTTTAATTGTTGATGGATGTTATTATATTGCTCATCACAGTCACTTTATGTTAATGCATACACTTACTTATTCTAATGTATAATTGTTGATGATGGATGTTATTGTTCATCACATATGCAACAAAAAAGAGGTAAATCTATTTATACTTCTGTTAGTTATTGAGGAAGTTCCTCCATTCTTTTGATCCAGAATTGTTTCTCTCTTGAATTTTTGTTATTTAAAAGTTTTAAAATTCATTAGCTATTTTATTGTTTTTAATCTTGTTTTCGAATATTTGTGGGAAGAGCATAATGTACATATGAAGTTTTATAATTTATGAGATGCTATAATAATGTAATAGATAATGATAAATTTTTATATATTCTCTCTTGAAACATTATATGACATCTTCACAACTAATAACTCGTGTGAAACCTACGTATCAAAATGATACAATTTCTTAAAACTATTTGATATGATTGTCCGATTATATTATAATGTGTAATTGTTGATGATGGGTGTTATTGTTCATCACATATGCAACAAAAAAGAGGTAAATCTATTTATACTTCTGTTAGTTATTGAGGAAGTTCCTTCATTCTTTTTCTCTAGAATTGTTTCTCTCTTGAATTTTTGTTATTTAAAAGTCTTAAAATTCATTAGGTATTTTATTGTTTTTGATCTTGTTTTCGAATATTTGTGGGATGAACATAATATACATATGAAGTTGTATAATTTATTGAGATGCTATAATAATGTAATAGATACTGATAAGTTTTTATATATTCTCTCTTGAAACATTATATGACATCATCACAACTAATAACTCGTGTGAAATCTACGTATCAAAATGATACAATTTCTTAAAACTATTTGATATGATTGTCAGATTATTAAGTTTTAATTTGGTGTTACACTCCTTTTCTTTTGATTAATTATTTTTATGAATAATTATTTATACATAGTGTAATTGTAATTAAATCATTTACAAATATTTATACTTAGTAGCGTGAATACACACACACTTTCTATTATGAGTTTTTTTAAATTATATAGAAATCTTGTAGTAATTACAAGGGACAAACGTGCAACACACATTCTCGAAATTTAGTAATAATAATAAACATGAAAAGAACTATACTTGTGTATCACAAAGAAAAATATAATTCTTACTTTAGGTTTTGACAATTTGTATAATGTAAAGTTGTGAACTCAAAGTCACATCGAAGTATGCATTGATAGCTAAATGACAAAGACATAACTATTAAGATATTGAGATTAATATTTACTAATATGTATGTATATGTAAAAGTATTAAATTACTATAGTCTAAACTCTTAATGGGTTATCGATTTACCCAATAACTGAATATTGAAAACCAATACCAAATTGACTACCCGATAATTTTTTTATAAAACCATTAAGAAACTTTACTCAATAAACCAATAACACTTTTTTCGGTTTGATTTATCGATCAATTCGGTTTTCGCAGACCACTAAGGGGGAGGGGGTGGTGATAGTTGTATTGTTGGAGTAGACACCTGGTTTGTGGCATATTGACCTATTTTTTTCTGCATGTATCACATTCTCGTCAAGCCTCTACAAATCAATCATGTCCCATTGCATAAGCCATCTAAGGTGTCCAGTTTTTTCAGCAGCATGATGGGCACATTTTCTTTCAAAACAAACCTAATGTATAAAATGAAAAGAATCATCTATTGTTATGTATATGTAATCGTATAATTCTTTTCTTCTCTTTTATGCTATGAAGTATCACAATAAGATAATTGTAAAAATTAGGATGGAATAGACAACGTACCTATGTGGCGGAGTCCAATGGGCGTTAAGGTGTTTAGGTATAAATAGCGATCATATATTTACTAAGGTCGATTCTATGTAGTCTTGCACGCTGCAGCCTAGTAATTAAATACTTAGTCATTTCAAATAGTATAATTCTGGTATGTTGTTCTCCACCACACATTTCAAGTCGTAAGCGCTATCTGTTTAAAAAGGGAAAGGGGATGGTTATAGTTATATTGTTGGAGTAAACATATGGTTTGTAGCATATTGATCTGTTGTTTTTTCTACATGTATGACATTCTCATCAAAGCCTCTACAAATCAACTATGTCTCATTGCATAAGCCATTTGAGGGGTCGAGTTTTCTCAGTAGGATGATGGACACATTTTCTTTCAAACTAACCTAATGTGTAAACTTAAGAATCATCAAAAGTTATGTATATGTAATCGTGTAATTCTTTTCTTCTCTTTGTGTTATGAAGTATCACAATAAGATAACTGTATAAGTTAGTATTGATTAGACAATGTACGTATGCGGCGTAGTCCATTGGACGTTAAGGTATTTGGGTATAAATACAGTTCATATTTTTATTGAGGTTGATTCTATGTAGTCTTGCACGCTACAGCCTAATAATTATTTAGCCGCTTCAAATCACATAAGTAACATTGATAAACAAAGTCAATCTTTTGTCTTGAGCATTAAAAATAAATCGTCACAATTCTCTAAATTTTGAGAAATGATATTCAGAAGCATATATCTACATCACAAGAGAAATTCTTAACAAAATCAAATGAATTTAGACTACATCATGTTAACTCCACATAATGGAACATTACATACTAATGTATATATTAAGAAAAAAATAATTATTATATCTTGTCTCAATTTCATGATATTAGAGCATATAGAAGTCCTGAGATTGATCTCACCTAAATAAAGGTGTGCACTCTCTAAAAGCTTAAGCTTTTAGATGAGATGGCTCCGGAATTACTTAGCTTTTCTGGTTGTTGAAGAAAAAGACTCGACAATTTGGGTCACCCAATATTAGGGTGGCAGCGAGTGAGTCACACGTTGCTACCTCCACCTTTCCGCTATCTTTCATGGTCTGTCGCCACGTTACGATTGATCACAATCGGCTCGTTGACTCAATATTTTCGGACAGAAATTGGTGTTCGTTGTTCAGATTTTAGATAGATTTGACATCATCCGGATTTTATCTTTCTCAATTTGTTATTCCATATTTATAGGTGTTCTTTGTTTCTGGAGATCCGGTTGGTTTTATTTGAGCACTTTTAGTAATTTGGTTGTGGGAGTATAATATACTAACACATTTAGTTTGATTCAAATCTGGTTGATCGTAGAATAAATACTTCTATTTGGGAGATCTGTAACATTTGATAGCCACGGTGGGATAGCTGAATGCTATGAATCTTTAGTTGTTTGGGTTGTTGTATATGTGATCCCTGCTCCTTTTTCTCCTTCAAATACTGGAAAGTTTATCTCAAGTTGTTGCTTCTGTTCAGAAAAATAAATCCACTTCGATTAATACCTTTGTTGATGCAGATAAAATATATCTTCTCACCTCTCTAAATAAGTGGGTAACTGATTCAAGTACAACAAATCATATGACGGGTAATCCTAATATTTTTTCTAGCTTTTAATCGCATAAAGCACCCTCACCAGTTACTACAGCTGATGGATCAACTTGTAACAGTGTTGAATTTGGGATTGTTAGACCAACCTCTTCTATCATACTGATTCATGTCAGTAAACTTACGAGGGACCTTAATTGTTATATCTCATTTTTCCTGATAATTGTTTGATTCAGAATCTTAAGACGAATCAGGTTATTGGTAAATGACATATTTCTGATGATCTCTACATTCTTGATGAATGGGAGTCTCGATAGGTTGTCTTCTCTACTATCATGTCTCCATTTGAAGCACATTGTCGATTATGTCATCCTTCTCTATGTTGAAGTTATGTCCTCGGTTTCAAAATATTTCTTCATTGGAGTGTGAGTCGTGCCGATTTGCAAAAAACATCATCGCATCTTGTTACCTCCAAGGGTTAATAAGCGAATTGAGTCGGCATTTGAGTTAGTTCATTATGATATTTGGGGACCATGTCCTGTGGTTTCTAAAACTAGGCACAGGTATTTTGTCACTTTTGTGGATGATTTCTCTCGAATGACTTGGATTTATTTTATGAAGAGTCGCTCTGAAGTGTTTACTTTCTTTTGTGCCTTTTATGCTGAAGTGAAAACTCAATTCAAGGTACGTATTCTAAGGAGTGATAACGTCAAGGAATATATGTCAGAATTGTTTGGATCGTATATGAGACAACATGGTATTCTCCACAAGTCTTCATGTGTTGATACACCCTCTTAAAATGGAGTTGGTCTTAAAATGGAGTTGCAGAGAGGAAGAATAGGCATCTGCTTGAGACAGCTCGGGCACTGTTGTTTCAAATGAAAGTCCCTAAACATTTTTGGGCAGATGTGGTCTCTACGGCAAGTTTTCTGATTGATCACATGTCATCTACTCTGCTTGTCAGTAATACACCTTACAATGTTCTTTTTCCAAATAATCCACTATTTTTTGTGGAACCTAAGGTATTTATAAGCATATATTATGTTCGAGATATTCGTCATTTGTTACTAAGTGAGATCTCAAGGCTTTGAAGTATGTTTTTCTAGGCTATCTTCATGTGGTATTTTCAGATACTACACCGTTATTTTATGCACCTCCCATTTCTACAAGCCATGAGGAGGAAGATGAGTGGTTAGTGTATCAAGTCACTCGTGTTGTGACAAAACAATCAGGTGTTGTTCCTTCATCTCCCAGTTCTTTGTTGGTCATGACCCGACTATTATACCATTAGTACCTGCTCCATATACGGTAACAAGGCAACAAATTGTTCAAGTCTACTTAAGGAGGAGAGAGAATGATGATACTTGTCATGCGCAAGTTTTGTATCCACTAGAAAATCTTGACCTTCCTATTGCTCTTTGCAAAGGTACATATACTTGCAAATCCACATATTCCATTGCTAACTTTGTTTCATATGGACACTTATCCTCCATATCCAAATCTTTGATTGCCTCTATAGACTCCATCTCTTTACCCAAAACAGTGATGGAGGCGTTAAATCATCCTGGATGGTCTGACACAATGTTTGATGAAATACATGCCTTAGAGGAAAATCATATATGGGATTGGTGGACTTACCCAACGGAAGGAAATCAGTGGGATGTGAGTGGGTCTTTACATTTAAAGTGAATCCAGATGGTTTTATAGCAAGGCTTAAGGCTAGATTTTTGGCTAAAGGTTATGCTCAAACATATGGGGTAAATTATTTAGACACCTTTTCTCGAGTTGCAAAAGTCACTTTTATACATTTATTCATTTCTCTAACTGCTTCTAAGAATCGGCTTCTGCATCAGTTGGATATCAAGAATGCATTCTTTCATGGTGATCTTCGAGAAGAAAGTATATATGGAGCAACCACCTGCTTTTGTTGCTCAAGGGGAGTTTGGGAAAGTCTGTCATTTGAAGAAGTCTTTGTATGGCTTGAAGCAAAGTCCTAGGGCTTGGTTTGGCAAATTCAGTGAGGTAGTTCAAGATTTTGGGTTGAAAAAATGAGCAAATGTGATCATGACTCGGTCTTCTACCGACAATCTTTAGCTGGAACTATCCTCCTTGTTGTATATGTTGATGACATTGTCATCACAGGGAGTGATTATGCGGGGATCTCTACCCTCAAGTATTTCCTACATACTAGGTTTCATACGAAGGACTTAGACCAGTTGAAATACTTTTTGGGAATAGAAGTAAATAGAAGCAAGAAGGAAATTTTTCCACCCGAGAGAAAGTATATTCTTGACTTGCTTTCAAATGTGCATCTTATGAAAGATGATGTCAATCCACATAACGATCCAGAGAGATATAGTTAGTTGGGAAGTTAAACTACCTTAAAATGACTCGTCCAAATATTGCTTTTGCAAGAAGTGTTGTTAGCCAATTTATGTTTGCACATACGATTAAACATTGGGAAGCTTTGGAACATATTTTGTGTTACTTGAAAGGAGCTCCTGGACTTGGTGTTTGGTATAGCAAACACGGACATACTCGTATTGAGTGTTTTGGAAATGCTGACCAAAGCAATTTACTGAAGAGGGAAAATATTGATTTATTAATAATGAATAGAGTATTTATACAAGAGGGTGGATCAATAAGGATTAGGAAGGAAATCAATACAATCAATCTAAGATATAATTAAAGATCTTTACTGTTACGAATAAGCTAAATCTATGGAAACTAAATCTGTAAATAAGGAATATAAATAATATACAATAACTCTAAGATATATCTCTAATATGCCCCCGCAAGATGGTAGATCGATCAGAGATGCCAATCTTGGAATGTAACAGCTCAAAAGATCCACTGGGAAGAGGTTTTGTGAGCATATCAGCTAGTTGGTCCTTTGAGGGAACATGAGAAACCTGAAGAATACCTTGCTGGACTAATTTACGGACGAAATGATAATCAAGTTCAATGTGCTTCATGCGAGAGTGGAACACACGGTTAGCACAAACGTACGTAGCACGAAGATTATCACAGTAGATGACCGGTGTCTTAGCGGGAGTAACAGACAACTCCTTGAGAAGATTACGCACCCAACAAAGTTCAGCAGTGGTGGAGGCGATGGCCCTGTATTCTGCTTCTGTCGAAGAACGAGTCACAGCTCGTTGTTTCTTAGAACTCCATGACACTGGATTACAGCCAAGAAACACAACATAGGCTGTAATAGACGAGCGATCATCGCGATCCCCAGCCCAATCAGAGTCAGAGTAGGCATGAAGTAAAAGAGGAGATTCTTTCCGAAGAAATAGACCACGGTCTGATGTCCCAGCTAGATAGCGCAAGACACGTTTTGCCATGGTCCGATGGGTTGTCGTGGGACAACTTGTAAACTGAGACAACTTATTGACTATAAAAGCAATATCCGGACGAGTAAACATCAAATACTGCAAGCTGCCAACTACATTCCTGTACCGTGTTGGATCTTCAAGAGGTGAACCATCTGTAGAACTTGGACATGAACCACAAGCGATAGGTGTCCTCACTGGTTTTGCATCTGCCATGTTGTTTCTTTCAAGTATATCACACAGATATTTCTGTTGGTTAAGAAATAGACCAAGAGGTGAACGAATGACTTCAACTCCCAAAAAGAAATTCAAATCACCAAGATCTTTTTTGGAGAACCGAGTACCAAGTTGTTTGATGAATTCTTCAACATAGTGAGACTGATTGCCAGTAATTATGAGATCGTCAACATAAACAACTAGATAGATGATTACACCAGATTTTGCATAGATGAAAAGACAATAATCACACTGAGAGTGATGAAAACCAAGAGACAGAAGATAGGCTTTTAGTTCATCATACCAGGCTCGTGGAGCCTGCTTCAAGCCATAGATAGCCTTGCGTAATTGACAAATATGATTAGGAAACTTTTCATCGACAAATCCAGGTGGCTGAGACATGTAAACTTCTTCTGATAAATTCCCATGTAGGAATGAATTATTGACGTCTAATTGCCTAAGCGGCCAATCTTTAGAGTCCGCGAGAGAAAGAACAACTCTCACTGTAGTATGTTTAGCAACAGGTGAGTAGGTCTCAAAATAATCCACACCAGGTCATTGAAGATAACCTTTAGCAACCAACCGAGCTTTATAGCGTCCAATGCTACCATCTGAATTATATTTAACACGAAATACCCATTTGGAGCCCACCGGTTTGGCATGAGGGACAGATGGTACAAGAGACCAAGTGCCTTGACTTTTCAATGTTGAAATCTCTGTATACATAGCAGCACGCCAGTTTGGATCTTCTAAAGCTTGACGAACAGTGCGAGGTTCTATTGGCTTGGGTAGGGAAGAAGGTTATTTTGGCTTGGTGGAGGTTTTGGTTAGTGGAGATAATTGAGATGGTTTGGTTAATGGTGAGACATGTGATACAGTGAGATTGGCAGAATCATGAACAATAGCACTTAGACACAACTTCTGAACGGGTTTATGAATGTTATTCTTTGACCGAGTAGTCATGGGATGAGAGGGTTGAATGGTTGAATTTTGATCTGACTCATTTATGTTAATCAAGTAAGGAGGGTTCAAACGAGGTAGAGTCAACAGTGTCATTTTGGGGTCTGCTTTCTGTTGGTTCAAGAGACATATAAGGGAAAGAGTGTTCTACAAAATCAACATGACGAGATAAATAAAGGCGAGAATTTACAGGATCATAACACTTATAAGCACTCTGATTTTGTGAATAGACAAAGATAGCTGTGGTGGATGGGGGTTCATTTATAAACTGAAGAAAATCATAGGCAGTGAGCAGTGTTTCCCATTGATATTGCCAATATTGGTAGTTGGTGGTGGTGAGTTTCAGTGGGGCTTGGGCAGCGGCGACGATGGAGATAAGCTGGTCATTATTGTTCAAGGAGATGATGTTGTTGGAGGGAGCCAAAAAATTTGAAGTGGCTTCATTTGTTGGGTTTGGGAGGGAATCAGAGGTGCTGTTAGAAGGAGCCATGGCGGCTGGAAAAATAATTATTGCCAAGAAAATGTTTTGGCTGTTAAGCGGAATAGCTATGATACCATAAAGCAATTTACTGAAGAGGGAAACGGTTGATTTATTAATAATGGATAGAGTATTTATACAAGAGGGTGGATCAATAAGGATCAGGAAGGAAATCATTACAATCAATCTAAGATATAAGTAAAGATCTTTACTGTTATGAATAAGCTAAATCTATGGAAACTAAATCTGTAAATAAGGAATATAAATAATATACAATAACTCTAAGATATGTCTCTAATAATGGCTGGGCTGGATCCAAAATTGATAGAAGGTCTACTACAGTTATTGTGTCTTGATGGAGGAAACCTAGTGTCATGGAGAAGTAAGAAGCAAAATGTTTTATCTCTATCTAGTGTACAATCCGAGTACAAAGCTATATCACCATCTACGTATAAAATTATGTGGGTACATCACCTTTTAACTGAAATTGGGTTAAAGCATCATACACTAGTAAAACTTTGGTGTGATAATCAAGTTGTTCTTCATATTGCCTCAAATCCGATGTAAGAACTAAACATATTGAGGTCGACTGTCATTTTATTCGTGAGAATATTCAGGAAAATGTGATTTCCACTAGCTATGTGAAGACAGGAGAGCAACTAGCTAATTTGTTCACAAAAGCATTGAATGGGACTCGAGTTGATTATCTTTGTAACAAGCTGGGCATGACGAATATCTATGCTCCAGCTTGAGGGGGAGTGTTACAGAATCATAGTTGTATAATAAATATAGATAATATAGATGATTTTTTGGGATCTGAATATCCAGTTACCATAGTTAGATTGCTCTGAATATATAGTTGTCATAGTTATATTGCTCTCTACATGTATTTATATCATTGTACTCTTTGAGGAATATACACATTATTCTCCATATCTGGTCTCAATTACACAACGTACAAAAAAAACTGATTGAGTACCCCTACCAATATTTCATTCCGCTTTTTTCTTGAGCTCTTGTGTTCTTATTACAATAGTAGAAATATGGAAATGTTAAATGAGTTTACCTGATGAAAACTCATGGAATTGAGTTTGTGAAACTTCTTAGAATGGAATGGATTTGTTGAAAAGCAGCACAGCCTTTTGTGATAATGTCTAGTCATGTTTTGATCTCAAACATCTAACAAAACACTCATGATTTGTACATGCCAAAACGTTTTTCTAGTGCAGAAATTTAGAGCAGATGAAAGACCCAAGTCTATGGCTCACATCATTCTAGATTTTGAAAATATGGAAGATTTTTTACATTTTCCCTTTAGAAGTGTTCAGATTTTGACAGTTTTCACATGTATAAAAAATGATGGGTTTAGTTGAATCCGTCTCTGGAGAGAGGTCAGTCAATAACAATGATAACATTTGGTGACATTGGAAAGACAAATGACACTATCAGATGTTGAGAATGACACCATTTTCTCAACACTATCAAATGTCGAGAAAAATGATGTGTTTCTCCCCAACTGTCAATAACAAACATCATATATACATTAATCCTAAGTTTATTTGTTTCAATTTTCTTTCTCAGAGATACACATTGTTTCATATTTACCAAACCAGTTTGCACATAGTTTATCTATGCATTAGAGGCACTCTGCAAATTGAGGAGCTCCTAAGTCAAGCTCTTGTTTCATGATGCAGTTCATAAACCAATCACTGCTGAAAATCCATATTCCCTTCTTCACTGCTGACAATGATTCATCATGTCTTCTTCACAAGCAACGAATATGGTTTTACATTCATCTTTCACTTGATTGAGTCCACGTATAACCTGAGAATTTGATGAGAAATGCACGTAAAAAAATAATGCAGGGGAAACTAAACATCTCTGTTGGGATAAATATTGTATGTATCTAAATGTGTCTACACTGTTAGCATGATGGACATCTAAATAATTGTATATATTAATGTAATTAGATAGTGATATAAATTAGTATGATCATGTAGATTTGTTGTAGAATCAAAGGAATAAATATTGTGATAGAATAGCGGATTTGGAGGGATAGCAAAGCAGATTTATAGGGATTGAATAACAAATTTGTAGAGATAGAATAGCTGATCTTTCGGGATAGGAATGACGGATCCTTGGGATGTGTAATCTTTATTCTCTCTATATAAAGGAAAGACTCTCACTTTGAGAGGCATTCAACAGAAAATTGACATGGTATTAGAGTCTTCTCTTGGCTGTCTTGTTTCATAGAGTCATTTGTGGTTCCTTCTAAAAATATTTTTGGAGCATCTTGTTTTTTTGTTGACTGTTTGTCGACAATCAGCCCTACCACCTAGGACTTTGTCTCTTTGTTATTCTAGTTGCTTTCGTTAGTCTTTGTAGTTTTCATAGCTATTCAAAAACATGAATTCACATCACTTGAATCCTTTGGTGTTCGATTCACTGAAAAAAATTATTCTTCTTGGGAGTTTCAGTTTCAGTTATTTGTCACCGGCAAAGAACTATGGTGCCATATAAATGGAAGTAATCCTACTCCTACTGATACAACAAAGCTAGGTGAATGGAAGATCAAAGAGGCTCGGGTGATGACATGGATTCTAGGGTCAATTGACCCTCTTATTGTTCTTAATTTCCGACCGTATAGGACGGCTAAGGCCATGTGGGATTACTTACAAAAAGTTTACAACCAAGATAATAGCGCAAGACGCTTTCAATTAGAGTATTAAATAGCTAATTACTTCTAAGAAG
This sequence comes from Solanum sitiens, assembly GCA_016801875.1. Classification (NCBI taxonomy): domain Eukaryota; kingdom Viridiplantae; phylum Streptophyta; class Magnoliopsida; order Solanales; family Solanaceae; genus Solanum; species Solanum sitiens. Next base: position 739,990 of record JABWTJ010000275.1, read on the forward strand.
GTCCATCTGTTCAGGATTATTTTTCAACTTATGGGCTGAATTTACAGATATTATCTATGAAAGAATACCCACTGAATCTCTATCTAATTCAGTGAGTTCATGAGCAAAGCAAGCGAGACCAATTTTTGATGAAATTACGCTCCGACTTTGAGAGTGTTTGCTCGAACTTGATGAATCATTACCCGTCTCCCTCTTTGGATGTTTGCTTTAGGGAATTACTTCATGAAGAGCAACGTCTTGTCACACAAAATGCTTTCAAGAAAGAAAATGGTGTCAATGTTGCATTTACTGCTCAAGGTAAAGGAAAGGGCAGGGATATGACTAGAATTCAATGCTATAGTTGCAAGGAATATGGGCATATTGCTAGCAATTGTAGCAAGAAGTTCTGTAATTAATGTAAACAACAAGGACACATTATCAAAGAGTGTCCCACGTGCCCTCAAAATAGTAGGGTCAACGCTTTTCAAGCTGGGAATAAATAATTCCACTATTGATAACTCATCTTCAGGACAGGTTTTTACTCCTGAAATGGTACAATAAATAATCGTGTCAGCAATTTCAGCATTGGAATTACAAGGTAATTATGTTACATCTAATTTTTGGATTGTTGTTTCAGGTGCTTCCAATTATTTGACCAACTCAACGAGCATCCTAAAAAAAGTTCGTAAGTATCAAGGTCCATTACAAATACAGAAGTGACTTTCAAGAATGTTTTTGTTTCACCAAAGCTCTCAACTAATCTTATTTCAATTGGACAATTGGTAGATAACAATTATGATGTGATTTTTTCTCGTAATGGTTGTCTTGTGCAGGATCATGTGTCGGGGACGATAATCACGAAGGGGCATAAAGTTGGAAGATTGTTTCCTATACACTCTTTCATTCCTCTTGTTCTATCTTTTGCTTGTACTTCTACTACTAGTAAGACTGAGGTTTGGCATAAGCGTCTAGGACATCCAAATTCTGTTGTGTTGTCTCATTTATCAAATTCTGGTTTATTGGGAAACAAAATTAATTTTCAGTTGCTTCTATTGATTTTTCTACTTGTAAATTAGACAGAAGTAAAACTCTTCATTTTCCTAATTTTGGTAGTCGTGCTACAAAGTGTTTTGGTGTCATTTATAGTGATGTTTGGGGCATTTCACCAAATATTTCTCATGCTCATTTCAAAAACTTTATGACATTCATAGATGATTATAGTCGATTTACGTGGATGTCTTCGATCCAAATCTGAGGTATTTTCCATGTCCAAAACATTTTTGGTTTACATTGAGACTCAATTTTTTACATGCATCAAATTATTAATATCTAATTTTGGTGGAGAATATATGTCTTATGAATTCAAGAAAATCTTACTTGACAAAGGAATTGTCTCACAATGCTCATGCCCAGATCCACCACAATAAAATGGAGTTGCTGAACGTAAAAATCGTCATCTCTTAAATGTCACTCGTACTTTGTTGATTGAGTCCTCTGTACCATCTAAATATTAGGTGGAAGCTTTGTCTACTGCTGTCTATTTAATTCATTGATTGCCATCTAAAGTGTTAAATCTTGAGTCTCTATATTTTCGTCTTTATCACCAAAATCCTAACTATAGTGATTTTCATACGTTTGGTTGTGTTTGTTTTATGCATTGCGTCACTCGCAACGCAACAAACTTTTTGTCCAATCTACTAAATGTGCTTTTATGGGTTTTATTTGCTATGATCCATGTTCTCACAAATTTCGTATTTCTAGAAATGTTGTTTTCTTTGAGAATCAATATTTATTTCCTATGATTGTACATTCATCTTCTGCTTCTCCTAATCTTCCTACTTTTGAGGATTTATCATCTTCTTTTAAGATATTTAAACCTGGATTTGTATATGAACGACGTCACCCAACTTTATCCTATCTCGACACTGATCCACCTCTTGAAACTGTACCACATCTAGAATCTGAGAATTCTTCAAGATCTGGTCCTCTTGATCCTACTCGACACTCTACCAGAGTATCGCGTACTCTAAATTGGTATGGCTTTTCCTCTACTTTATCCAACATTTATGTTCCAACTTGTTACTCACAAGTTTCCAAGCATGAATGTTGGCGGAAAGCAATGGAGCAAGAACTTTTGCTCTTAAAAAAATGACACATGGGACATTGTTTCATGTCCTTCAAATGTCCGCCCTATTGGATGTAAATGGGTTTATTCTCAAACTTCATTCTGATGGAACTCTTGATCGGTACAAAGCTCGATTGGTTGTTCTTGGTAACAGACAGGATTATGGGGTGGACTATGAGGAGACTTTTTCACCCATAATAAAAATGACTACGGTGCGAACTATTATTGCCATTGCTGCTTCACAAAATTGGTCTCTTTATCAAATGGATTTCAAATTTTTTTTTTCTCCATGGTTATCTCAAAGAAGATATGTATATGAAACAACCGCCTGGTTTGTTCTCATCGCCTACAACAAATGTATGAAAGTTGAAGCGGTCTTTGTATGGATTAAAACAAGCTCCAAGAGCTTGGTTTGATAAGTTTCGATCCACTTTGCTACAGTTTTCTTTTGAGCAGAGCAAATATGACTCTTATTTGTTTCTTCGAAAAACATCTACAAGTTGTGTTCTTCTTTTGGTGTATGTCGATGACATTATTATCACAGGAACCGATTCTTCATTGATTACTAGCCTCCAACAACAGCTTAAAGTTTCTTTTCATATGAAAGATCTTGGTACTCTTACATATTTTTTGGGTTTGGAAGTTTATAATGTTGCTTCAGGTGTGTTTCTAAACCAACACAAAAATGCTCAGGATCTGATATCTTTGGCTGGTCTTCAAGATTCCTCCTCTGTAGATACTCCATTGGAATTGAATGTGAAGTATCGTCTTGAGGAAGGCGATATTCTTCCTAATCCAACTATGTTTCGACAATTAATTGGGAGTCTAAATTATCTTACTATTACTCGGTCTGATATCTCTTTTGCAGTTCAACAAGTCAGTTGATTTATGCAAGCTCCGCGTCATCTCCACTTTGTCGTTGTTCTTCGCATCATTCCGTATCTTCTTGGAACATCTACTCGTGGATTATTCTTTCCATATGGTTCTCATATTCGTCTTAATATTTTTAGTGATTCTGACTAGGTGGGATGCCCTGATGCTCGTCGTTCAGTAACTGGTTGGTGCATGTTTTTTGGAGAGTCATTGATATCTTGGAAGAGTAAAAAGCAAGATTGTGTGTCAAAATCTTCAACATAGGCTGAATATCGATCCATGTCTACTGTGCATGCTTGCTCTGAGGTTGTATGGCTTCGTGGATTACTTGCTGAGATTGGATTTCCTCAATCTCATCTTACTTCTCTCCATGTTGATAATACAAGTGCTATTCAGATTGCTACTAATCCTGTTTTTCACGAGAGGACCAAACACATCGAAGTAGATTGTTATTATATACGAGAAGTTGTAGATAAAGAAGTCATTACTCTCCCACATGTGTCCAGTGCTCTTTAAATAGCTAATGCATTTACAAAATCCATGGCACGACAACGCCATCAGTTTCTAGTAGACAAATTGATGCTTCTTGATCCACCGACATCAATTTGAGGGGGGATGTTAGCATGATGGAAATCTAAATAATTGTATATATTAATGTAATTAGATAGTGATGTAAATTAGCATGATCATATAGATTTGTTGTAGAATCAAAGAAATAAATATTGTGATAGAATATCGGATTTGGAGGGATAGCAAAGCAGATTTATAAGGATGGAATAGCAGATTTGTAGAGATAAAATACTTGATTTTTATGGATAGGAATGACAGATCTTTTGGGATGTGTAATCTTTATTCTCTCTATATAATGGAAAGACTCGCACTTTGAGAGGCATTCCGCAGAAAATTGACATACACAATAGATGCTCAGCAAAGGGAAGTCTTATGCACTAAGGGCATCTCCAACCCAATTCTCTATTTTACTCTTCAAATATAGAGTTCTCTATTTTTTCAGACAACCAACTTCAACCCATTTCTCTATTTTACTCTCTAAAAAGGAATCTTTTTCACTCTTCTCAATATTATATTATTATTCCTACTTCATTCTTATTTTCATATTTCATAATATAAATCATTTATTTCTTTTTTTTCCAGATAATTACTTTATATAATTTTAATGTGATATAAACTTACATTTTATTCTAAATTTTAAATAACATAAATTTCAAGAAAATATAATATAATACATAAATTAGGGGACAAATTCAAATAAAAGTGACGTACAATTACATAAACAATCAATTTTCAAAAGCATTATGTTGCTCCCATAAATGCTCTATTAATGCATTACGGATTTCAAAATGAGAACTTTTGTCCTTAATTTTTTTATGTCTAGCTAAAAATTGTTCAAACCGGAGATTTTCATCTACCAGCATTTCTATGGTTGAAGTTGGAGCCTCTACGACGTCTTGAATTAGTGCATTGAGATCACGTTCATCTTCAATTATCATGTTGTGCAGTATAATGCATGTAATCATTATATCATACATCACTTCCATTCTACAAAAACGTGACGGTCCTACAATAATTGCAAAGCGTGATTGCAAAACTCCAAATGCACGTTCAACATCTTTTCGACACGATTCTTGTTCATCACGAAATATTTCTTCTTTTGGAAATGTAGATCACGAATAGTTTGAACAATTGTAGACAATTTAGGATATATACCATCAGCTAAGTAATAACCCATATTGTATTCTTTTCTTTGAATAACATAATGGGCAGGAGGCGCAATACCGCTAGCAAGATTGGAAAATAAATGTAATGACTCTACAACATTAATATCGTCATTGGTGTCAGGCAAACCAAAAGAAGCATGTCATATGTCATGTATTATATTGTATTGTTATCTTGTATTTAAATTATTATGTTATGTATTGTATTGTTATTTTATGTTTAAATTATCATATCATGTATGTATTTTTAAATTAAATTCTTCATCTTTCCATTTTAATTTTATGTATTCTTTATAATAAAAATTAATAATAAAATAAATTTTTTAGTATTGATGAAAATTAAGAAGAAAAAAAACTAAAATCCTATTAATTTGAAATTAAAGCAGTATATATTAAAAAATATTTTTAAAATATCATATTCATTTAAAAAGAAATTATGAATACTAGATATTTAATTAATTGAATTATATATAAAATAATATGTTAATTAGAAAATAATAGAAATAATAATAAAATAATAAAAAAGTGAAATAAAGAGGAAAACTACTATTCACCTCTCTATAAATGGAGAATAGAGGGTAATTTGAAGGTGGCTTGGATTCTTGGAGTGCCCATTCTCTATTTTACTCTCCAAATATAGAGAATGGAGAGTAAAATAGAGATGGGTAGGAGATGGTCCCCTCTATTCACGGGCTCCTGGAAGAGACAGATCACATTGGATCTTATCTATCAGCCTTACTTGCATTCCTGCAAAAGGTTGTTTCTGCAGCTTAAACTTATGACCTCTTCGTCACACCATGAAATTTTTTACTTTAGTTTCAATGTTTTCCTGTTGTGTGGTTTTCTTTCAAGTAGAGAGAGCTCAAGATTGACATGATTTTGGAACAACATAAACCTCATTTCTTACAACTATGTTTAAGTCCTAAACAAGTTGAGGTCAGCAATATGAATCTATAAACAACATTTTGAATATTCCAAAAAATGCCTGCTCGATTAATAAATATTACTAACTCACATTGCCTCCTGCAGATTTTACAATGCCTGATAAGGTACCAACTGGAGGATGAACATGAGCTGCCCCTTTTGCTCTAATCCTTGAGGAGAGCTTGGGGGTATGCTTTTGCTCTAAGAACTGCCCCTTTTAGCTCACTTCTCTACTTAAGTTAGTCTTCATCCCTCAAAATAAAAGGCATTTCATCTGAAAACTCCAATGGCAACTGATCAACAAATGTCAAAAATATTCCAATTAAGGTCAAAAGTAACAGTTTCTACCCACCTAAAAATTTGCCATTTCGGAAACTTTCTTTCAACCAATTTGGTGCATGAAAGATAGACTTGGTTGAAACTTTGGAAAAATAGTTTTAGAAGTTGAAAAAGTTTTCATGGAGGTTAGTTAGTTCGTTTCATCTCGGCATTTATTTTTAGCGTTGCCTATGCTGAGTTTAAGCAAAGGTATCTTAGTGGTTCCTGGAATTCCCTTGCTGTTATTTTCACGGTAAGTACGACAGTAATTCAGACTTGTCCTCGCAGGCATTCAGACTTGTAAAATAGACAGACTGTGTACCTCTATCAGCATTATTTCATTCTGCTTTTCTTCTTGAGCACTTGTATCTTCTTAAATTGTATTTTGATTGTGGTTGAACTGTCAGTTTTGCTGAATGCCTCTCAAAGTGAGAGTTTTTCCATTATATAGAGAGAATAAATATTACAAATCCCTAAAGATCCGTCATCCCTATCCCTAAAGATCAGTTATTCTATCTCTACAAATCTGTTATTCAATCCCTCCAAATCCGCTATTCTATCACAATATTTATTCCTTTGATTCTACAACAAATCTATATGATCATGCTAATTTATATCACTATCTAATTACATTAATATATACAATTATTTAGATTTCCATCATGCTAACATCCCCCCTCAAATTGATGCCGGTGGATCAAGAAGCATCAATTTGCCTACTAGAAACTGATGGCGTTGTCGTGCCATAGATATTGTAAACGCATCAGCTATTTGAAGATCACTGGAAACATGTGGAAGAGTAATGACTCATTTATCTACAGCTTCTCGTATATAATGACAATCTACTTCGATGTGTTTGGTCCTCTCATGAAAAACTGGATTAGTAGCAATCTGAATAGCACTTGTATTATTAGCATGGAGAGGAGTAGGATGAGATTGAGGAAATCCAATCTCAGCAAGTAATCCACGAAGCCATACAACCTCGGAGAAAGCAGTAGACATGGATCGATATTCAGCCTCTGTTGAAGATTTTGACACACGATCTTGCTTTTTACTCTTCCACGATATCAATGACTCTCCAAGAAACAAGCACCAACCAGTGACTGAACGACGAGTATCAGGACATCCCGCCCAGTTAGAATCACTAAAAGCATTAAGACGAATAGGAGAACCACTTGGAAAGAACAATCCACGAGTAGATGTTCCTAGGAGATACCGAATGATGCGACGAACAGCCACCAAGTGGAGATGACGGGGAGCTTGCATAAATTGGCTAACTTGTTGAACTGCAAAAGAGATATTAGGTCGAGTAATAGTAAGGTGATTTAGACTCCCAACTAATTGTCGAAACATAGTTGGATCAGGAAGAAGATCGCCTTCCTCACGACGATACTTCACATTCAATTCCAATGGAGTATCTACAGAAGGAATCTTGAAGACCAGCCAAAGAAATCAGATCTTGAGTATATTTGTGTTGGTTTAGAAACACACCTGAAGCAATATTATGAACTTCCAAACCCAAAAAATATGTGAGAGTACCAAGATCTTTCATATGAAAAGCATCTTTAAGCTGCTGTTGGAGGCTAGTAATTAGTGAAGAATCAGTTTCTGTGATGATAATGTCATCTACATACACCAAAAGAAGAACACAACCTGTAGATGTTTTCCGAAGAAACAAAGACGAGTCATATTTGCTCTGCCCAAAAGAAAGTTGTAGCAAAGTAGACCGGAACTTATCAAGCTTGTTTTAATCCATACAAAGACCGCTTCAACTTGCACACATCTGATGTAGGTGATGAGAACAAACCAGGTGGAGGTTTCATATAAATCTCTTCTTTGAGATCACCATGGAGAAAAGCATTTTTGACATCCATTTGATAAAGAGACCAGTTTTGTGAAGCAGCAATGGCAATAATAGTTCGCACCGTAGTCATTTTTGCTACTGGTGCAAAAGTCTCCTCATAGTCCACCCCATACTCTTGTCTGTTACCAAGAATAACCAATCGAGCTTTGTACCGATCAAGAGTTCCATCAGAATGAAGTTTAATTGAATAAATCCATTTACATCCAATAGGGCGGATATTTGAAGGACATGAAACAATGTCCCATGTGTCATTTTATTTAAGAGCCAAAAGTTCCTCCTCCATTGCTTTTTGCCAACATTCAAGCTTGGAGGCTTGTGAGTTACCTGTTGGAATAGAGATGGTGGATAAAGTAGAAGAAAAAACATACCGTTTAGGAGTTTGAGACACTCTAGTAGATCGCCGAGGAGGCTCAAGAGGAGCAGGCCTTGAAAAAATCTCAGATTCTGGTTGTAGAGCAGTCTCAGGTGGCGGATCTGTTTCAGGATGGGGTAAAGTTGGCCGATGTCGTTCATACACAAATCCTGGTTTGAACCGCTTAGAAGACAATGACAAATCCTCAAAAGTAGGAAGAACAGGAGAAACAAAAGATGACTCAATATGAGTAGGAAAGAAATATTGATTCTCAAAGAAAATAACATTCCTAGAAACATGAAATTTGTTAGAACTTGGATCATAACAAATAAATCCTTTCTGCAAAGTACTATAGCCCATAAAAGCACATTTAATAGACTGAACAGAGAGTTTATTGCTTTGAGAAGGAGGAAGGTGCACAAAACAAACACAACCAAATGTATAAAAACTATGATAGCTAGGATGCTTGTGAAAAAGACGATAATATGGAGACTCAAGGTTTAACACTTTAGATGGAAGTCTATTAATCAAATAGACAGCAGTAGACACAGCTTCAACCCAATATTTAGATGGAACAGAGGACTCAATCAATAAAGTACGAGTGACATCCAAAAGATGACGGTTTTTACGCTCAGCAACCCCATTTTGTTGTGGCGTGTATGGGCAAGAGCGTTGTGATACAATTCCTTTCTCAAGCAACAAATTATTGAATTCATGAGACATATATTCTCCACCATAATCAGATCTTAATATTTTGATGCATGTGGAAAATTGAGTCTCAACGTAAGCCAAAAACTTCTTGAATATGGAAAATACTTCAGATTTAGATCGAAGAAAATACACTCATGTAAACCGACTATGGTCATCTATAAATGTCACAAAATACTTGAAATGAGCATGAGAAATTACTGGTGAAATTCCCCAAACATCACTATGAATGACATCAAAACACTTTGCAGCACGACTACCAAAATTAGGAAAAGGAAGAGTTTTACTTTTGCCTAATTTACAAGTAGAACAATCAAAGGAAGCAACTGAAAATTGATTTTTATTTCTCAATAAACCAGAATTGGACAAATGAGACAACACAATAGAATTTGGATGTCCTAGACGTTTATGACAAACCTCATTCTTAGTAGTGGTGGAAGCAAAAGCCAGAACAGGAGGAATAGAAAAGTGTATAGGAAACAATCTTCCAACTTTAGGCCCCTTCGCGATTATCGTCCCCGACACCTGATCCTGCACAAGGCAACCATTACGAGAAAAATTCACATTACAATTGTTCTCTACCAATTGGCCAACCGAAATAAGACTAGTGGAGAGCTTTGGTGATACAAAAACATTCTTGAAAGTTTCAGTAATATCCCCAACCTTGGTAATGGGTAAATTACTACCATTGGCAACCTGAATTTGTGTTGGACCATTATACTCATGGATGTTTTTGAGTATATCAGTTGAGTTGGTCATATGATTGGAAGCGCCAGAATCAACAAGCCAAAATTTTGATATTACCTCATTACCTTGTAGTCCCAAAGTTGAAAATGCTGACAAGATCATTTGTTGTACCATTTGAGGAGTAATAAATCATTTGTTGTACCATTTGAGGAGTAATAACTTGTCCTACCGAAGATGAGCTATCTGTAGTGGAATCATTTATCCCAACTTAGAAAGCCTTTGTCCTACGGTTTTGAGGACGTGTGGGACACTCTTTGATAATGTGTCCTTGTTGTTTACAATAATTACAGAACTTCTTGCCACAATTGCGAGCAATATGGCCATATTTCTTGCAACTGTAGCATTGAGTTCTAGCCATATCCACGCCCTTTCCTTTCCCTTGAGATGCAAATGCAACAGTGACAACATTTCCTTGATGAAAAGCATTTTGTGTGACGAGACGCTGCTCCTCACGAAGTAATTCCCTACGACAGACATCCAACAAGGGAGATGGATCACGACTCATCAAGTTGGAGCGAACATTTTCAAAGTCAGATCGTAATTTCATCAAAAATTGATCTCGCTTGCTTTGTTCATGAACTCCTTGAATGATGGAGAGAGATTCAGAAGGTATTTTATCATAAACAATATCGGTAAATTCAGCCCATAAATTCTGAAATCTAGAGAAATAATCTTGAATAGAGAGACCTCCTTGTGAATACATAGCAATTTCATGCTCTAACTGAAAGCGCCTTGCGCTATGGTCTTGGTTGTAAACCTTTCGTAAATAATCTCACATGGCCTTTGCTGTCTTGTATGGCCTGAGATTAAGAACAATAAGAGGGTCAATTGACCCTAAAATCCATGTCATCACCCGAGCATCTTTAACCTTCCATTGACCGAGCTTTTTAGGATCGGTAGGAGTAGGATCGCTTCCATCTATATGTCCACATAATTCTTTTCCGGTGACAAATAGTTGAAATTGAAATTCCCAGGCGGAGTAATTTTTTTCCGTGAAACGAACATGGAAAGACTCAAACTGATATGACGACATGTTTTTGACAAGCTAAGAAAGATAGAAATGCAATAATGCAAAATAACCAGAATGAAAAGAGGCTAAGATTCCAAGATGCCTTAACTTCCAAGATACTTAGGACTAACTGTTGTCTAACAGTAAACAGAACCAAAACTTCCAAAAAAAATTCTGGAAGGAACCACAGATGAAGGACACTAAGAATCAAAGCACTGAAAAGGGCTCTGATACCATGTCAGTTTTGCTGAATGCCTCTCAAAGTGAGAGTTTTTCCATTATATAGAGAGAATAAATATTACAAATCCCTAAAGATCCGTCATCCCTTTCCCTAAAGATCAGCTATTCTATCTCTACAAATCTGCTATTCAATCCCTCCAAATCCGCTATTCTATCACAATATTTATTCCTTTGATTCTACAACAAATATATATGATCATGCTAATTTATATCACTATCTAATTACATTAATATATACAATTATTTAGATTTCCATCATGCTAACATGAACAAGCAATAATCAGGCCTTGTTTGAAATTCGTGTTTGTACATTGTTAGCAGGTTAGAGGTTGAGAATGAACAAGTAATTTGCTTATATGAACTTGGACAATCCCCCCTCATGAGCTAGGTTATGAGGTTGAGTTAGGCCCAAGAACCATGTCTTTATTGTACTTTTTCATATGTTTATCGTATCTTGAAGAATAGTGAATTTCCCCTTATTTCCTTTTGGTGCACGATGCCATTTAACCTTCAATTGTGATAATTTCTTATTAAGGAAGATTCTTTGATTGAATATTCTATCTGCAATTCATAGAAACTTTGATCTATAAACAAAGATTCACAGAGAATTCACACGTTCGATAGAACTATTTGAGATGCAAGCAAACTGATCCAGACACTACGGTTATGAAAAAATAAAATAGAAAGGATTCACAAATGTTGTTTGAGTACTAGAATTTGTCTTTGTTAGTGTGTTAAGTTGAGAATAAAGGCAGTCTTAAAGCAAAAGATACCAGACTTTGTATCAAAGTAATGTTATAAAAACTTGTAGCTTTTTCATAAACTAATTGAAGTGCTAGATGATATATTCTTAATTTTCGTTCGCTTTATATATATTCTTGGATGGTCCACATATGATCTAGCACTTCAATTAGTTTATGTGTAGAAATGATGGGTTCTAGGAAATTCAGCATACTAGATTTACTGCACATTCGTTGTACGTGTAGATTAAGTCCTGAGATTCCTATACACGAGATATTTTATCTTTTATGTATGTTTTAGGCTTTCAACATATCAATATGTGTTTAATATTGCACTACGTTATACTAAGTGAATGATCAATCTATTTTTCTTCTTGCTTGTTGGGCATGTGATGACGAACGTCTAATTCTCAAATTATTATTAGTCAATTTGTTAGTAAGTCATTGTGCACAAATTAAAAGTTTGTCCTCTTAGTTATGGCATGTCATGAACTGTATGTTCCCATTTAATATTTGAAATTCGGTGTACCCTGTACTGGAATAACTTTATATACACAAAGGTACTGTCTATTATATATGGTAGTTGTCTGGTGTTTTTCATATCGTCTCCTCTTCCACCAAACCTAAGAATTCGTCCAATATAATTTTCATTAGCTACATGTGTAGTGTATGTTTTTTCATGTTTGATTTGTTACAATTTTGGTATTAATTAAATCTCACCTAATACTTTTTTGTAGACAATATTTCTTGTGTATATCCCGGTGAGTCAATGTGGTTGTTCAGTCATGACTTGCACATTTTTTGTTAGAATATATTCTTGTAGATAGTGCAGCATATAGTTTGTCATGCGAGAAAGCATGTCGGTGTAGGTACATTTGATATTGTTTGACCTTTATCATTTGACCTTTAGCATATTCTAATTTTTTATCGATTTTTGATTTATCCGTTTTGATCCTTAATTATTTGGTTTTCGGTTTTCGGTTTAACCAATAAGAATATGCTTATAAAACAAATATATGACTTCTCTAATAAATTTGACATGACAAGACAATAATGTAACTTTACAAAAGCTCATAAAATAGAAATAATAATAATAATAAACATGAAAAGAACTATACATGTGTAACACAAAGAGGAATAAAATTCTTACTTTAGGTTTTGACGATTTGTATAATGTAAAGTTGTGAACTCAAAGTCACAGCGAAGTATGCATTGATGGCTAAAGGACAAAGACATAACTACTACGATATTGAGATTAATATTTACTAATATGTATGTATATGTAAAAGTATTAAATTACTATAGTCTAAACTCTTAATGGGTTATCGACTTACCCAATAACCGAATATTAAAAATCAATATCGAATCGATAATCCTATAATTTTTTTATAAAATCATTAAGAAATCGTTCACTCAATAACCCAATGATGATTCCCCAAATTGGACTCATCCAGGGCCTTATTTTAATGCAAATAGTGTCTAAATTGTATATTTTATCTTTTTATCTGATAAAAACCTCTAAGTTTCAGGTATTTAAGGATTTGGTAGGAGCATGGACACTTAGGCGCAAAACCGAAGCAAAATGAAAGAAAAGAGCTGAAGATGCAAAGCGTGCATCGCCAGACACACTTGGCGATACGTCGTATAGTAGAGTTCCGCCTTCCATTACAGCAAGCAAGCCTAGAAGGAAGTGGATCAAAAGGCGACGAAAAGGAGCAGTCGGCTCTTCGACGAATAATTCCGTGAAGTAGAGTTATTCCGCCCAACATTACAACATGCATGGACAAAAAGGCAGGGCACAAATGGTGATGAATCAGAGAAAGAGTGAATCGTCGAATCACTCGGCTATTCACGACTAAAAACGCCGAATGGATCCATCAACACTAAATTCTGAAGCCTATAAATACTAAACTCTTTTATTATTTAGAAAGAGAATTTTGAAAACAAAACATTAAGATATTTTTCCAGTTTTAGAACTTGTGTTTTTGGCATTTTTTCCAAGTTTGGAGAGGGTTTTGAGGAAGCTTGAAGAATGAAGTTCTTCTTCCAATCTTGGAATTGAGTCTTCTCCATTTACCTTGCTTTGCCATTTTTAAGGTCTAATATCTTATACCCATTTTATTCCATTATCATTTTAAGTATATTGAATTATTGCTTGATGTGTGGCTAAAATCCCCCATTCTTGGGGTGTGATTTAGAAAATATGTGTTGATATTATTGCTGGGTCTTGCTTGGTAATAGGATTAGATGTACTTTAATGGTGATTTCACCTAGCGATTATGGTTTAATTTAATAGGTTTGTAGCAAATACAAAATCATCCATGTGTTTTTGGCTTGCCCGAGAGGGAGGTCGCGAAACCAAGACCACTAGAGTGATGTCCTAAGGAGTGAGTCGACATGAGGTTCAGCCCGAGAGGGTGAGCCCTAGTCCCATATCCAAGCACCCTCTATCGAAAGGCCAGTGTGTGGATAAGGCGTAGGCTGGTTAGTTTAGACGAGTGGGTGTCCGAGAGGAACCCATTTGATATGGGGTAAGTTGTCTGAGAGGGAATTTACTTTCACCTAAAGCTTAGCGTAGTCACCATTGTCTTGCAAATTTTACTATCAAAAGCATGTAGCCATTAGTTTGTGTCAACATATATTGCGGTCACACCCCAAGAACTCTCACTCATACTTGTTTTCTCCTTTAGCTTTCCTAATTTACTACTTGTGACAAAACCTCTTCTTAATATTTGACACTTTTGTGTCACCAATTTAACTTGTTTTGTTTTAATATTCGAAAATGTCTTGAGCTATCACTATTTAGAACGAAATTATAAGTAGCTACTACTTTCACTACCACTCCATTGGGACACGACCCCCAACCCTTTATGGGTTAATTTACTAGCTTCGATTCGTAGACACATAAACTGTAGTTAGTGTCATTGATCACGAAATATAAAAGATACACTATATTGAAGCATCAAAATGGCTTCACTTTCGGGGAGTGGTGTCACGTGAAACTGTAGTTACTTATAGTTGTTAGTTCTTTATTGTATAGTTACTGATGATTTAACTCTTGGTTTCAGTTCAAATATTTATGTTGAGAACAGGAATGATGAATGCTCATGAGCCTACTCCTTGCCACTCAAACAGCCCAGTGGCCAGCGATCTACGACGTGATGACATAGATGATGAAAACAATGTGTATGATCCAATTCAAATGGGTATGGGTACAATCTGCATGCCTCAAGGTGAAGAAAATGAGTCTTTTACAGTCACTAGCACAACACTCCATCTCATACATTCTAGGGGTTTATATGGAGGGTTAGATAAGGAAGATTCATATGAACACATTCAAAATTTTGTAGAATTGTGCTCTCCCTTGTCCTTCAAAAATTGGTCATAAGAAGCAATCACACTTCGTTTGTTCCCATTGGTACTATCTGGAGAGGCGATCAAATGGTGGTCTGAACTTCAAAAAAATTCAAGGAAGTCTTGGAAAGAATTGATCTCAGCCTTCCACAAAAGGTTCTTTCCTCCCTAAAAAAATGATGAAATAAAGGGATGATATTCAAAACTAAAGGCAGAGAGAAAGTGAACCAGTCCATGAGTCGTGGGTTAGTTTGCGAAAATGTCCTACACTTGAGCTGCCAAGTGAACTACCATACTTGGTATCAAAGTAATGCTATAAAAACTTGTCGACTAATTGAAGTGACAGATGATATATTCTTAATTTTCGTTCCCTTTATATATATTCTTGGATGGTCCACATATGATCTATCACTTCAATTAGTTTATGTATAAAAATGATGGGTTCAGAAAATTAAGAATACTAGATTTACTGCACATGCGTTGCACGTGTAGGTTAAGTCCTGAGATCTCTATACATAAGATATTTTATTTTTTATGTATGTTTTAGGCTTTCAACATATCAATATGTATTTAATATTGCACTACACCATAATAAGTGAATGACCAATCTATTTTCCTTCTTGCTTGTTGGGCATGTTGTGATGAACATCGTATTCTCAAATTGTTGTTAGGCAATTTATTAGTAAGTAACTGTGCACGAAATAACAGTGTCCTCTTAAATATGTCATGTCATGAACTGTATGTTCCATTTTAATATTTGAAATTCAGTGTACCCTGTATTTGAATAACTTTATATACACAAAAGTACTGTCTTCTGTGGTAGTTGTCTGGTATTTTTCATATCATCTCCTCTTTCACCAAACCTAAGAATTCGTCCAATATAATTTTCATTAGCTACATGTGTGGTGTATGTTTTTTCATGTTTGATTCTTGCAATTTTGATATTAATTAAATCTCACCCAATACTTTCTTGTAGACAATATTTATTGTGTATGTCCCGGTGCGTCAATGTGGTTGTTTAGTCATGACTTGCACATTTTTTTGTTAACATATATATTCCTCTAGATAATGCAACATATAATTTGCCATGTGAGAAAGCATGACGGTGTAGGTATACTCCTACATTTGATATTGTTTGAACTTTATCGTTTGACCTTGTAGCATATTCTAAATTTTATCGGTTTTTTATTTCAGTTTTGGACCTTAATGATTTGATTTTCTATGACCTTTAGCATATTCTTTGACATGAGCATTAAAAACAAATCATCACAATTCTCTAAATTATGAAAAACGATATTCATAAGCATATTTTTACATCACAAGAGAAATTGTTAACGAAATCAAATGAATTTAGACTACATCATGTTAACTTCATATTCTGGAACATTACACACTAATGTATATATTAAGCAAAAAAAATAACTATTATATCATAAAAATTATATTATTTTCCTCCAGTACTCGAGGTCATGGAATAAACCATCTTTGGATAGAACGACTTACTTCATCAGAATAGTGATACCTTAGATTCTACTAAACTTTGTACTCACTCAACAACAATAAATCACACCAAAAAGAATTAAAATGCAAGGAGAAGAAGAAGAAGAAGAGTAGAAGATTAAAAGAAAATGTGGTTGAAAAATGAGAGGAAGTCCCTCTATTAATAGTTAAAAAAAATAGTATGAAGAAATGTTTTTTGTGTTTTATACGAAAAATCATGATCTTTCCAAGAAGTCACCACACTTTGAAAAAGTCACAATGTTTTGAAAAAGTCACAACTCTTTGGAAAGTTCACGACTCATAAAAAAATCACAACCCTTTCGGTAAAGTGACAAGTCATCGTAAAAGTCACAACCTAAGTTGGGGATATTATAGTAATTTAACATTTAAATTAGGAGTTCATGCTATTATGGAATACTAGTTTTGATGCATGTGCGTTGCACGTGAAAATCAAACCATGTAACCCACAATTTTTATAAATAATATGAATATTTCTAAATAAAAAATTAGTCATTCTTAAAATCTCTTAGTTACACCTCTTAGATAAACTTTCTACTCCCTTTACCATAGTGCATTACTTTGTTATTATTGTTTTCTTGGTGTTCTTACTTTTAGTATATCATAATATAAATAAATATTGATATCAAATATAGATGATATACTAAACTGAATGTTTTATCTAGAGTATTATATTAATTTAACATTCATGTTATGGAGAGTTCTAATTTTCACTGAACTTTGAGATTGTCAACGTTTGTAAATCAAACGTGAGGTTTCAAGAAGAGAAGAATACAAAACACAAAAGATTGTAGTTTAAAAATGTGAGGAACCCCTCCATTTATAGTTTAAAATTTGTAGTATTAGTATGTGCATATTGTTTCTTATCATAAAAATATAGAACATATACTAAATGGTGTGTTTATATAATAATAATAATAATAATAATAATAATAATAATAATAATAATAATAATAATAATAATAATAATAATAATAATAATAATAATATTTTAAAACATAGTATACAATTTTTATGAAGGCCTTCTTTTTACGGCCAACAAAGGGCACTGTATGAAAAACTGTTCATGGTGCCTTATCAAAAAGAAGTCACAACCCTTCAGAAAGGTCAAACTCATCGAAAAAGTCATAACTATTCGTAAAAGTCGCAACCTTTCGAAAAAGTCACAACTCTTCGGACTCGCAACCCTTCGAAAGAGTCTCAACTCTTCACAAAAATCGCGACCCTATAGAAAAGTCACAACCCTTCAAAAAGGTCACAACTCATCAGAAAAATTATCACTCTTCAAAAATATCAAAATCTTTCAATGTGAAAAGTTGTCTGCCTTTAATATAATATAATATAATATAATATAATATAATATAATATAAAAGATATACTTCATTTGATGTTTTTAAGTTGGGGGTATTATAATAATATAACATTTAAGTTATTAATTCATTCTTTTAAGGTAGTATAGATTAAAAAGAGTTAGATATAGATTGGTCTAATTTTAATTAGATATTAAATTTTAAAAAATAAGAAGACTTTTAATTTAAGAATCATATGTAGAATATATAAAAATGTTTTTTAACTTGTAATCTTAAAGATGCGTCCTCACCCCAAGGGAAAAAGAACATTCTATATAAAATTGAATAAAAATAAAAGTACAACATATAAATTGAAAATGAAAGAGTGCTTATTAAATGTAGTTTGGATTCTTCAAACAAGTTATTGATCAAATACTTTTTCTCCAACCGTTTGAGACTTTTCAAATTCTGAACACGAAGTTGTAGTTTGTGCAACGAAAAAATATTGAACTTATTATCAAGGAAGAGTTGCTGCAAAAGTATATATTATGGCTATGAAAATGAGTGTGTTTATTAATTATCACGACACTGTTCTCATTTGAAGTTGAGTTATTTCATTCTTCTTTTTTCATCAGTTTTTATTGATCTATCTAATTTACCCACAAAAACAAAATATTATAATTGCATAATCCAAAAACTCTCACAATCTTCCCTTTTTTTAAGTAGAAGAATAGAAAACTTACAAAATTCGTAGTTTAAAAGTGTGAGAAACCCCCTCTATTTATAGACAACAACGGATATTATGAAAAGGTATTTATCACGTATTTTCAGATAAGTCACAATCCGTCAGAAAAATCACAACTGTTGAAAAATGTCATAATTCATCAACAAAGTCACAATTCTATTTATTTATTTTTAAAAAAAAGACACACCCTTTAGGAAAAGTCACTACCCATCAGTGTGAAAAGTGTTTGCATTTGATATAATATAGTGTATATAAATATAATATTGAGTTGGGTGTCTTAAGTTGGGGTTATCATAGTAATTCAACATTAAAATTAGGAAGTTCATGTTTTTAAGATAGTATATATATAAAAGATAGGTAGATATAGACATGTGTAAAAATGATGGGTTCAGTTGAATCCATCGATTATACGGTGCATCTGCCTCTGGAGAAACGTTTAGTCAATAACAATGATAACAAATTGGGAAGCAAAATAACCCTGAGTATGAGAAGTTGAGTATTACACCATTTAACCTTCAATTGTGATCAATAAAAAGTACTAAGAGACAGAAATTTGAAGAAATGAAAACATCTGTTGTGTTTCTCCTCAAATGTCTATAACAAACAGCAAATATACATTAATCCAAATTTTATTTGTTTTCAATTTCTATCTCAGAAATATTAACATTTTTTCATATTTATCAGACCAGATTGCACATAGTTTATCTACGCATGCATTAGAGGCATTCTGCAAATTGAGGAGCTCCTAAGTCAAGCTCTTGTTTCATGATGCAGTTCATAAACCAGTCACTGCTGAAAGTCCATATTCCCTTCTTCACTGCTGACAATGCTTCATCCATGTCTTCTTCACAAGCAACAAATATGGTTTTACATTCATCTTTCACTTGATTGAGTCCACGTATAACCTGAGAATTTGATGAGAAATGCACGTAAAAATAATGCAGGGCATGTCTGTTGGGATAAATATTGTATGTATCTAAAAGTGTCTACTCAATAGATGCTCAGCAAAGGGAAGCCTTATGCACTAAACTCTGAATAAGCCTTATTAGTACTTATTCAGAGTTGTTGGCCTATATCATATAAAAGCCAAATATTAACATACTCGGGATGATATATGGTGAGAATTTGGGTCTTGTCAGTCAATTAGGGGATATCTAAGACTGGCGGCGGTATCGGAACCGGGTGAATCGAACCGGTAAGTTCCGGAACCGGCACTGTGCGAACCGGTACCGTTCTGAAACCGGGACCGGACCGGACCGGTAAACCGGTAAATTATACATATTCCGTCCCGGTCCGGAAGGGAACCAGTACCGGACCGGACCGGACCGGTAACCGGGACGGACCGGTATTAATTAAAAAAAAAAATTTAAATTATTTAAAACTTAAAGATTTAATTTTTTTTAATTGAATATAATTTTTATTATAATAATTAAAAAATTAAAAAAATAAATTTCAAACTTTAAAAGTTAAAAAATTTTAAATTTTCAAACTTTAAAGTTATAAAATTTAAATTTCAAACTTTAAAAGTTTGAAAATTTAAATTTCAAACTTTAAAAGTTTGAAACTTTAAATTTCAAACTTTAAAGTTTAAATTTAAAATTTTCAAACTTGAAAATTTTAAATTTAAACTTTAAAGTTATAAAATTTAAATTTCAAACTTTTAAAGTTTGATTATTAAATTCAAACTTTAAAAGTTTGGAAATTTTAAATTCAAACTTTAAAGTTATAAAATTTAAATTTTAAATTTTTAAAGTTTGAAATTTTTAAATTCAAGCTTTAAAGTTTAAATTTAAAATTTTCAAACTTTATAAGTTGAAATTTAAATTTTATAAACTTTAAAGTTTGGAAATTTTAAATTCAAACTTTAAAGTTATAAAATTTAAATTTCAAACTTTTAAAGTTTGAAATTTTTAAATTCAAACTTTTAAAGTTTGGAAATTTTAAATTCAAACTTTAAAGTTATAAA
Source organism: Solanum sitiens (assembly GCA_016801875.1). Classification (NCBI taxonomy): domain Eukaryota; kingdom Viridiplantae; phylum Streptophyta; class Magnoliopsida; order Solanales; family Solanaceae; genus Solanum; species Solanum sitiens. The sequence goes on from JABWTJ010000275.1 coordinate 760,474, forward strand.
ATTTAAATTTCAAACTCTTAAAGTTTGAAATTTTTAGATTCAAGCTTTAAAGTTATAAAATTAAAAATTGACAATATTAAAAATTTAATTTAATACAACAATATTAAAAAACAAATTAAGGCGAATAGCCTATATTTTTATTAATATTTATTTGATATTACAATTACATTTACAAAAATATTAGTAGAGTATTAAAAGATTTAATCTACACAGACACCTTCTAGGAAGGGTTCTGTTTGAATTAAATCTCGAATTATCATACTCTTACTAATAGTTGGTGCCACCATATAAATCCTTTCGTAAATCATTCAACATTTCTTTAGTAACATGTTCGGGAATTGGTTGAATAGAAAGATCTTCCATTGCTTCAATCCCGTCGTCACTATAATCCTGCATTACTTCATCAACGTCATCTTGAAATTTTGTCGGTAGTGGTTCACGACCCAAATTTCTTCTCTCGGCATTAATCCAATCTCGAAATAATATCGATATCTCCAAGCTGTCGGCTGCTAGTGAATGCCTATGTTCTCCAAGTTGAAACCTTGCTGCACTAAAGACGCCTTCCGAAGCTACTGACGACGCTTGCATAGCTAATATATCTCGAGCCATCGGTTGTAGTTTTGGAAATTCTTTGCCGGGATTTCTCCACCATGCTAGAATATCTTCAGTAGGTTCTGTATTTTGATTAACATAGGCATCAAAGTCATTTCTATTATCGTGAGAAAGTTCAAGATAATCATATAAATAAGCAGCAATATTATCTTCATCAAATCTACTCCTAGAGCTTTGAGGTTCATGTTCACTTGATAAATTTATATTAGCATTATATAAATCATACAATTTTCTAACTTCAATTTTTATGCTATCTTTAACTTGTTGACAACTAGGAATTTCTTCTAATACGTTATCAATATTTAAGTTAAAATAATTTTTTTCCAACCATTTTTGATGCACCTACATCTTTATAATGAGGGTTTAACAAACACGCGGTTAAATAAATTTGAGGAATAGGAATATAATATTTTTTAAATTTTTGAATTATTTTTTCAATGGTTTGTTGAAATCTTGGTTTATTTTTAAATTGATATAATTTAGAAGAAATCCTACAAATATCAGGCAAAACAGTACAAATTGATGGACTATAAAGTACAGATATTCTTTTTGTAGTTAAGTAAAAAACTTTTAGGAAATCTATAAGTTCATTTATATCACGCCAATCACTATCATCGAGTCTATATGTGTCACGATCCAAAAATAGACGTGATGGCACTCGTCTTATCCCACCCAAACAAGTCAGCCTAAAACTCAACCATTACAATAAAATGCAGAAAATTTACTATCAACTTAAATTATACCCAAAAACATGGTTGTCACGTGTACAAGCCTCTATAGTATTACAATTGATTTAAAAGAAAATTATAAGTCTCATATGATATTGTTTCTAGAGTAGAACAAGATCATAAATGGGAGTAAGAAGGTCTGCTGAGATAACAAACAGCTACCTCACAAATCTCCAAGAAGCCTCGGAAAAGAAGACAATATATCATAAAGGTCCGGGCTAGTAACCTACAAAAAAATTATAGAAGCAAGGGGTGAGTACCAAACCACACGTTACTCGACAAGTAAATCTCTAAACACAAGTTAAGGGGATGAAATACGGGTACTCCTACCACCCCCAACCGAACCTCCACAACTACAACCTGCATAAACATCAGTCCAACCTAACAGCTCACAGTTTACATAGCACGTAACTCAACAACAACACTTAGACAAATTACATTCCTCCACAACAACACTTTAACAAATTACATATCCTCAACAACAACACTTAAACAAGTTAGATATCCTCAATAGCAAAACTTCAACAATTTACATATCCTCAATAACAACACTTCAACAAATTACATATCCTCAACAACAACACTTCAACAAATTATATATCCTCAATAACAAGCTCAGTATTCAACAATCACAAGTTCCGCAAAAAGACAATCACAAGATCAGCAAAACACAATATCAAGTTCACTAATGATAAATATGTGCAATGCAATGAAATGCAATGTCAAGTATAATGATGCATGTCTGACCTAGTGATACACACCCGATGTCTCTCAGTTCGGGACCCATGGGGGACATATCTGTCCATGCATCTGTCGCGGCGCACGACACGACCCTCGATAATAGTAACCATCACGGCGCGCGATACGTCCCTCGAAATATAATATCCATCGTGGCGTGCGATACGTCCCTCGAAATGGTACATCCTCTTTAAGTTCTCATTCTTTCTCAATGCACATAACACTTGTCACAACCATGTCTTAAAATAATGCAAATGACATGTTCACACAAATAAAGAGGATATGACCATTTTCATAACACTGCACAATTCACAACAACATCAATAATGATTCAACAAACTTCAAACCATTTTCCATTATCAACACATCACACACAAGCAATTATTCACATTGCCTTTTATTACCCTTTGTTTTCATCATTAGAATTAATCAATGTGGACAAGTCAACCCATCACCAAGTCCCATTACTCCCACACATATATCACAAGTAAATACACATATTTCATACACATAGCAAGAGTTTAGAAATCCACTTGCCTGAATCCAATAAGAATTTACTCCGCAAATTGAGCCTTTCTCATTTGTTGAACTTACAACTCAAAGCAATCTATTCACATACATGATCACAATAAGCTTTCAAAACTAACAACACTTGCATTACTATAGGTCCCAAAAACCCACTCAATTTATAATCAAATTCCTAATTATTTTTTTTAGCAATTCTCATATTTTTCAAGTTTCAAACCTAGGGTTAAATTTTATTCCTCTTACAACGTAATTACGATGAAATCAAAAAGAAAATTGAAGAAAAATGACAACTTTTCAGCAAACTAACGTTGCAACAGCCAGAGGAATCCAATTTGATTTCTTATTTTTCTGTTCAACCCAAAGTCCCAAATAATCATTGGATAATTATTATCCAATAGTATCTAAACAATCATTGAAAACACCCTATTGCATCAACCCTTCTTCCGTAAACCAACCCACAATTTACACTTAAATTACCCAATCACAACTTATTTTAGAATTATCAAAATTTACAACCCCTAAATATATCTATTGTTTAGATTCTAAGAGCTAAAATGACAGCCACTAATTATCGTTCGATATATAACCAAATTGATATACAATATTATTATATATTTATATATTGGTGCAACAATTAATGAAAAGATAGCACAACCATTAATGAAGGCAAAATATGAAAGTATTAGATGCATTTTTTTTCTTACGTGAAGAAGTTTGCCCTCTGTTAATCCATGTTCACGCCGCCGCAGGTTAGTTTATGATTCCCTTTCATTATTTTTTGTTTCCTTTGAATAATATTTATAAATTAAAAGTACTGAATTTCACTACCTTATATTATATATATATATATATATATATATATACGAGACACATGGTATAGGATCTTAAATAAATAATCACTTTAGCCCATTAACTATCAATTAAGCCAATTATCCATAATTACCCATCAATTAGTTAACTCAAGTTAAACGAATAATTAAAAATTTTAAAAATTACCTTCCGGGTCATTACATTATCCACCATTAAAAACCATGTTCGTCCTCGAACATAAGGAAGGAGAAAGTATAATAACCACACGTTACCAAAAGTCTAATTTATGATCTATCAGTGAATGTTCATCTTTCCAAGTGATCTCCTCCTTAACACCATCTATCAAGATGAACTACTAAACTGAACTTTCCAACCAAATTTTGGAAGTTCTATACATCAAGAGTGATTATCAAGCCACATATTAACCCATAAACTCAATCTAAGCTGAAACTCATTGGACCTTAACACAACCATTATGACGAATCTTTTCTCGCATAAACAATATAACCCTTTGAATTAATGCGGATTAGAACTAGAAGTGAGCCTGAATCAATCACTAGGCGCTCATAATGCACATACCATCACATATCTTAGCACAATTCTCTTTTCACAACACAATCTTTTCACGAGTTTAAGTTATAAAAAAGATCTTATCTTTAGACACTCGGTACTTATCAAGGAAGAATCAAACTTATTCACGGAAAATGTACACTATGGGATGCAAAACCTTTAATAACATTGTCAGATAACCATAACTATTCACGGAAGCTCCTTAATAAGTCCTCATAAGCAAGGTCGTGCATGTAGAATCACTTGTATATTTCAACTATCCCAAACAACATCAAATTCATCATAACTGAAATGACCAATTCTGCCCAAAGATCCTATCATATCAAGAGGACATAAGAGGATTGGCACATCCGTTCCACCACTAAGAATTCACTCATAGATGTGGAAACACGCGTAATATAAGTAGTGAATCATAATATAAATAGTGTCAAGTATGAAGAAGGTTGTCACATAAGAGTATACAGAACGAAGGTTGAATAACACTAAACACTTCTTCCATAATTCCCATATCAAATATTCCATTCATTTGACTACATCTCTCGATTTTTATCCACACACAACCAACCAGTTTGATCCCCATTTTAATATTATCAAACCCCACATACTTTTCACAATACTCATTTGGATCTAAAACTCTTAATACCAACAAACATTATATGCACACCAGCCATTTACCTTACTGTTAAACCGTCACCAGTATTAAAGTCTTCTTAGCAAACACATTATCGCCTTCAAACAAATTTCGAACTATGGCTTCCTCTCTTTCCATTTAAGCATCACATGACAAATATGAGTCACACCCAAGAGTGATAGCACTAATTACCAATCTAAAAGTACTTTCCCATTGAGGTAAAATAATTGAATCACAATGTCAACTTCACGTGAATTTTCACATACCAGTTTTCAACTACCTATTCAAACCATCATATACCTCATACCAACACTTAAGAAATTTTTAGTCACCCCAATAATCCTATATATTATAAGCTCAAAATCTCTACTAACCATCTAATTCATATGTAACACATCATAACAATCTATATCGTCCCATCAACAAAGTAGTTTCAATCCCATCAAAATCTTTATTAATCATGCAGAATTGTAGGTCCACATTGTTGAATATAAATAAGATACCTATCATAATTTGAACAACTTAACTCGACATAATCACATAAAATCTTCCACACATAGTCGCTTGTCACCCAACCAGAACTCAATCTTTAGAAAAGTCGATGATAACTTTCTTGTAAGTCTATACGAACTAGTTCAAATCTCACAGTCATATATATACTCATAGGAAAAAAATCAAGAAATCCTTCAACTACAAATCAAGGCCTTATACGAGAGGTCTTATTTCTTCACTTTTCTTAAATTCTTCCCATGACACAAAATTCTAAATATCTTGAACCCTTTATTACACCAGACTTTTATTCTTTTTGTTGACTCGCTCCCAATCTTATTATTTGGCCTACAACGTCTGACATTTTTTCCTTATCCTCAAAATAAGGGCTTTAAATGGAACTCTTCCTTAGGTCCTTTGAAAATAAAAATAACATATTTTATGACTTAGAACATATACAAGTCCTTCCAAATTCTCCATATTCAATGCAACGATACTTTAATGTCAGCATTACCATACAAAATCCTTTTACCCAACAAACCTTATTGTATAGTTGCATTCCAACCATAATTGATCATAAAACCTTATTACCATCATGCTTAGTTAGTCCTTTCCATCCCCACGAATTCAACCTCGCCATCAACATGACATTTCAAACCCAATTATACCAATCAAATTGAAAAGACTAACTCAATTTTATACAAACTTTCTTACTAAAATTCTTAATTTTCTTCACACAAGTATACTCGTTGAGACTTCTTCTACCTATAAGCTTGTCATCTTAATATCGATCCACTTTCATGGAGCTTACGATAAAACAACACTCATTTAAAGTCCTCGATATACACTTCACAACTTAAACACATTAATATCGTACCAAAAATCCACCACTAAAAGTTTCCTTATAAATAATGCTTAACTCATTCGTGTGTATTAACAAGCTAGTTGGTTTCTTAAATGTGAATACAACATTGAATCTCATTATACGAGCATGTGATACAATTGATAACTCTTTATGTATTTAGTAATCGCACTTGACATCACCGTATTCATTTCCATATACCACTAGTATCATGCAGTAAAATTTTATTAAATCCACCACTAGAACACATCGTATCTAATGAGAAGATCATATCCAAAAAGGTCACACACTTTTATCCATCAAATAGTTGTAAAATATTACCAAATTAGTTTTGTATCTAGATCAAGCTATATGTATTTTTTCGTAGGTAAGGTCAACACCAAAAGTAACACACTTCATAACTCTAATCAGGTAAGCATTGATACTATTGTAGTAGAATTCAAACCTTAATTGGTGCATCATTATTCTCATTATCCTAAGCAACCCATTCATGTTATGATTTACTAATGTAGTTTCCAAAGTTACATGCCATTATCTAGTCGTTCTTTTAATCATTCCATATTCAATTGTTAAACCAAGTACTATTCATTTTACTAGCTTAAAAAACCCCTTCAAGTTTTTGAACATTCTAAATCTAACCACACATCATTTTAATAAATATTTTACTTTCACCCTAATATCGGATCTAACATTCAAACTATACACAACACACCAACTACTCATATAAGGAACCACACACGAGATATCACAATAAGTGAAAGTGAATGGAGTGAAGAGATAATAATTCAAACTGGACCAAGTACGCACGATAAAAATCAAGGAAGTGAATTTTTTCCCTAAAAGTCATTATAGCTTCTCGAAGATAAGTACAAACATCTCCGTACTGATCCTCGAGACTCTACTTAGACTCGACTTGTACACATGTGAGATCTATGAACCTGTCTCTGATACCATTTTGTCACGATCCAAAAATGGCGTGATGGCACTCGTCTTATCCCACCAAGACAAGTCAGCCTAAAACTCAACCATTACAATAAAATGCAGAAAATTTACTATCAACTTAAATTATACCCCAAAACATGGTTGTCACGTGTACAAGCCTCTATAGTATTACAATTGATTCAAAAGAAAATTATAAGTCTCATATGATATTGTTTCTAGAGTAGAACAAGATCATAAATGGGAGTAAGAAGGTCTGCTGAGATGACAAATAGCTACCTCACAAATCTCCAAGAAGCCTCGGAAAAGAAGACAATATATCATAAAGGTCCGGGCTAGTAACCTACAAAAAAATTATAGAAGCAAGGGGTGAGTACCAAACCACACGGTACTCAGCAAGTAAACCTCTAAACACAAGCTAAGGGGATGAAATACGGGTACTCCTACCACCCCCAACCGAACCTCCACAACTACAACCTGCATAAACATCAGTCCAACCTAACAGCTCACAGTTTACATAGCACGTAACTCAACAACAACACTTAGACAAATTACATTCCTCCACAACAACACTTTAACAAATTACATATCCTCAACAACAACACTTAAACAAGTTAGATATCCTCAATAGCAAAACTTCAACAATTTACATATCCTCAATAACAACACTTCAACAAATTACATATCCTCAACAACAACACTTCAACAAATTATATATCCTCAATAACAAGCTCAGTATTCAACAATCACAAGTTCCACAAAAAGACAATCACAAGATCAGCAAAACACAATCAAGTTCACTAATGATAAATATGTGCAATGCAATGAAATGCAATGTCAAGTATAATGATGCATGTCTGACCTAGTGATACACACCCGATGTCTCTCAATTCGAGACCCATGGGGGACATATCTGTCCATGCATCTGTCGCGGCGCACGACACGACCCTCGATAATAGTAACCATCACGGCGCGCGATACGTCCCTCAAAATATAGTATCCATCGCGGCGCGCGATACGTCCCTCGAAATGGTACATCCTCTTTAAGTTCTCATTCTTTCTCAATGCACATAACACTTGTCACAACCATGTCTTAAAATAATGCAAATGACATGTTCACACAAATAAAGAAGATATGACCATTTTCATAACACTGCACAATTCACAACAACATCAATAATGATTCAACAAACTTCAAACCATTTTTCATTATCAACACATCACACACAAGCAATTATTCACATTGCCTTTTATTACCCTTTGTTTTCATCATTAGAATTAATCAATGTGGACAAGTCAACCCATCACCAAGTTCCATTACTCCCACACATATATCACAAGGAAATACACATATTTCATACACTTATCAAGAGCTTAGAAATCCACTTGCCTGAATCCAATAAGAATTTACTCCGCAAATTGAGTCTTTCCCATTTGTTGAACTTCCAACTCAAAGCAATCTATTCACATACATGATCACAATAAGCTTTCAAAACTAACAACACTTGCATTACTATAGGTCCCAAAACCCACTCAATTTATAATCAAATTCCTAATTATTTTTTTTAGCAATTCTCATATTTTTCAAGTTTCAAACCTAGGGTTAAATTTTATTCCTCTTATAACGTAATTACGATGAAATCAAAAAGAAAATTGAAGAAAAATGACAACTTTTCAGCAAACTAACGTTGCAACAGCCAGAGGAATCCAATTTGATTTCTTATTTTTCTGTTCAACCCAAAGTCCCATAATAATCATTGGATAATTATTATCCAATAGTATCTAAACAATCATTGAAAACACCCTATTGCATCAACCCTTCTTCCGTAAACCAACCCACAATTTACACTTAAATTACCCAATCACAACTTATTTTAGAATTATCAAAATTTACAACCCCTAAATATATCTATTGTTTAGATTCTAAGAGCTAAAATGACAGCCACTAATTATCGTTCGATATATAACCAAATTGATATACAATATTATTATATATTTATATATTGGTGCAACAATTAATGAAAAGATAGCACAACCATTAATGAAGGCAAAATATGAAAGTATTAGATGCATTTTTTTTCTTACGTGAAGAAGTTTGCCCTCTGTTAATCCATGTTCACGCCGCCGCAGGTTAGTTTATGATTCCCTTTCATTATTTTTTGTTTCCTTTGAATAATATTTATAAATTAAAAGTACTGAATTTCACTACCTTATATTATATATATATATATATATATATATATATATATATATATATATATATATATATATATATATATATACGAGACACATGGTATAGGATCTTAAATAAATAATCACTTTAGCCCATTAACTATCAATTAAGCCAATTATCCATAATTACCCATCAATTAGTTAACTCAAGTTAAACGAATAATCAAAATTTTCAAAAATGACCTTCCGGGTCATTACAATATGTCATATCTGAATTATGAGAATTCCAAACCATTTGTAAGGGTATTCTATATTCATAAGTGACTACAAGCATTTCATATAAAGTATTCCATCTAGTAGCCACTGTTTTTGAAATTTTTCTAGGTGGAAAATTATTTTCAAACAACGATTTTGAAAATCTTTACGCATAGACTTAACTTGACATTTAAATATAAAATGACATGCATTTTCAACTTTCGTACATCTGTTATCATACATCTGTACACCATCTCTAACCATCAAATTATATATATGTGCAGTACACCTAATATGATAATTATCATCATAGAAAGGACAAAGAGTAGGTTTTAAATATTCAACAGCAACATTATTACTTGAAGCATTATCTAAGGTTATACTACTTATTTTATCACATATTCCATAACTTTGTAAAATATCTGAAATAGTTTGAGCAATATAACTATCGGTTTTTTGCATTTGACAACATTTATAACCTAAAATTCTTTTTTGCATATACCAATTTTTCATCAATCCAATGTACAGTAACAGTCAAATAATCGTTACCGTTTACACTACGACCCATATCAGGAGTAATAGCTATTTTACAAGTATTATAATAAATAAACAACGAAGATATTGAAAATGTTGTGCATGATAATCAAATACAACCTTTTTTATTGTATTTCTAGCAAAATCTTTAAAATTTGGATTATATACAATTTGAATATAATGTATAAAACCAAAATTTTCAGCAAAACTAAATGGTAAACCCATAACACATATCATTTTAGCTAGTTCTTCAAGATCTTTTTCTCTACTATATGAAAGTGGTAAACTAGAGCCAGAAACATTAGACGGATTTAATTGTGTTTGTACCATATTAGAGCCGCCTACTCCTACATTTTCAGGACGGGGGGTACCATTTTTTTTAGCTTCCGCTACCGCTTTAGCATGCAAAAATTCATTTTTACAACAAGACATTAAATGACTACTCAAATGTCCCATCCCGCCAGATTTATCAACAGTTTTATGATTTAATCTATGTTTACATTTATTACAAATAGCTTGTGTTTTATCTTCGTTTTGTGTCATAAATTGCCAAACAACCGATTTTTTAGCACATTCTACTTTAGGCCTAGGATGTACGGGGGGAACAGGGGCAGGACAACGAAAGGGAGCGGGACTAGGAGCGGAATTGGAAGTATTAGTAGTCGTAGGTGGCTCAGTTTCATCATCATCATCATCAAAAGTAGGCGTATCAGTATAATTATCAATATCATTATCATTATCATTATCACTAGGCAAATCCTCATCAAAATTACCAAAGCGACAGTGTAAATGTTCATGATAAGGATCTAATCCAGAATTACTATCAATATTAAAAACCGTATCATCAACATGTGTATAATCATCCGTATTTATTCTTAATATAGTAGATTTTTTAGTTTTTGATTTAGAAGAACTACCGGTTTTTGCATTATCGGAGGATGTAAAGTTACACATATTTTTAACACGCTCAAATGCACTTTTTTTACCCTTTCTTTTTTGAACAATATTTTTACCGGAATCCATATTAAAATATTAAACGTGAGATTATATATAATACGAAAAATGTAATGCAAATAATATATCACAAAATAAATAAATAAATATTTAAATATAAATGAAATATAAAATAAAAGTTGGAACGAATGTACCGAACGTCTACTTAAAAAAGTAGACGTTTATGACCGCCGAAAGTCGAACATGGAAAGTTGAAAGTTGAATTTTGAAGCTCCAAATCCAATTTCCAAAGACCAAATAAGGCAACACCGGAATTTAAGATATTATATATTAGAGAATTAGAGATTAGAGAGTAGAGAGTTGAGATAATAGAAGATGAATAGATGATTTTGTGATTTAAAAGAATGAAATTTAGGGGTATTTATAAGTAAAAAAATGGGTTAAAGTATAATTTTTAAAACTTTGGGGTATTAAAAAAGTTAAGGGGGTAGGGTTTGTAAGATGCTGAAATTTGGGTCAAATAGTCATTGGGGGGGCCCACTAGCCGTTACCCAACGGCTATAAACGGATATATTTAAAAAAAAAATTGATCGGACCGGACCGGTAACGGACCGGTAAATTTCGGAACCGGGACGGATCGGTAAATCCCGGATTCCGTCCCATTACCTGTCTCGGAACCGGGCCGAACCGGTCTATACCGATACTAACCGGAACCGGACCGATAACCGAGATTTACCGGTTCCGCTGCCAGTCTTAGGGATATCTAGTAACACTACTGCACCGATACATCCACCTATCATATTGTGTCATTACCTTTTTCCAACGAAAAGAAACTGATTCAACAACATCAATTTCGAGAACATGTGTAACGCTGAAAATTCTAAGTATACCACAAACTAAGAACAAGTGTACTCTATAGGAATAGAACCTATAAGTATGGAGGAAATATAGAACTCAAGAGTTGGTTACATCTTCCTAAGAAGATGTGCATGGAATTGTTATACCTCATATATTTAACTGGGTAACCAATCATTTTTTAAGCATGTACTATATCTTTCTCAATTAAACAATTGTGACACAAATGGTAAAAATGCAACTTAAAATGCATATAACGTAAAAGTCATTACATACCTTGTGGAGTGGGACAGTCGAATAAAAAAAAGCTCAATGTAGTCTAAATTTTTATAACTTCTGATCCTTTTTTGTAGGTTTCATGTTGAGATTTTAGCTACTATTAACCTTAATCATCGTAAGCATAATATCAATAGCATGATAGGTGCAAGTGCAAATTGACTTCTTAACTTCGTTCTATCGCACGATCTATATTATGAAGGAAGGTAACATTTTCTAAATGTCCAATCATCCCCTTAATTATAAATGTGGCGCGCAACACGTTCATAAGTAAGGCTCTACTAGACACGGCTTTGTAGACTCTCCATGACGAACTGCTATGATACCACTTTTGTCACACCCCAAGTCTAGGTGGGCCGGACAAGTACTATATAAATACATGTTTTACGAATCACTTATGATGAGAAGGTAAACTACTACCATGCAGATATATTTACTAATGAGAAACTTCATATGCAGCATATGTTGACTAGTTGAATCAATACATATGACATGTAAAACTATGAATACATAGGATAGCTTTACAATGTCTACAAAGCCTCTATTGAAATACATGAATGTATCACTATGAAAATACACATAGTAAAGACTTGGCAAAGCCCCAAATCAACCTGGAGCCCATCAACAACCGATGAGTATCATGTGCTTCTATTGGGGAGATATACTTTTGAGTACTTGTACCTGCAGCATGAAATGCAGCGTCCCCAATAAGGGACGTTAGTACGAAAGAATATACTGAATATTTAAGGCATAATACAACCATATGTACAATAAGAGCTCAAGTGAAACCAAATACTAATAGATAAGGATTAGAGACCACCTTTGCTTATACTTGTGGAATCGTGTACGTTACATTTTTTTCTTTACTTCTCTTTACTTTATAATCTTTATAAGACATGATACAAATGACTAGCTGATCAGCGGTAGTAGAGGATGACCCATGCTAGGCATTTTATCCCTTGAAATGTTGTCCTCATAATTCCACTAATTGGGATTGACCCATGCTAGGTTTTTGCCTCTGAGCTACCACCCTCTTTTACCAATTGGGATCGTCCCATGCTAGGCTTTCTCCCCTGAGCTGCCACCCTCTTATACCAATTGGAATCGGCCCATGCTAGGTTTTCGCCCCTGATTTGCCACCCATAATTATACAGATTGCTTTACTTAGATTCTTTAATCTTTGAGATTGTTGTTTTAATGTTCATAACTCTTTTGAGATTGTTCTTTTGATGTTCATAACTCGTTTGTGATTGTTGTTTTGGTGGTCATAAATTCTTGTTTAGATTTGGAACTACGGACCAATAGTATAAGACATACAAATATGGACTTACGATAATGACAATGACACGTGGGAAGCAAATGTGACACCAATGTAATACTTAGGAGATTCTATGACTCAGTAAGTATTTTGACATCTCAAATCGAAGCACATATCAAGTGAAGACATTTAACTTGAAGCCTAGAGATTTGAACTCTATATGATAACCAAATACTCACCAACTAATATCAAACACAAGGTATACATGAATGTGGAACCAAGGAAGAATGTGGACTAATCCAACTTAAGGACGGATACATATTCCAAGTAAGTACATATAAATGTACAATAGAGCAAGTAGACATCTTGTGAGGTAACATAATACTTTAACACAATGTGGAGTAATAACCAATAAATGGAACATATGAACATGTGACAAGATGACATATATGATGGACTAGACAATTGAAGCAAGTTGGCTTGATATGGGCAGATTGTATATCCAACATATAAACATATGTACCATGTATAATCTAGGATCACTTTGATTTATATATAAAGAAAATATGAGTCAAGTGTACTTTGACAATGAAACAAGTTTAAACCTTGCATGCTAATACTTGGTAAAGTAAGCACGTACATTTAGTAACAAACTCATATTAGAGTGCTCACTTTGATGATCTAGGGAGTAGGAACTATAACTATGGATCACTCACTATCAGTGGCACTTAGAAAGCTTACTTTTTGTAATGCAAGTTTTGGATTCATGCTAAAGAAATAAGAAATCGAATAGCCTTACATACAACAATACCCAATTCGTATAGCTTACGAAGTGTCAACCTGTCCTTTAACGTCATTGTCTTCATCTACAAAAAGCAATCATTAAGGCTATAATATTAGCAGATTACCAATCAACTCGGGATATTTCAACTCATCAAAACAGTAGTCATCCCATAATCTTTCTAATTGATTGTTTTCTTTCACAAATTTTGTCGTTATAGTTATTTAAACGAAACAACCTTCCCATGGAAAGGGCAGTGAGTTTACCAAAACTTTAATTTAATGGTGCATCACCATAGCATATAAATATGCCCCCTACAGTTTTCCGCAATCATTCTCTAAGAACATCCATGACCTCCCATAAACAAATCAATACAATAGCAGTGCTCCTTAACACTCAAAAATAATCAAAAGACTTGAATTTATGGTTTTAAATCACCATCCCATGAGTTGCAATAAACACATCAGTCTGGAATTTTTAAATAAACTAATAACTAAAGGTTGTGGCAGCGCCCTTACCTTGGCTATCTAAATTCGTTATTCTCCTTCAATTATTGTTTTTGTAACATTCTCTTAGTCTTTGCAAGAGAGTGACAGAACCTTGGCTTCCAACACATTTATCTATCTCTAGTTCACTCCCTTTGAAGAACTGTCCAATATACTTGAAATAAAATAGGAGAGAAGGTGATCTTGTGGCTGCTTTGGAAGAAACAAGGTAAAAAATAGTTAGAAGCCTTAGTGGAAAAATTGGGCGGCTGCTTCATCTTAAGAGAGAAAAATATATGAGCTTGAGAGCTTAAAATTTAGATAAGAGGAATATGAGATTTTTGTATCAGATTTATGACCTTAATAGGTTCTCTTTTGCCACCTTTCTTATACTTTATTTTCAGCCAACATATGTCTTTAATTTAGGCCACACATTTAAATAGGTGATGCACCTACTTTTCATTCAAATTATTTCTTGTGGGCTTGAAAAAATTGGGCCTTGGCTGTCCATTTTTTTCTTATTTTTCTATTCAACTTGGGCCAGATATAGGTGGTGTACTTGGCCCAATAACATGGTCAAATGAGTCTTAGTAGGTGATGCAGCTACTTGGACCTTTGGGTGGTCAATAAGTCAAAGTAGGTGATGCACCTACTTGTCACCTACTAACTTAGTGAAGTCAAGTAAGCACCTCAATATTTTATTGCATTTCTAAACCATAATACATTTAACTTAATTTAAAACTTGTATACACTGTCAATTTCAACTCTAGACTCAAATACCACCTTATGATTTCAAGTTTAAATACTTTCATCGACATCAACTTAATTGTGTCACATCAAAATCTATGGGCAGTACACTTTAAACCTATTCTATTGTCACTAGTCGCATAGGAAACCGAGTTCATAACTATACCACAAGGCAATTTATAAGCGTCATATGAATAGAATAAGTACACGTAGAATACGGGGCGTTACAGTAACACATAGAAAAAATATATAAGGGGATCACTCCACCAAAAGACAAGAATTTAATCCCTTCAATGTATAGTTTTCAACAGCTATAAAAAAATTAATATAGCCCATAAATATGATGATTAAATGGATATTAAGGTATTTTCATAATAAGTAATAATAACTCATTAAAGACTAAATAATAATGAATAAGGAAGATGTTACTATTTATAGTAACGTTTTGAATATTATTGTCATACAATAAAGAGTCTAATAAATAGATTAAGAAAAGAAGCTTAGACAATAATATGAAATATTATTTTTTGAGATACTAAAATTATTTTTCCAACAATCCCCTACATATCTCAAAAAGAATATTACGAAATAGAATGAAATAAGAGTTTTTGTTGGGTTTTCACATATTAGTTTAATGCATCGAATCTTGTGTCCATAGACTATGAACCAAACTTAGATAAAACAAGATTATACTTACAGAACAATTTGGTGAAGTTTAGAACTTCTATGAACCAATAATTCTTTTGTAAGTCCAACGTCTTATTCCATCACATTATACTCGCAAAATCTTTGTCGTTATCGCGGTTTTGCGCTAAGCGTCCATGCGTGTGTCCTGGTATTCATGAGTGCTCTAGAAATCTGTCAAAATTTCATAGAAGCGACACCACTTCACAATCATATAGGTCCAATCATCAAGTGTATTCTGCAGAGCAATACACCACCTATAAAGGATATGACTTGGATTAAGAGTTCTAACTCTGCCTCACTTTGCTTTGCAAATCATTACACATCATAGGAGGGACAAAACTTTATAGTGTTTACTTGATCAACTAATGACTTGTTATTACCCATATGAACCTAGTTCATTGGATCTCCAATCACATAGGTTGGGTTACCATCATTGTTAATCTTCTCATATGACTAAGGTCTTACTCCCCTCGATGTTTCATTAGTCTGTGAATTGATCAGATTCACCTTCGACTATACATAATTTATTTACGTAAATAATTTGTCGCATGCATTATTTTCATCACATTGTGTCTCAAACACATGTATCTAATTTAGTTACATAAAAATTGATTTATTCCAATTGGAATACACACAGAATTGTCTTAACCACTCAGTCTCATCACCAATCAACTCCACAACAACTAACTCTGTTTAGTTGATTTTTATATTATGGCATTCACAAAAATGTACCAACTTCTTTTATCTTTGTCATCATATATTGTTCATTTTTGTACAACAAATATTTAATTTACTTAGTATTGTACTTATTGTACCTCTCATGTGTTACCAAAGACTTTTTTGAGATAATATATCAAGAATCAATATCGTTTCCAACAACAAGTACATTGAAAGTATTTTCACTTTTAAAAACTCAACAATACTTTATTTTATTTTTCCCATCTCTAACAATGCATTCAATCAAATCACAATTAATTACCACAAATATGTATATCACATTTATTAACATACAATTTAAAAAAATTATTTAGATCAAGTTTTTCTTTACACTTTTTTTAAGATCATGTAGCACAACATTAGAAACATACTCCTACACTTTCAAATATTTCATAATAGAGGAATAATATTCAACATCCATAAAGTTCTCTACATTAAAATATTTTTCACATCTAGTCATTATTTATACAAGTCTTAAGAAATTCGATAGAATCACTTTTAACAACTTAAACCCACAAAAACACCAACATATATTTTCTTAGTAATCTTAATTTCAACATAAATTTATGCATCAAAACAAATTCATATATGATAACTTAGACAGCCACTCAATAACGATCTTCAAAACAATTTCAAACAATAAGTATTGATAAATTACTATACTATCCCAAAGCATCGAACTCATTTTAATATATAGAGGTGAATATTTAAGAAGAATTTTTCATTCTAAGAACTTCAAGTAGTTATACAATCACCAACATAAATAAAAATTTCTTCTTCTCCAATTTGGATATAGAACACAAAATCACTTTTAGCATAAAAAATGCTTAGTAGCACTAAAATCTAACATCCATTTTCTCACATATTAGCCACAAAATTCACTTGAGAAATGACCACATACTTATCATCCGCTAGTCAAATTATATTTACTTAGCGGGATTATCATTCTCCAAACATCTTTTCATTAAGGGACATACATGATAATATAATTTACCACATACAAATTCAGTAAAATTATAAACAAGCATGGTACGTACCTTATTTACGTGAATACAAAAATTCAATTGGTCTTTTATTTGTTTTATCAAAACTTTGTAATTGATTTTCCATAAAATAAAAGTTAAATATCCTTAAAATTGTTGTAAATCTTACGAAAAATACCTTCATCACGAACACTTGTATCAGATTCACCAAAGCTTGTACTTCACCAATAACTTTCATAGGAAGTCTCCATAGCTTGAGGCATGTCAAAAGACACTATCCTTAAGGATATTTCACCCCGTATGGGTGTATCCCCCAGGATTCAGCAAGTTCTTCTAATATAAAATTAGGAGCTAGAAACTAACAAAGATTCATCTCAAAGAAAACCCGACACTCAAGAAATTGAAGAAGAAGAATATTGTTTCTTACTAGTGATATTGTGTTCATCTCTACTCTCAAAGTAGTAACACATAAAAAAAATTATAAGGGGATCACTCCATCAAAAGACCAAGAATTTAATCCCTTCAACGTATAGTTTTCAACAGCTATAAAAAAATTAATATAGCCCATAAATATGATAATTAAATGGATATTAAGGTATTTTCATAATAAGGAATAATAACTCATTAAAGACTAAATAATAATGAATAAGGAAGATGTTACTATTTATAGTAACGTTTTGAATAGTATTGTCATACAATAAAGAGTCATTAATAAATAGATTAGGAAAGAAGCTTAGACAATAATATGAATATTATTATTTTTTGAGAAACTAGAATTATTTTTCCAACACTTCATCCATGTCTTCTTCACAAGAAACAACTATGGTTTTACATTCGTTTTTCACTTGATTGAGTCCACGTATAACCTGAGAATTTGATAAGAAATGCACGTAAAAAATGATGCAAAGTATCAAAACAATAGATGCCCAGCAAAGGGAAGCCTTATGCACTAAACTCCCTCTATGCACGGGGCTCCTGGAAGAGCCAGCTATCACATTGGATCTTATGTAGGCAGCCTTACTTGCATTCCTGCAAAAGGCTATTTCTGCATGCGCCTTTGGAGAAACAATTGATTATACTTTGCATGCGCATCTGGAGAAACATTTAGTCAATAACAATGATAATAAATTGGGAAGCAAAATACGGCCATAGCTTCGGGGGCGTTTGACCATTTTCTTAATTTTATTCTGACAAACTATCTAAATAATTTTCGATAAAACCATCAAATTTCTTATATATTACTATATACATATGTGATGATTAATGCTCATATAATTATTGGACACAATAATTTGAGTGGTTAAAACTATGAGCAGGTTGACCGAAATGTAATCCAGAAAGAAAAAACTCTACAGTGATTATAGTAACACAATGTATCAAGTGTTGTTATAAAATTAGATAACAATTAACAAGTGGGGGGGGGAATCTTTATTCCTCACATGCCACCAAAATCTACACAATTATTTTGTATAAAATTTTCAGATTCAAGCGGACACATTTTAAATTAATAAACATAATCGAATAACACATGGTTATACGACTATCATATGTAC
Source organism: Solanum sitiens (assembly GCA_016801875.1). Lineage (NCBI taxonomy): Eukaryota > Viridiplantae > Streptophyta > Magnoliopsida > Solanales > Solanaceae > Solanum > Solanum sitiens. The sequence continues at coordinate 779,638 of JABWTJ010000275.1, forward strand.
CATCATATAATCGCACACATATATATACATATACTCTTCCGATTATCTGTTTATATATAAGCACGACTCTTGATACCAATTGTTGGAAAACTATATGCACAGACCAGAATCTTAGATAACCAATTTGTTTATGTTATAACACGCATCATCATACTTGTTCACATAAACTTACAAAAATTTAATTCAAGAATTACCTCTTGAAGGTGAGCATCACCTACAGAACTTCAAGTGATAAACAACAACTTTGTAGTCTTCTACTATGATCCCAAGTTCGCATTCGACTCTCTCGATACTTGTGTGGGTAAGTATCAATAGGAATGATTCTTCTCTTTCCAAGGTTATACAGATTTCTTCTCAATCCAAAAAGAGTAGAAAACCTAGTTTTTTCGGAAAATCAGACAAAACCCAAATTATCCTTCCTTTTACCATTTGAGTTCTAATTAAATATGGGCACGGCAGGAACCACAAAATTAATTACTGAAGCTTCTTATTATGGAAATAATTCCAAATAATTGATTTGAATTACTCTTACTATAATAAATTACAAATCATTCTACTAAAAATTCGTAACTGCACTACAGTATTTATTTTTCAAAATTTTCATCCTCATGTTAAGATTACATATATTAATCAATAAAGTAAATTATTGACGAATTAGATTCAATGATTAACTTTCTTTAGAGCACCGCTTAACTTATTTCATGTGTCGGATTCATAAATCCACTTGCAAGATTTGACACGATGAAAACTTATAAGTTTCTCAAAAAGGCATATCAATCAATCTCTATAACGAGACATGGATCCATCAACTAACTTATTATTTCATCAATCTATATTTTTATCATCCAATCTACCAAATATATTATCCTATCTCAGAATCTCACCTTTTAATAAATAAAATTTATATATATATATATATATATATATATATATATATATATATATATATATCATATCAGTTATATCAGAACTAAGAATATAAGTACATTTAACAGTTTAAAGAATATACTTTTGTCAGTCAGTCTAAAACAACTATATCTACTCGGTCTAGTTTGATACAATACAAAATGCACTAAGTTGGAACTATATTGTTTCCATAATCAAGATAAATTATATATAATTTTGTGCTACAATCGTACCGATGGCATGTCCAATGTGAACAAAAAACTTATACTTATAAGAACCGATAATTTAATCCTTTATATATAAGCTAAAATTTTATTCACTAAATCATCTACTATATAAGTAAACATACATCATAAATAAATATATGATCTATTAAAATTGAATAAATATTTATTATAATAGTATATCTCCCAACAATACCAACTTTATCATCAAACATTCACACAAAACAACATAATTAACAATTGAATAACAAGACTTGTTATAAGATGATAAATAATACTAAAATCAATGAGTTGTATCTTAAATAATCTTGGAATTATTGTGAATCCAAATCTACCTATTCCATACTTATTTCAACTATATTTCATTTAGCAAACAACTCTCTTTGCCATTATTCTCAAACAAAGGCTTCTAATATTGCAAAACTTCAGACCCTGAAAAGGTAAGTTCATCTTCAAAACTCTCTTGTTTTCTTAATCTTCTACCATTTTTCATTACGACTCAAAGATGTAACAGAAAGATTTTTCTTTTGAAATTATCTCTTAAAGATTCTTCTTCTAAGTTTTGATCCATTAAAATTTGTTAAAAGTAAGCACTTTAAGTCTTGGTCAAATATTTAACAAACATGAATGGTAAGATCTAAGGTGAACTATGAAAAACAAGAAGCATCATGAATTAATGGAGCACATTGAAAAACAAGAAGCATCATGAATCATGGAGCACAGTATATGATAGAAAGAAAAAAGTATGATTATCTAGGGAGCAATTTACTGATATTTATAGTGATATTTGACTGTCTTTTCACCTATCAAAATTTATTAATGGAGCACATTGAATCATGATAATAAATTTATTTTGGTTTCAAAATTCAAAAAGTGCATGAATTATTTTGTCTTCCACTTTAATTGAATTCAACCTAATCAATTATAATTGTAATGTCATGACTAAAAAATTAAAGTATAGTTGTTGGACTATATTCCACCACCATGTAATTAAAATATTAGTATTTAATAAATTATAAATGATAAATATTATTAATTAGATAGTTAATTAGAAATTAATCTAAGAAAGTCTAAACGTTATTAATATTTTAATTAAACTTATACAATTTGATATTTAATTGTTTTTTAACATTTTAATTTATAGAAGGGTTAAAATCATAATTTAAATTTCAACTTGGTTTCCCCACTTTTAGAAATACTAGTCTTTAGGAAAATACTATGCACGTTTATTCCTTATTATTTTCATAAATTTGTACATGCCTAATTTTATATCTTTAAACCCATGTTTTCACAGATTATTATTTTTGTAAAATTTGTACATGCTTAATTTAATGTACTCCCTCCGTTTAAAAAAGAATGATTTACTTTGACTTGACACGGAGTTTAAAAAAATAAAGAAGACTTTTGAATCTTGTGGTCCTAAATTAAACTTATGTCAAATGTACAAAATTGTCATTTAGGGTGTGTTTGGTATGGAGGAAAATGTTTTCCATGGAAAATGTTTTCCTAGAAAATGTTTTCCTGGAAAATAAGTAGATTTTGGACTTATTTTCTCATGTTTGGTTGGTAAGTAGAAACTATTTTCCGGAGATAATTTTTAGTGTTTGATTTATGAATGAAAATGTTTTTGAGGGACATCTTTTACTTTTACTAGAGTAAAAAATAATTTATGAAATTGAAAATATTTTTTAAAAACAAAATTATTATTTTTGGGGGGTGGTGGTGGGGTGGGTGGGTGGGTGGGGGAGGGGGAGGGGGTAGGAGTGAAAAAATAAAAAATTTAAGTTGATAGTATTTTTAAAAAACAAAATTAATTTTTTGGGGGTTTGGGGTGGGTGGGGGGATGGCCGGGGGGGAGGGGAGGAGTTTAAAAATAAAAATTTGAAGTTAAAAATATTTTTTAAAAAGCCAAATTAATTTTTTGGGGAGATGGTGGGGTTGGGGTTGGGGGTGGCCGGTGGGGGGTGGGGGGTCAGGAGGTGAAAAAATAAAATTTTGAAATTGAAATATTTTTTTAAAATTGATATTTTTCTTTAAAAAATGTAATTTAAAAGTGGAGGAGAGTTTTGGAAAATATTTTCCTTAATTATTGAAGGGAAGTCATTTTCCTTAATTTTGAGAAAAATGAGTTGATTTGGAAAACATTTGTCCCAACCAAACATGGGAAAATTGGAAAACATTTTCCAGAAAATATTTTCCTTCATACCAAACACACTCTTAATCTTGTGGCCTTAAACATGCCACATGGAAAGCTGAAATTAAAATGTTACCCAAAAAAACAAAAGCGAACATTCTTTTTGAAGTAGACTAAAAAGGAATGAAAATCATTCTTTTCAGGGAAATTTTTCAAAATGTCATTATTTTGTTATTTAAGAGGACTCATTGTCAATACATTCATTATTTAGTAAAAATGTCACAATTTTAGTTTATTATGTATCTTTTTAATCTATTTTCTAATTGTATAAATTGAAAGAATAAAAATATTTAAAACAGAAAGGAGAAATTAAGGGGAGAGAAAAAAACTAAAGATGGAAGTATTGCTTAAAACTCTCATCAGTTACAAAAAATAAAAAAATTCAAAAAATCAACCGACACTCCCAAAATCTGATGAATTCTCTCAACTTTTGATTTTTAAGATTTTCATACAAATTCGACGAGATAATTGCTTCTTCCTTATTCTTTTTCTAATTGTTTATAATTGATATAATTGTTAATCGTATTCAGTTTTCGTTTATTTGAAATTGATATAGTACGAAAAAAATCGAAAGTGTAATTGAAAATAATTATAAAGCGTAGTATTCAGGTTTCGTATAATTGTAAACAAGTAATCTATTTCCGTCTGCTTTCTGTTTTTGTCCGTGTTCTGTTTTGGTTGTAAATCGTATGAACTATGGGTAACGTATGACTATTTGAATAAGTTGTATTCCTTAACGAAACAAATATGATCAATGTAATGTATGTTCTAAGCATTTATTCTGAAATGGATACAATTTCAATATTTGTTTTGTATACGTATATGTTAAAGGACTTCTATGAAATATGAAGATTACTATTGTGAATACATAATATTTATTACTATGATGAAGTTTTGTTCATAACATGATGATTGTTATGTATTCAATAAGTGATATTCCTTGAATAAAGATTTGTTCATAACATGATGCAAGTACAATTGTGAATAGACATATTAGTTACTTAATCTTGACTTTGTTAACAACTCTACTCATGACTTTATTAATGACTTGGGAAGTTTTTTTTTAGTGTGAATACAATAAGAATACACTGAAGTAAACACATTTGAATCCAAAATACAATAAGAATACACTGACTACAACTAATACGAATTTACTTTGGAAATATACAAATAGCATTACAATGTGTATATTTACTTTACGGACACAAACAAAGCTCATTCAAAGTACAATTAGTATAAACACATCTGAATCCAAAATCACCCAAAATGAATTCATTAACAATAATCATATAACACAAATACAATAAATACATAAAAAATTCATAGCATACAACACAAATCCAACAAAAGTTCAGTAATAAAATCTGAAATATCATAGCCATGTAAAATATATTCATAAATTATTGAATATCTACAAATGTGAAAAAATATAAAGGAATGAATAAAAAATGATACATTATCAAAATTAACAAAAACTGACCCCAAAATACAACAATAAAATAACAACTGAATACAAAATACAAACTAATAAATATTGCACAGTGTACATAACAAGAAATTTACAAATATATTCAATACACATTGTTGAACAAATTATTCTTTAACTTCAACTCAACATGCAAAAATCTTTAAATACCTCTTCATCAATAATTTGGTCTTCTCTGTCATTTTCTTGTACCATACGAGTTACGTTTTCAATTTGAATTTGATGAAGACTTTGTTCTTGTCGTCTCTCTTCCCTCATTTTAGAAGCAGATCCTACAATATCCGCTATTTATTGAGTAATACATAGATTAAATGATGAAAAATCACTAGAAATCATTTTACTAAGATGAATAGTATCTCTTAGAATCATCCATTGAAGAGTGCTTTATAGTTTTAAATGAGAATTATCCTACTTTCACCAAATAAGAATGATTTAAACAACAATAAAATCAGAAAATAAATCTAAAAACAGAAGATAACGATGAAAATACCTTACTTAGAAGAATTTGTGTGAATCCAGATTTTGAAGATAAAAAAATAACATTTCGATAGAAGATAATAAGAAAACTGGGGTTGAAGAGAAGGATTTGAAGATTGAATAGGAATATGAACAGAAAAATATGGAGAGAGAGAATTTTTTTTATTTTTTTTTACTTATGGAATAAATATGGAAGAGAGAGATATGGAGAAAATTTGCAGATTTTGATTTTTTTTAAAATAAAAATAATTTGAGAAACATGAACTATGGATATACATGGGAATGTATATAAATTAATTTTTTAGGAGATAAAATAGGAATTTAATTAGGATACATATTCTTTTTCAAAATAATGACATTTTTGACATTTTAACTAATATTCTTAAGGGAAAAGGGTCAAAAATACCCTCCAACTTTGATTTATTGTTTAAATTTACCCTCGCCGTTAAAATAAAGTTAATTTTACCCCTCGCCGTTAAAATAAAGTTAATTTTATCCCTCGTCGTTAAAATAAAGTTAATTTTACCCCTCCTGTTACTAATTTCACCAAATTTACCTCTCATTAGATGGATTGACCCAAATTGACCCAAATTTTTTTAAAAAAATCTATTCCTTATTTTAATCCATTAACCCCATCATTTAAAATAATTCGACCCCATTCTTCCAAATCTCCTATACCCATTTACCCATGCTCCAAAATCTCCATTAAATATGTCAAAGAGGTAAATTCGGGTCAATTTGGGTTAATCCGTCTAATGAGGGGTAAATTTGGTGAAATTAGTAACAGGAGGGGTAAAATTAACTTTATTTTAACGGCGAGGGGTAAAATTAACTTTATTTTAACGGCGAGGGTAAATTTAAACAATAAATCAAAGTTGAGGGATATTTTTGACCATTTTCTCAATTTTTAAAGTAGTGAGTTTTTTACTAATTAAGTTGTTGAGTATGACTAGTTTGCTAAATTTTCCTTCTTTTTAAACTTAGGGAATATTATTCTACTAAGTATGTGTTTTGTCAAACATGTCAAACACAAAATATCATCTAATTTTAACACAATTTGAGTTATTACTCTCACTATTCCTTTTTTTAGTTGTCATAAGGGGCGGAGCCAGCCATCTGTTAGGGGGTTCATCCGAACCCCCTTCGGCGGAAAATGTTACTATAGATATGCTTAAAATTATTTTTTATGTATATATAGTAGATGTCGAACCCCCTGCGGTTAGTACGTGTCACACCCTTTTTTTTTTTTATAATTGTTGAGGATATGACGGGTTAAAAAAAATATATATATATATTTTTAGAGTCGCCACTTGGAATTGAGTTTTTTAGGTGTTCCAAGTCACCAGACAGTTCTTAGTTTAAAAAAAAAACTTTTTTTTTGTTTTGGTCTACGAAAAACAGAGATTGAGTAAGGAATTCTATTGACCGGAGGGAAGGTATGAGGCACCCCCCGAGTCCCGTGGTTCTAGCACGGTCGCTTTATTAACTTATATTTGGCTAAAATAATTTATTTATTTATTTTTTGGATAAAAGGGGGGAAAAATTGTATTAATTACTATTTAAAAAAATTGATTGGCCTAGGAGCGTAACCGCACACAAGACCCTTCTTTTTAGAAAAGAATACACACCAAGGATCGTAACCGAACACATGATGGTATTTGAAGTTTTATTTTTAAAAAAAAAACGATAATTAATTACTCAAATTTTTCTTTAAAATAATGATAAATATGAATAAAAGAAAATGGTGCAACAATAGACAAGAAAATGATTAGTATTTATTTATTTATTTATTTATTTATTTAGTATTTATATATTATTATTTTTTTTATACCAAAAAAAGAAAATAAATAGACAATTAAGTTTACTACTAGACAATAGCAACAAAAGAAAACAAAAATTCTTTTACAAAATAATAATTAAGCACCCTTTTAAAACTAGTGATATACTAGTTTTAATTTTATTTTTTTTTTATATATATTTACAAAATTTCAGAAATAACAAATTTAGTAAAATTTTGTTTTATACAAAAATGACCACATTGACTTATTTAAAGAAAGATTGCAAAAATAGCAAAATTTATCTAGTTGTTTAGATTACCATGTCAAATTAGCCAAATTTGTGTTTTATTTTAATAGTTAATTCAAATATTTATGAAGAGAATTTTATTTTTATTTTTTTTGAAAAAAAGAAAAACATATTTACCTTCTTTTCCTTTCCTCCAGAAATAACCAGATTTATATTTTTTGGTTGCAAAAATGACCAGATTAAACCTTTTTGCGAAAATGACCAGTTTTACATTTTTATTTTTTACTCTTTTTTTTTAAGTTCGTTTTTCAAAAGGAAAGTTACCAAAAACCTAAAAAAAATTGCGATTGTTATATTTTATTTATTTATTTTTTTACTTTTTCTTTTACTTACTAAAGCTAACATTTAAACTAAATATGAATAATAATATATATGTACATCATAATAAACACAATCATATGACAAACACTATAGAATAAATTAATAAAAATATACAAACTAAATAACATAAGGATAAACATAATCATACGAGAATCATAATAAACTTAGCAAAAAAAATCAATAATTTTTCAAAAAAAAGAAACATAAAAAGAACATAAACATTAATTAAAGATTACATTGAAATGTAAAAAAGAAATACCTAGAGTTGATGGCAAGCAAATAATAGAAGCAAATTCAATTGAATTCCCAAGACAACCCAACAGAAATATCTTCTTTTTTTTTTTTAAGAAGAAAATTTTTTCAAGTCTTTTTTTTTTTCTTGCAATTTTCTTTCTATATTTTTTCTTCTGTCTTTTTCTTCTTCTTCTAAATGGAAAAAAGAAGGGGGTTTAAATAGGTGTTCAACATTAAACCCTCCAACTTTTCTTGAAAACTTAAGAGCCAATGCATGCATTGGACTCTTTCTTTTCCCAAGGTGCCACCCAAGATGGCCAATGGATTATTTTTTTTGTTTGTTTTAAGAAAAATCAGATTAATTAAATGATTCATTTGCCCTTTTAGATGACCCATTTACTTTATTCATTAATTGAATATAGTTATATGGGTCATCAGAAAATAATAGGCCCAAATGTCATTTAGATGACCCATTTCTGTTAGGAAAATTTAGCTAACTAGTCAGAAAACCAACTTATTTAGTGATAATATCCATACTTTAATAATATTAGTAAACATGTCAAAAATGTTATTATTTTAAAAATAAAAAATTATTCTGATATTAATTATATTTTCTCTCTCATTATTTACACCCATGTTTTCTCTCTCATAGATTACACATTTTCCTATACCTCTAGTAACTCTCTTAAAATCGTCCATTGAAGAGAGAATTTTGTATTATTAAATCCTAAAATATGATTTAAGAACAACAACAAATCAAAAAATAAAAATAAAAAAAAATTTATAAATTTAATACTTTTTATAAATTTTCTCTCACCTAAATAGCTCCAGTTTGTTATATAAATTATGTATTCATTTTAATTAAACAAAATAATTAAAATATAATTAAAATACATAATAAGGTAAAATTTTGACATTATCACTAAATATTAAAAATGTTGACACTATACCCTATTAAATACTAAAATAATGACATTTAAAAAAAATTCCCTTTCTTTTATTCATTGTTTGAATAATAGTTAATGGGTCATCTGAAAATAAAAGGCCCAAATGTTGACCCATTTCAACAAGACCCAAACAAATTGACCCACTAACACCAAACCTAAACATCTAAACAATTTTAAAGATCAAACACAACAAAATAATGCAGAAAAATAAATAAATAATAATAAACATAAAACAAAATAAAAATAAAAATAATAATAATACTTCAAGCAACAACATCAACATGATAAACTTAAAGAACATTAATAACACAAATCCGACATCAAACGACTTATATGGTCAAACGAAAAAAGATAATGATGAATTTGGATAAAGATTGAGAGGGGGGGAAAGATTGACATAAATTCCGGGTAAATAAAGGTCGCCGGAAAACTTTGCCGGAATTTTTTTTGACGGATTTTGAACTTAAAATTTATATCAAATGATAGCCCTTGAAGAGCTCTACACATTTATGTAAAGGGTTTGGGATGGGAATGACCGGAACTTTATAAATCTAAGGAAAAAGGTAAAAATTCATATTTGGTTTTTCTTAGATCTACGGAGTTTGGCTATAGATATGGATGAAAGGTTTGTAGATTTAGGTAGAGGAGGGTGAAAGGAAAAGATGGTAAAATTTTAAAGATTTTTCCGGCCAAAAAGGTGGTGGACGTCGGGCGGTGGTGGCGGCAGCGGCGGCCGGCCGGCGACATGGTAGTAAAGGGAAGAAGAAAAATAAAAAGTCTAAAATAAAAAAAAATGCTAATTTTTGGAGTTTTGTATTTTTGTTTGGGTCCACTAATAGCCCTTGGATCAAAATATCATGAATGGTTGAGATTCAATCTTGACCATTCCTATTAGACCGGGTCAAAATTAATTGGGCCATTAAAATTGATCCAAATCAGCCCAATTTAAACAAAATTGGGTCATTTGAGACAATAAAATAATAAAAACAAATACCCAAAAATACAAATAAAAAATAAAATTTCTTACTAAAATATTATAGGAGTAAAATAAACACGTCAAAAATTAGGTGTTCACAGCATGCCCCTCTTTGCTTGGAAACTTGAAGAGTTTTCAAGCAAAGAAAGTGAACGAAGTGGCTAATTTTTTACTGTTTCACAACTCCGATAAAGCCATTTTGGAAAAGATGACCGAACCTTGCTTCAGGGGTTGCCTACATATCCTTGATTAAAAGGAAATCAGATCAGTGTAGTTCGAGAAACTTTGATAGCCGAAACTATCAAAAACGGTGGCCAAAAGATTGCTTCATATTGCTTGTCATCATCTACTGCCTATAGTTACAAAGAAAAGAGTTAGAGAACTATGTCTCTCTACATTATAAATGTTACAAGATCCCTAATTGATGTATCTTTTTAGGATCTTGTCTAGATCTTTTGCTTGCTCTGTGCATTATCTTTGAGATCGATCTTCATGCTGTCTTGGCGGCTGGTGGATCATTCTTAAGTGCATGTTTTAACTTGAGTTGGTTGTTGAAACTCAAAACTCAAGATCACAAAATGAAGAACCCATGAAGAATATGTTTTCTTTAGAAAAGAAGAAAACAAATGAGAATCTTGAACTAGGAAGTATAACCCTAGAATGAATAGGTTAAGTGAGGCGTGTTGCCCATGAATAGAGAATTGATCTGTATTGCATGTGAATAAGAACTGGTGCGCACTACACATAAATTCAAATTGATGCGTATTGTACGAAATTCAGACTGGTGCGTATTGCACATGAACACAGGATGATGCGTATTGCCCATGAAATAAGGATGTGTGCTTGTTGCACGGAATTCAGATTGGTGCGCATTGCACGAAATTCAGACAGGTGCGTATTGCACATGAACAAAGGATGGTGCGTATTGCCCATGAATAAAAGATGTGTGCGTATTGCACGGAATTCATATTGATGCGTATTGCATATGAATTCCAATTGGTGCATATTGCACAGAATTCAGACTGGTGTGTATTGCACATGAACACATGATGGTGCGTATTGCCCATGAATAAAGGATGTGTGCTTGTTGCACGGAATTCAGATTGGTGCGTATTGCACGAAATTCAGACAGGTGCGTATTGCACATGAACAAAGGATGGTGCGTATTGCCCATGAATAAAGGATGTGTGCTTGTTGCACGAAATTCAGATTCGTGCGTATTGCACGGAATTCGGACAGGTGCGTATTGCCCATGAACAAAGGATGGTGCGTATTGCCCATGAATAAAGGATGTGTGCTTGTTGCACGGAATTCAGATTGGTGCGTATTGTACGAAATTTAGACAGGTGCGTATTGCACATGAACAAAGGATGGTGCGTATTGCACATGAATAAAGGACGTGTGCGTATTGCACGGAATTCAGATTGGAACGTATTTCCCGAAACTCTCGCATTGATAGGCAAAAATGCGAGTAGCATAAGATGAAACACCAAACATTTGAAGACTTTTGAGATCTTCCTTTTTGTGATGTTTCCTTTTTGACTTGTAATCCTGCATTTCTTTTTTTTTTCCTGTGCTGAGCAAATGAAAGAGAAAATTGTTAGTTTAAAGGGGTGGTTGGTTTGTGGCCTTGGTTCTCCAACGACTTAACCATACTCACGACCAATTTCTCCAACTCTACTACAACTCCTTGGTTAAGAAACCTTTGAAGCTCCCTCTTTGTTAACCACGGTCCTTGATCTTTTGGTACTACCAAATATCATGGTGCGACTGATGTCCCAAAGAATGATGACCTTCACGAATTTTCAGTGAAGATCTGAGGTGTTTTTAGTCCTTGCTCAATGGCTTGTCAACTCAGATAATCAGCTTTACTTTTGGGAACACGTAGTAAGCTTTGCTTTCTTTACTTTATTTTGTCAAGAGATTATATTGAAAAGAAAAAAAAACAAATATCAAACTTAAGAGTATGAAAGATTGGATCAAGAAGACTATAAACTTAATGAAGGATATTCCTTTAAAAATGAGAAAGAGAACTTATCTGGAGGCATATGTCGACTTTGATTGGACCATGACATGCACTTGGACTTGCCCCCTGATCCGTTTGAGTTTTTTAGTTCTCAAAATCTGAGTCATCGTCAATTGATCTGTGTGCCCTTTACGCAGAGGTATCGAGAAATGATCATCTTTGCAGATTTCATTCATGATGTTCTCTCCCTTTATCTTAAGGTGCCCGCAGGATTTTCACCTATAAGATTTTATTATTATTTTTTCGTCTTATGATGCCTATGAAGGTTTTCACCGATAAGACTCTCTCATTTTTTTTTATTTTTTTTTATTTTTTTTTTTACTTATGGTACCTCCAAGGGTTTTCACTCATAAGTTTTTTTTTTTCTTTTTTTTTTCGATGTTGCCTTTGATGATTAATATCATTTTCAGATTTGATCAAAAAGTCGGTTGCCAGAATAAACAGAATTACAATCTGACATTATTCTATATTAAAAAAAACTAAAACAATGCCCCAGTTTTCTGTAAATACTGGAAAACTGATTTTTTTTTTTTTATATGACCGAACCCCTAAAGGGTTGCCTACGTATCCTTTCGGAATTAGGTCAACCGTAGTTCAGACTTTTCAATGAGAGTTTCTTTTTTCTTTTTTTTTTTTTTTTTGCAGAAGTGCATTTGTTCTTTCAACCCCAAACTTGTCGCAGAACCTTAGAATGCATTAGATGTAGTATCTTTTGACTGAATCTGCATTAACAATTATGCCCGTGATTTTTGCTTCCACATCAGTAAGGTGCAGGGCTCCTTTGGACAACACTTCCTTGATAAGATATGGACCTTGCCAATTTGGGGCAAACTTTCCCTTGGCTTCTTCTTGGTGCGGGAGAATTCGCTTTAAGACCAGTTGACCTACTTCAAAGTGTCTTGGGTGCACCTTTTTGTTGTATGCACGAGCCATCCTTTGCTGATAAAGTTGACCAAAACAGACAGCCGTCAATCGATTCTCGTCTATTAATGCGAGTTTCTCTAGTCGGGTTTTGACCCATTCAGTATCTTCAATTTCAGCCTCGATAATAATTCGAAGAGATGGAATTTCGACTTCCGCTGGAATCACAGCCTCAGTTCCATACACCAGCAAATAAGGAGTTGCACCAATCGAGGTGCGCACTGTTGTGCGATATCCTAAAAGTGCAAAAGGCAGCTTCTCATGCCATTGTCTAGTGCCTTGAACCATCCTTCTGAGAATCTTTTTGATATTCTTGTTGGCTGCCTCCACAGCTCCATTGGCTTTTGGTCGGTATGGAGTAGAATTGTGGTGCACAATTTTGAACTGCTCGCATACCTCCTTCATCAGATTACTATTGAGGTTTGCAGCATTATCTGTGATGATAGCTCTTGGGATACCAAATCGACAAATAATGTTTGAATGAACAAAATCCACGACCGCCTTCTTAGTTACTGCTTTGAAAGTTATCGCCTCCACCCATTTGGTGAAGTAATCAATTGCAACCAAAATGAATCGATGTCCATTAGAGGCTGTTGGCTCAATTGGTCCGATTACATCCATTCCCCATGCAACAAAAGGCCAAGGAGCAGCCATGGGGTGCAACTCTGAATGAGGTGAATGAATGAGATCACCATGAATTTGACATTGATGACATTTTTTCACAAAGTGGAAGCAATCCCTTTCCATGGTAAGCCAATAATACCCCGCCCGGAGTATCTTTTTTGCAAGGACATATCCGTTCATGTGTGGTCCACATACCCCTGCGTGCACTTCATTCATAATTTTCTCGGCTTCTTCAGCATCCACACATCTCAATAGATTCAGATCCGGAGTTTGTTTATACAAAACATCCCCGCTAAAAAAGAAACCATTAGCCAGACGTCTAATAGTTCTTTTTTGGCTTCTGTTGGCATGTTCGGGGCATCTCCTTGTCTTCAAAAAATTCTTGATGTCCGAGTACCATGGCTCACCATCTGGTTTTGCTTTCACTGTATTACAATAGCCATGTTGGTCCCGAACTTGAATCTCTAATGGGGTGATGTAAGTGTTTCCAGGATAGGGAAGCATTGAGGCCAAAGTAGCCAAGGCATCGGCCAAATCATTATGAAACCTGGGGATGTATCTATACTCGATGTACATGAACCTTTTGCTAAGATCTTCCACACACTGTCTGTATGGAAGGAGCTTGAGGTCTCGAGTTTTCCATTCGCCTTGAGCTTGTCGGATGAGCAAATCAGAATCTTCCAACACAATTAATTCTTGCACACCCAAATCTATTGCCATATTTAGACCCATGATGCAAGCTTCATACTCAGTCGTGTTATTTGTACAAAAGAAACGAAGTCGAGCTGTTGCAGGATAATGTTGCCCTGTGGGCGATATTAAAATTGTCTCAATCCCTGTGCCTTTTGTGTTGGTTGCTCCATCAAAGTATAATTGCCAGGCTTGATTTCCATTTGAACCTACTTCCTCAATTGAGTTAATCTCTTCATCTGGAAAATATATATCCAATGGTTCGTAATCACCATCGACTGGGTTCTCTGCCAAGTGGTCTGCCAAAGCTTGGGCTTTCATTGCAGTGTGAGTGACATATATAATGTCAAATTCAGTGAGCAAAATTTGCCATTTCGCGAGTCTGCCAGTTGGCATTGGCTTCTGAAAGATGTACTTTAAAGGATCCATCCTTGAGATAAGGTAAGTTGTGTAGGACAATAAGTAATGCCTCAACTTTTGAGCTACCCAAGTTAGGGCGCAACACGTCCTTTCCAAGAGGGTGTACTTGACCTCATAACTAGTGAATTTCTTGCTCAAGTAGTAGATAGCCTGCTCCTTCCTTCCTGTGGCATCATGTTGACCGAGAACGCACCCAAAGGAATTATATGTTACTGAAAGATATAGAAAGAGAGGCCTGTCAGGTTCAGGCGGTACCAACACGGGAGGGTTGGACAAATACTCCTTGATTTTTTCAAAAGCTTGTTGACAATCTTCTGTCCATCTGACAGCAGCATCCTTCTTCAAAAGTTTGAAAATGGGCTCACATGTGGTTGTGAGTTGAGCAATAAACCTGCTGATGTAGTTCAACCTCCCAAGTAGACTCGTGACTTCGGTCTTATTTTTCGGGGATGGCAAATCTCGAATGGCTTTTATTTTGGAGGGATCCAATTCTATTCCCCTTCTACTGACAATAAAACCCAGAAGTTTTCCAAATGGAACTCCGAATGCACATTTTACTGGATTAAGCTTGAGGTCATATCTTCGCACTCTTTCCAAGAATTTTCTCAGATCCTGCACATGATCAACTTGTGTTTTAGACTTGATGATTACGTCGTCGACGTATACTTCAATTTTTTATGCATCATATCATGGAACATGGTGGTCATAGCCCTCATGTAAGTTGCCCCAGCATTTTTAAGACCAAATGGCATGACCCTGTAGCAATAAGTTCCCCATGGAGTGGTGAAAGCAGTTTTCTCACCGTCCTCTTCATCCATCAAGATTTGATGATACCCCGCATAACAGTCCACAAAAGATTGCATCTCGTGTTTTGCACAATTATCAACTAGGATGTGGATATTTGGCAATGGAAAGTTGTCTTTTGGACTAGCCTTGTTCAAATCCCGATAGTCAACACAAACTCTTGTTTTTCCATCCTTTTTCGGCACAGGAACAATATTTGCCAACCAAGTAGTGTAACGAATAGCTTGGATCACATTTGCATTCAGTTGTTTCATTATTTCTTCCTTGATTTTTTCACTCACGTCCGGTTTGAATTTCCTTCTTTTCTGTTGGACGGGTGGAAAATCAGGATAAACGGGCAACTTATGAACCACTAAATCAACACTCAAACCTGGCATGTCATCATAAGACCAAGCAAATACATCTTTGTATTCAAACAAAAGCTGTATTATTTCCTCTCTAATTTCCTGATTGATATGTAAACTTATTTTTATTTCCTTGACATCCTCAGAACTTCCCAAATTGATTATCTCAGTTTCACTAAGATTAGGCTTTGGTTTGTGCTCAAACTGTTCCAGTTCCCTATTAATTTCCCTAAAAGCCTCTTCTTCATCATATTCCACCTCTTGACTTGGTGATTCAAGAATAAGCAACTCTTTGAAATCAGGAAGTGAATTCCGCATGCATGTCATGTTATCAAAGCCGGCATTTACAGAACTGAAAAATAGAGAATAAGAATTAAGGGAGGGAAAAAGACAAAATTTACTATGAAACTGAAATTTCATTCCATTGACATCAAAAGGGACAGAAGGGTTGACCATAACAAAATATTTTGAACTATTCGGACCACAACCCTGAGAATAACAAAATACAAAAGAGTAGCAAAACAAACTACCACGACTCCTTCCTTATGGGGAAAGGAGTGGCTTCCCAATTGCTTAACTCAACACCTGAGCCCACGAGATGCATATCGGCATGACTTGTACCTTCACCAACTTGAACCATACTTACTTCATAAAACAACTGACTGAGATCCTCAATAACTTCTTCAATGTCTTCAAAAGTGAATGAATCTTTCAATTCTGGACCTTGAGGTTTGATAAAAGAATGAGAAATATGGGGAATCGGTTGTGGCAACGACCAATCAATCCTTTTGTTGTTCTTAGCCTTATCTCCATTTCTCTTGCTTTGTTTGTATCCGAGGCCAGAGGTGCCTCGGTTTCCTAAGAGAGTAATGGGATCCACGATTCCTTGCGAATATACTCCCAAACCTTTACCGGGTTGATAACCATATTTGAGCATCGTCGTTGCTACCATTGAAGCGGAAGAAGAGATACATGATTGGGTGATAGATTCTCCTTCTTTAAAGAGATCGACTGATACAACCTCAAAAGACTGGTAAACAACAGAATCACATCCTTCTTTTGCCTCAATGTATGGGACGGATGGATCTCTGTAAATAGGTGAATCATCTTCCCCATGAACAGTGATTTCCTGATTGTTGTATTCAAACTTGACAACTTGATGTAGAGTTGATGGGACGGCTCGAGCCATGTAGATCCATGGCCTCCCTAGTAGAAAATTATAAGATGTTTCCATATCCAATACTTGGAACACGATCATAAAGACTACTAGCCCAATTGTCATGTTTAACTTGATTTCACCAATGGTATCCCTCCTTGAGCCGTCATAAGCTCGCACAAATACATTACTGGGGCGAATTCTGTCAGTGTTAACTTTCAAGCTTTGCAGCGTAGAAAGAGGACATATGTCTACCCCTGACCCTCTATCTATCATGACCCTCTTTACATAGTAACCTTCACATGTCACTGTAAGATGCAAAGCTTTGTTGTGCCCAGCTCCCTCCTTGGGCAACTCATCATTAGTGAAAGTGATGGCGTTTGACTCGAAGACGCGCTTGGTCATATTCTCCAACTGATTTACTGTGGTCTCTTTTGGCACATGTGCTTCATTCAAAACCTTATTCAACACAAGACGATGTTCTTCTGAGTGCAAAAGTAGAGACAACAGTGAAATCTGTGCAGGCGTCTTCTTCAATTGTTCCACGATAGAGTAATCTGGAACCTTAAGCTTTTTTAGAAATTCTACATTTTCTTCGTCAGTAACTGCTTTCTTTAGTGGTACTTGGATATTTTCAGACATCTTCCCTTTTCTTAATTCTTCTAGAGAATAACATCTTCCAGAACGTGTCAAACCCCCCGTTTCATCAACTTCTTCGACAATCTCCTTTCCTCGATAAACCACTGCGGTTTTGTTATAGTTCCAAGGGACAGCCCTTGAATCAATTACCGGAAGCTGTTGAACGGGCTTAACAAAGATAGGCTCTTTCAACTTGGTCAAGCAACTTTGGTCATGTTGTGTTAATGAAAAGCCTTTTGATACATACAACTTTGGCATAGCTGCTCGAACTTCAATCCCCTTTGAAACCCCCGGGACGCACAAGACTTTGGTGTCAATATTGACACCTTCCACACTCAGAGATACAACTGGTTCTAAACTCTTCATTGACTTGTCTTCTTCTCCGATCTTCCTAAACAACTTTCCCATTTTGCTGAGGAGTTTATACTCTTGATCATCACAAACCATACCCACTAAGTTGTTTTGAGCTGGAAGTGGGTTATTGGTCACATTGGGAGTGTTTTGATCATCTGTCACAACAACAACTCCATGCTCGATCAGCTTCTCTATTGCTCCCTTCAAGGTCCAACAATTATCAGTGCTGTGTCCCGAGGCTCCTAAATGGTATTCACATCTTTCATTGGCTTGGAAACCTAGAGCATTTGGATTCAGACGATGTGGTGGAATACACTGAATCGCTCCTATTTTTCTTAACTTTTGAAACAAGCTGGAGTACGACTCTCCCAATGGAGTGAATTTCCTTTTCTGTGCTTGATCTTGAGCATAATTCTGCATAAGAGGAGAGTTGTAAGGGACCTGATAGGGTGGCCGTTGCGGGCGAAAGTTTCCTTGAGATGGGGCCCGAAAATGCGGGCGATTGGGGGGATGCACATATGACTGAGCATTTAGAACCGTGTACAGAGATGGAGATACTGGATATTGAGGGGCATAAGGGTAGTAGTGCTGAGGATAGCTAGGTTGTCCCTGAACTGATGGGTAAGGACAATTAGACTTTCTCTGAGCTCCCCTTGACCCTGATGCCAGTGAAATAACTTCATCTTTCCTTTTACGATTTCCAAAACTTGCTGAACCACCTTAAATGGCCTGTGTGGTAGCCTTAATTGCTGCCTGGCTCACGATCCTTCCTGTTTTGAGACCACTTTCGACCATTTCCCCAATTTTGATTGCTGTGTGAAACGGTCTTCCCATTGCGGCTGTGAGGTGGTGGAAGTAGTCAGGATCTTGAGCCTCTATGAAGATATCAACCAATTCTTGCTCATTTAATGGGGGTTTGACTCGGGCTGCTTGTTCCCTCCATTTGATAGCATATTCTCTGAAGCTTTCACTTGGTTTTTTCCTTGTATTGGAGAGTGTATTACGATCTGGCATAATGTCGACATTGTACTGAAATTGTCTAACAAAATCTTGAGCCATATCATCCCATATGTGCCAGTGGGAGATCTCTTGGTCTATAAACCATTCTGAGGCAACACCTATCAGACTCTCACCAAAATAAGCCATGAGCAATTCTTCTTTACCCCCTGCACCCCGAAGTTGATTGCAGTATCTCTTAAGGTGGGCGATAGGATCACCGTGTCCATCATACTTATCAAACTTAGGGGTTTTGAACCCAGGTGGCAGGTGGACATTTGGGAACATACACAAGTCTTTGAATGCGACACTTTTGTGCCCTCCTAACCCTTGCATGCTCTTCATGTGTTGCTCGATGCTTTTCATTTTTTTCAACATTTCTTCTTGCTCTGAGCCTGGAGTGGGCCTCTCAACATCAATGGGGGAGCCGAATTGAACAGAGTTAGGGCCCCCAAATGCTATCCCAAGAGTATAGTACTGCTCCGGATGAGTGGTGAACTGTCCCTCTTGAGCTGCTCTTTGCGTCACAGTTGGTTGTGGGAGAGTATAGACTGGTGCAGCTGTTGTGACAGTGGGATTATTCCTGAATGGCATGCCTTGTGGGCGTGTTGTTGATGGCCCGGTCCCACAATTATCAAATGGACTATACCCTGGAGGAAAGAAAGGGTCTGATATTGGGACCTGAGAAGATGAAGATCGAATACTAGTGATCTCAGGAAAACCAGGAATAGACGTTGGTGGTTCTTGTCCATTGGCCCAGGCTTGCCACAACTGTTCCATAATATGTCTTAACGTCCGATTTTCTTCAACAGTGACTGTCTCTCTTGTTGTTGAATCAACTGGAGTATCCACTGTATTCACCATAGTTTCAGTATTGGTTGTCATTGACGCTCTTACCTTAGACCTAGTAAAGTACGGGTGCTCTGCCAGTTTACCACAAACCAACCACCGAAAGCTAACTAGAGTTGATGTGAAAAGAACAAACTTGTTAGGGGTCAGATAATTTTATAAATCAATCACACACTTATTAATCACATAGTAACATGGGTTCAGAAGGCCATTGTTTCATCCCATCTTTGCCTTGCTTATTGTCCTTTTTTTTTTTTTTGAAAAAGAAAAAGTTTTGAAAAAGAAATTCTGATCGGACCCTTTGGAGGCTGCCTACGTATCATGTTACTGCATGAATCAGATCATTACGTAGTTCAAAAATTTAGACAACTCAAAAAAAAAAAAAATTGGAATAGTGTAAAAGGAAACTTTTTCATTCATTCACAAAAACTTCAAGAAAACAACAAAGTCAAAAGGTATAAACACAACCCGAATCAACATAATATCCTTAAACACCAAATTTAAAACTGAAACACCAAGTCTTTCAACAAAATAAAACGAACAAACAAATAAAACAACTAAAACTTCTCTTCAATTTTCATCACTTTCTTGGGGCTTTCTTTTTCCTCCCAAGGTCTCATACAAATTCAGCAACACCTTCGGCAGATGGGGAACAATTATCCGTGCTTGCTCAGCCACTTCTTGATCATTCATACGGCGCTGATTTTTAATAACATAGGAGGTTTGCTCTGCCAGTTGATGAACTTGAAGTCTAGCCCTTCCCATGTTTTGATGACAGTCATTTAAAACAGCCTGATGATCACCAAGATTATTCCTCAAGAGGGCCTCTCGCCCTTCTGCTGCTTCAAGTTGATGGCGAAGTGTTGCTCTCTCGATGATCAGTTGTCTTTGTCCCTCTTCGATATCAGCATAATGACTGATTTTTCTCTTACATTCTTCTAACTGATGCATCCAACACGATCTTTCTTTCTCGAATTTTTCCTTATGTCGCTTAAGTTCTCCCTTTTGATAGTGCACGACCTCTTCGGATGCCACTAAGTCCCTCTTCAATCGAGAGATCTCAAAACTCTGCTCCTTTTTTATCTGTCGTGTCAAGTGGATTCTACTATGCAATTCTTCCTCCAACCGGGCTAATCTTCCCTCTGCATGCTTCAATTCACCTTCCATATCTTGCAACTCTAACTTGTGATTTTTTCCTCTTTGGACATGTACTTCTTGCCGTGCAATGGTTGCTTTGGCCTTCTCCAACTCTTTTTTCAAATGTCTTATAATATGTTGATCTCTTCTTTTTCTGCTGGATCCTTCGGGAGTGTCACCAAATGTCATTGGATCACGAAACCACGATAGGTACCCAGGAATCACCTTTCCCTTATCTTTCTCCACAACCATTTCACTTAGCTCAGAAATAATACTCCCGTACCAAATCTTCATAATATCTTCGCTATTAAAAACAAAACTTGGTGGAGTGTCATATGCAAACCTACTCATATCATCATTGGGTGGGATTTCTTGAATTCTGGCTAGTTGACGCATAACCCGAAGTGGGCATATGGTTGAACACCTCTAAGACCAATCAACACAAGAAATGAGATACCACTAGACATGCAAATGATATCCTTAGCTGGGAACCAGTAATAATTCCACACTATTTCATCAGACGTGATCACTGAAAGTTTTTCTTCACACGTTATGATTCCTTTTGGAAAATCAATTTTAGCTTCCCTTTCCTTATGAGAGGAAACGTAGTTGCACCAATCTGGAGTAAACCTAGGCGCACGATCATGGTGATAAAGTTGTTCCAAAAACCATATTTGGAGCAAAATATTACAGCCTTCAAAGTACATTTCCCCACTTAAACATTTAGTCAATGCACAAAACATATCTGCCAGGATCATAGGAATAATAGTTGGACTTTCCATTGTGGTCAACGCCTTCACCACACCAGCCAGACGAATATCAATATGCTTGTCCCTTTTGGGGAAAATAATGAGCCCCAAAAATGCGACCATAAAAGCAAAACATCCATTTGCCTTCCAAGCCTCTTCACCCCCTTGGTTACTCAACTGGTTTCGATAGTTCTTGAATCCATCCCTTTGGCCGTATCTCTGGTATAGAAAGTCCAATGAGACCCACCCATTTTTCAAACTCTCTTTCTCTATTTGATTAATCTTGAGCAGTTCCAGGAATTTTTTGGCATCAACATGTTTCGGAATTATGGGTCTTTTATTGCGTAGATCAGCACCTCGAACAGTAGACCCCTTGCCCATGAAGCCGGCAATTTCTTCCAAAGTTGGCGTCATCTCACAGTCAGAAAAACGAAATACATTATTTTTGGGATCCCAAAAAGGAATCAATGCCTCAACCACATCCCTTCTAGGGTCAATCTCCATAAGATGCACTAAATGCCCCAAGTGTTCCTTTACTTTTTTTTTCTCATGACTTTCCATGTTTGTCCACCATTGCCATAAATCTTTTGGTATAGTATCTACGATCATGAATTCTGGAATTCCTTCGCTTCCAGGCTTTTTTGAACCTTGTCCTTTGGTCGATGGTGCCATTTGTACCTTTAAATTGAACCAATAAAGGGTTTTATGACAAACTCTAACAGAGTGAAGAAAGAAAAGTAAAAAAAAGAGTTTGTTTTTTTTTCAAAAAAAAATAAATAAATAAAACACCAATTTTTACAAACACCGAACCCGAGAAGGGATGCCTACGTATCTCTTTTTAGTGAGAATCAGGTGTGCGTAGTTCATAAAAGAAAAACTTGTCTTGGGAAGACTACCCTTTTTATTTTGACCTTTTTTTAAAAAAAAAATAAAATAAAAAAAAATAAAAAAAATTAAACTGACAAAGCTATTTTGAAGATGGTCAACAATGTCAAGGCCTTCTGAACCAACTATTTTTACATAGCATATAAAATGCATATTTTGGTCTAGCATGGATACATATCTTAAATTTCGCTAGGTCAAATGCACATGATACAAATAAATGCAGCATACTAGAGACAATTTTATCTAGGTTTAACATTTATGAAGGTGTCTAGACTGGCTTACTCGAGCGGACAACTCGAGTCAGGGAGGGTCAGCGTACCGGTAGCAGAGCTATTCCGGCTTAACTGGTGGTCCAACCCCTCCTAACATGTGTGACAACCTAGAATCAGGAGCATAACCGCACACTGACCATCTTAGACAGAAGTCCTGTGGAGCGTAACCGCACACACAGTGTATAACAAAATTACAGAGACTCAGAAGGTGTGCAAGAGAAAATACTTTATATATAATATAATATCAAAACAGTGAATTGCTGAAATAACACAATTAGCATCAGAACATAAAATTTATCCAAATAAACAAAATAGCCAAAAAAGAAAAGTTAATGTACAAAGCTCGAATTCTAAAAGACGTGGGATTTCCCCAGCGGAGTCGCCAGATCTGTCACACCCTTTCTTTTTTTTTTATAATTGTTGAGGATATGACGGGTTCAAAAAAATATATATATATATTTTTAGATTCGCCACTTGGAATTGAGTTTTTTAGGTGTTCCAAGTCACCAGACAGTTCTTAGTTTTAAAAAAAAACTTTTTTTTTTTGTTTTGGTCTACGAAAAACAGAGATTGGGTAAGGAATTCTATTGATCGGAGGGAAGGTATGAGGCACCCCCCGAGTCCCGTGGTTCTAGCACGGTCGCTTTATTAACTTATATTTGGCTAAAATAATTTATTTATTTTTTTTTTTTGAATAAAAGGGGGAAAAAATTGTATTAATTACTATTTAAAAAAACTGATTGGCCTAGGAGCGTAACCCCTTCTTTTTAGAAAAGAATACACACCAAGGATCGTAACCGAACACATGATGGTATTTGAAGTTTTATTTTTAAAAAAAAAGAAACGATAATTAATTACTCAAATTTTTCTTTAAAATAATGATAAATATGAATAAAAGAAAATGGTGCAACAATAGACAAGAAAATGATTAGTATTTATTTATTTATTTATTTATTTATTTAGTATTTATATATTATTATTTTTTTTATACCAAAAAAAGAAAATAAATAGACAATTAAGTTTACTACTAGACAATAGCAACAAAAGAAAACAAAAATTCTTTTACAAAATAATAATTAAGCACCCTTTTAAAACTAGTGATATACTAGTTTTAATTTTTTAATTTTTTATATATATATTTACAAAATTTCAGAAATAACAAATTTAGTAAAATTTTGTTTTATACAAAAATGACCACATTGACTTATTTAAAGAAAGATTGCAAAAATAGCAAAATTTATCTAGTTGTTTAGATTACCATGTCAAATTAGCCAAATTTGTGTTTTATTTTAATAGTTAATTCAAATATTTATGAAGAGAATTTTATTTTTATTTTTTTTGAAAAAAAGAAAAACATATTTACCTTCTTTTCCTTTCCTCCAGAAATAACCAGATTTACATTTTTTGGTTGCAAAAATGACCAGATTAAACCTTTTTGCGAAAATGACCAGTTTTACATTTTTATTTTTTACTCTTTTTTTTTAAGTTCGTTTTTCAAAAGGAAAGTTACCAAAAACCTAAAAAAAATTGCGATTGTTATATTTTATTTATTTATTTATTTACTTTTTCTTTTACTTACTAAAGCTAACATTTAAACTAAATATGAATAATAATATATATGTACATCATAATAAACACAATCATATGACAAACACTATAGAATAAATTAATAAAAATATACAAACTAAATAACATAAGGATAAACATAATCATACGAGAATCATAATAAACTTAGCAAAAAAAATCAATAATTTTTCAAAAAAAAGAAACATAAAAAGAACATAAACATTAATTAAAGATTACATTGAAATGTAAAAAAGAAATACCTAGAGTTGATGACAAGCAAATAATAGAAGCAAATTCAATTGAATTCCCAAGACAACCCAACAGAAATATCTTCTTTTTTTTTTTAAGAAGAAAATTTTTTCAAGTCTTTTTTTTTTTCTTGCAATTTTCTTTCTATATTTTTTCTTCTGTCTTTTTCTTCTTCTTCTAAATGGAAAAAAAGAAGGGGGTTTAAATAGGTGTTCAACATTAAACCCTCCAACTTTTCTTGAAAACTTAAGAGCCAATGCATGCATTGGACTCTTTCTTTTCCCAAGGTGCCACCCAAGATGGCCAATGGATTTTTTTTTTTGTTTGTTTTAAGAAAAATTAGATTAATTAAATGATTCATTTGCCCTTTTAGATGACCCATTTACTTTATTCATTAATTGAATATAGTTATATGGGTCATCAGAAAATAATAGGCCCAAATGTTATTTAGATGACCCATTTCTTTTATTCATTGTTTGAATAATAGTTAATGGGTCATCTGAAAATAAAAGGCCCAAATGTTGACCCATTTCAACAAGACCCAAACAAATTGACCCACTAACACCAAACCTAAACATCTAAACAATTTTAAAGATCAAACACAACAAAATAATGCAGAAAAATAAATAAATAATAATAAACATAAAACAAAATAAAAATAAAAATAATAATAATACTTCAAGCAACAACATCAAATAAACTTAAAGAACATTAATAACACAAATCCGACATCAAACGACTTATATGGTCAAACGAAAAAAGATAATGATGAATTTGGATAAAGATTGAGAGGGGGAGAAAGATTGACATAAATTCCGGGTAAATAAAGGTCGCCGGAAAACTTTGCCGGAATTGTTTTTTGACGGATTTTGAACTTAAAATTTATATCAAATGATAGCCCTTGAAGAGCTCTACACATTTATGTAAAGGGTTTGGGATGGGAATGACCGGAACTTTATAAATCTAAGAAAAAAGGTAAAAATTCATATTTGGTTTTTCTTAGATCTACGTAGTTTGGCTATAGATATGGATGAAAGGTTTGTAGATTTAGGTAGAGGAGGGTGAAAGGAAAAGATGGTAAAATTTTAAAGATTTTTACGGCCAAAAAGGTGGTGGACGTCGGGCGGTGGTGGCGGCAGCGGCGGCCGGCCGGCGACATGGTAGTAAAGGGAAGAAGAAAAATAAAAAGTCTAAAATAAAAAAAAATGCTAATTTCTGGAGTTTTGTATTTTTGTTTGGGTCCACTAATAGCCCTTGGATCAAAATATCATGAATGGTTGAGATTCAATCTTGACCATTCCTATTAGACCGGGTCAAAATTAATTGGGCCATTAAAATTGATCCAAATCAGCCCAATTTAAACAAAATTGGGTCATTTGAGACAATAAAATAATAAAAACAAATACCCAAAAATACAAATAAAAAATAAAATTTCTTACTAAAATATTATAGGAGTAAAATAAACACGTCAAAAATTAGGTGTTCACAGTACGGATGTCTAGTTCTTCAGATTTTGAACCCCCTCATTACAAATCCTAAATCCGCCACTGTTGTCATATTGCACTTTTTGATAGTCAATTTGACTAATTTTTTAAGTTAATTTTGATTACACTATTTGATATTTTGAATAAGAATTTAAATACTGAAAACTGCACGAAAAGTACTACAAATTGAAAAAATTTCATATCAATATGATGGAAAAACGCATCTGTAAATGTTAGTTAAAGTTTCTATTGTTTGACTATTAAAAAGAAAATAGTAACATCTACAAAAGAACGAAGGGATTAGTTCACGAAATAGGAAATGTTGAACTAAACTAATTAAGATAATACAACATCTAACATTTTATCGGAGTTGTGACATAGAATTAGTGTTGATACTTATAACATTAAATAAAAATGATTAAAACACCTAAATAGGACTAACCTACTTTGTACCAACCAAAAAAAGGCACAAGTACATAAATAATGATGCACGACATTCGATGCAACTATGCTATTTCCATGTATACATGTCCAGTAACTCCATTATCTTTAGAATGTGATACATAATCTTTAGGTTTATTCAAAAGTATGTAATTTTATTTTGATTAAAAGATGTAACAAGAAAATAACAAAAAAACTTCATTTCATACGCCAAATACCTTTTTAAGTAGGCAACCAGGATTACATCTCCATACATGTTGGTTCAGTACTAAATCATCAAAAACTCGATTCTGCTAAATCATGATTATGACCTACTTTGTATGGAAATTTTGGCATTTCAACTTTCAAATATTTTTGTTCCCGCTTATAGTAATATATGATATGATATAAGTTGGGGATGGTCCAACGCAACTGATGTTTTGGTCTCTTTGGACGTAAATTCTTCAGGCTGAGATCGATGATATCATCCGGTTACATTCTATAATTGATTTACCTTTCTCGACGTTAGGTACAGCACCACATGAAGAGTCGACACAGAAAATACATTTTGGTATTCCAGATACACTTGTTGAGAGTATTGGTGAAGATTATGAAAAGTACTACGTGCCCCGTGTGGTTTCCATTCACTATAGAAAATCTCTCTATGCACCCATGGAGAATTCCAAGCGGAAAGCGGTGAGGTAATTGTTACTCTTGAATAAGAATTGCAGCTCATCAGACGAGGAGCTGCTGCTGGCATCCGTTGAAAAAGTGTATAAAAGTGTTGAACAAGACTTGCTCAGTGCTCGGGATATTTATAGTACACATTATGAGTATTATTCAGACAGTGAGTGGTGTCAGATGATGGCTGCTTTATTATTTACTTCATCACTACTACTGCCAAGAGGAGCTGGTTTAATATCATGAAGCTTAGAATAAACATCCTTTGGGATCTCATCTTACTTCAGTTTCATGAGCATGTTAATTAATGGAGAGAAAGATGTTAAGGAGCTGCATATTTGTAAGTAATTCATGTACTTTTTCATGTACTCGTTGTATCTTGATTATGTACTTATTACAATAGTAGAATATGGAAATGTTAAATGAGTTCACTTGATGTAAACTCATGGAATTGAATTTGTCAAAACTTCTTAGAATCTTGTGATAACATGCTCATATAACTTATAGCCATATTTTGATCTCAAACAGCTAAACAGAGCAGTCATGCTTTGTATGTGTCATTTCATTTTACTTGTCTTGAAAATATGATGAAAAATTTACACCAGACAGAAGATTAAAAACCTAAAGTCTATGACTTACTTTTTCCAACATGCATGAAAGATCCATCATTAATTGAGTAGGCATTTGGAGATAGACTTGGTTGAAACTTTGGAAAAATAGTTTTAGAAGTTGAAAAGTTTTGGAAAGATATTCACATTTTTTCATATTTACCAGACCAGTTTGCACATAGTTTATGTATGCATTAGAGGCACTCTGCAAATTGAGGAGCTCCTAAGTCAAGCTCTTGTTTCATGATGCAGTTCATAAACCAGTCACTGCTGAAAGTCCATATTCCCTTCTTCACTGCTGACAATGCTTCATCCATGTCTTCTTCACAAGCAACAAATATGGTTTTACATTCATCTTTCACTTGATTGAGTCCACGTATAACCTGAGAATTTGATGAGAAATGCACGTAAAAATAATGCAGGGCATGTCTGTTGGGATAAATATTGTATGTATCTAAAAGTGTCTACACAATAGATGCTCAGCAAAGGGAAGCCTTATGCACTAAACTCCCTCTATGCACAGGGCTCCTGGAAGAGCCAGATCACGTTGGATCTTATGTACGCAGCCTTACTTGCCTTCCTGCAAAAGGTTGTTTCTGCAGCTTGAACTTATGACCTCTTGGTCACACCATGAAATTTTTTACCATTGTGTCAAGGCTCCGCTTCTCCAACAGATGCACAATGGAGCTATAAAACATAAGGATGCCCTAAAACCAAATTCTGCTAAGGAAGTTGACAAGCGCTTCTAAATAACTTCATTTCCTTTAGTTTCAATTTTTTTCCTGTTGTGGTTTTCTTTCAAGTAGAGAGCTCAAGTTTGACATGATATTGGAACAACATAAGCCTCATTCCTTACAACTATGTTTAAGTCCTAAACAAGTTGAGGTCGGCAATATGAATCCATACACAACATTTTGAATATTCCAAAATGCTTGCTCGATTAATAAATATTACTAACTCACATTGCCTCCTGCAGATTTTACAATGGCTGATACGGTACCAACTGGAGGATGAACATGAGCGGCAAGACATATGTCATAACCCTTGAGAAGAGCTTGGGGGTATGCTTTTGCTCTAAGAACTGCCCCTTTTAGCTCACTTCTGTACTTAAGTTCATAGTCTTCGTCCCTCAAAATAAAAGGCATTTCATCTGAAAAAACCAATGGCAACTGATCAACAAATGTCAAAAATATTCCAATTAAGGTCAAAAGTAACAGTTTTTACCCACCTAAAAATTTGCCATTTCGGAAACTTTCTTTCAACCAATTTGGTGACAATATCCAAGCTCTGATCACATTTCCACAAGATCAAAAACAAGAAAACATGAAATCAAATTTAGGAGTCTAAATACTTGCAAGAATTTAGGTTGCAAGTTCTGGAAACCAAAAAGTAAAGCTGGACAAAAAGAACGACAAATAGAAGTGAACGGATGAAGTATTGTCATACATTTAAGAAAATAAAGACAGTAGACCTTACTACCCCAACAAAGGTAGGGCAAGGTCTGCATACACCCTACCCTACCCAGACTTCACTTGTGGGACTACACCGGATATGTTGTAAAGACAGTTGACCTTAGTTCAAAAACTCCAAGGACATTTTAATAGTATCTTAACACTTTGGTACCACTATGCACAGTAGTTTCAGCCATGCAGTGGCGGAACCAGAAATTTCTTAAAGGGTGTCCAGAAATAGCAACTTGTTATGTTAAGGGTGTCTAAAATAGATTATTTAATCATTTCGTATATCATTTTACTTGTATATATGCTAATTTTTTCCCGACGAAGGGTGTCCAATTGGACATCCTTGACAGTATGTGGCTACGCCACTGCAGCCATGAATACATACGCCTTTTACTAAAAGCACAACAACAAAAAACTTATCAAAAACTTGTCCTATACATGCAGACCTATATTTTCTCCTAGTTTTAGGATATTTTGCACAAAATGTTCCTTAGTCTCTTATTTGCACATGCTGTGACAATTTTGTACAGGCTCTTAGGATGTCCATCTTGGAAACATATCCTTTTTATAAAGGAAAGCTGAAAGTAATCTTTAAGAAAGAAAATATCATCAATTAACCTGAAATAAACCTACGAAGCACAATAGTGGTCTTTGGTTTGATCGTTCCTCATCAACTGTAGTTCACATGCACATGGCCAGTATTGCGAGTGACTTAAAGCCTGGACTTATTCCTGACTATTCTGAACTAGTACTATAGCCTAATTAACACAACTTTATGTTTTTTACTCTCCTGGTTTTATGTCTTCAATTGGTCAGTTGGTTTTTCTTCCCCTCTCAACATTACTACTGATAAAGAACAACAAAGTGGCCTAGTAGAAACAGTAGACATAAGAAAATAGAAAAACAACAAATCTCCATTTAAGGAATAGATAAGATAAAAGAAACTGACCCTGAGCTGAGAGCTGAGCAGAAATTCAAAGTTTTCCTCACTTTGCCAGTGACTACGTGTGTGCTTGAACTTCCATCAGCAGTAACATCTCCACCAAGGTCTCCTATTATCTGCATAATCAGCATAAAATAAGCATTTAAAAGGAACAATAAGCATCGTTTACAAAATTATATTAGGAAATGGGTTAAACATCAAATAATCATTAAAACAGTATCTGGGAAGAGAGTAGGCAATTAGAGTATACCTTGGTCAAATTTGCCTTTTTACTATCATCAGCAATGTTCATCAGCATAATTCTGAAGGTTGTCCCTCTTGAAGAAATTCCTCGACTACTATGCCCTTCATATGTCAAATTAACTGCTGTAGCTTCTACAGCATTCTTTTCCAGAAAGTGGCTTGTCAAATGATCCTTGGGAGTAATACCTACCTGACATTTGCTCTTAGAGATAGCAGAAAAGCTGTTCCCCGAAACACTTTCTAAGCTAATGTCCTTAGAATGCAAGTCACAGTCAGTTTGATGACCTCCCTTTATTTTTTTGGATTTAACAGAAGTGTGTGAGGTTTCCCAAGTCCTTTTTTTTGATCCTGACGCTGAACAGGAACATTTCTTCAGAAGAGTTTGGCTTTTCATTTCATTAAATCCTATATGTCCATGTTTGCTGCTCCCGACAGCACCATCTCCAGGTTGAAAATCTTGGCAATCTTGAAAGAAATACAGAAAATGAGATTCGTGATACACATGGAAAGATAAGCCGTAATATGCTTCTAAACTTACTTTTTTCTCTAAATTCAAAAAT
This sequence comes from Solanum sitiens, assembly GCA_016801875.1. NCBI lineage: Eukaryota > Viridiplantae > Streptophyta > Magnoliopsida > Solanales > Solanaceae > Solanum > Solanum sitiens. The sequence continues at coordinate 810,568 of JABWTJ010000275.1, forward strand.
TACTAAAAGTAATGTTGATGCAACCAGGCATTTAAGGGTCATAAGATTACTGATTTCACCATGTAGCTAGCAACTTTTTTTATGTGTGCAAATAAGTAATTGTTGCAAGGATACAAAAAACTTACCATGCAGTTGATACAAGATGAAAATTAAAAGCAGTAGATTCACTTACCGTAGTAGTTAGAACCCATGGTTTTAGTTGCCTGACTTCTTCCTGGGGAATGGTTATTTCCCTCAGACAGAATATCCCTTTGTTCTTGGAGAATCGGAGATTGGCAATCCTCTCTTAAAGGCTTTAAGGGGAATTTCAGATTTAGATATACTGCTGAACTGTGTAAGTTATCCTTATTGAAATGAGAAATCATGAGATTTGAACCACCAGGAAAGCACAATGCTTTTCGAATATCAGCCTTGATAGGGAGCTTGCGAGCTCTGCCTTTCGTGTCAACTTGACCAATAACTGAAAAACCCTACAGATATTTCATATTATCATAGAGTGTAGGAGCAACAGTGAAAGCATGTGTATATAAATCAATGATCATTGATCAGATCGCAGAATAGCCAGCATCTTTGCACCTGTTTGGTTTGTATTATCTGCATCTAATTATTCAGAGAAATGCTGAGGATATATCAGAAGATAATCCCATGATGCATTTTGATATTTTGGATTTCTGACTTATTAAAGGGTCATAAAAGATATGAAACTTATGTTACAAAGCATGCTTTTTGGTAGTCTTTTATATTAAGAAAATACTTGTTATATATTTCCTTTTGGAGAGACAGATGTTACTAATGCGTAATATTTTAAAACCATCCATGATTGGTTATGCTTCTTTTACAAACATCATTGAAGGTTTACCTGCTTAAGCCAAAATCCTTCAGACTCCTTATCTCCCCAGCAAAGTACTGTTCGAACACCCACATGTCGCAATCTTTTCCTCAGCTCCAAATAGATTGAATAACCAATCCCCTGCAAGCTCAGGGTGTTAATATTGTCCAAAGTTCCTATATCATTGAGCATTATCGAGTATGGAAATTTGTCAAAATTAATTGCATGTACGTGCATTGGAATGTTAAGTTTTTCAAACTTAAAGAATAATGCACCTTGTTTAGAAATTCAGAATAGTTATGAAGGGTACCAAAGCTAGAAGCTTAAACTGGTAGAGAATGGGCACTCTTATTTGGTTAATTTGAGTCTATAATAGGCATCTCTCCTAGAAAGAATAAAGAAAAGTAAATAAAGAGTAAAGAAGATGAAGTTTTTTAATAAGTTTAAACAGAACACTACATCAATGTTTGTCACATCTGACAGCAATATTTTCAATTTTGCATCATTTCTCTTGCTAGCATAAGAGAAATGATGAGTGTATTCTAAAGCCAGACTATGAATCAAAACGACAATCACAAATCAACATAAGATTCATATTAAAGCTAGAGAACAGCTACAGGACCTTGAGTTGGTAAACTGATTTAACAGCAGCAAGAGGAACCTCAGCAAATTGCATATCAGCTGGGATTATTTGATAAGTGATTGCTGCAATAACCTTTGACATAATGAAAAGCAAAAAAAAAAATGATTAGAGCAGAATTCAGTTAAAGCAGCGTGCAGTCAATCATGACTATTGATATAAGGTGTAGATTGTAGACTATAGTATAAAACCAGAAAATCTTCGCAAGAACACAGACTTATTCAGTTAAATAGTAATGTTAATACATGCAAATCATCTATATGCATGCCATCAAGCTCAATGACCTTGAGGATGGAATATTTTCCATTCCACTTATCCACCTAGCACATAATAAGCACAAGTACAGTAATGCTTGAGAGTATACCTCCCCAGGATCTATGTCATCCTTGGTTTTCAGAACTAGCGTGCAGTACTTCCTGCAAAAGTAATCAACATTCAAAATGAATACAGATTTTCATCCATCTGAAATATTGTGAAATCCAGCAGACTATAATATTTCTTTTGCAGAAAACGATAGCAAGAATGCAGGATTGCACTAAAGATCTCTGCATATCAGTACACAAGAAAAAATCAACTACATGCTTGTACCCATTTGATACACATCTTTCAAGGAATTGTGATTCTTTTCCTGTGTTTGCAGCATAGTTCATGGCCGGAAGCTCTTTAGAATAAATGCTCAATACTTCCTGCCACATCATAGACAAAAACAAGTGAGTAATATACAAGGAACCAACTCAGTGCAAGCAGAACTGCCAATTAGTCTACAACTATCAAACTGGGTAAAAGAAAAGCACAAACAAGCAACAGAGCAAGAGAACACAGCCTTCATTTGAAATACAATGCATAAGCAACACAACTAACATAATGTGCTATTTTCTGATTATGTCAACCGATGAACATAGAAAGGGCAATTGATCACAAAAGCACAGAAATAGCGGATTCCCCTACCACCCTATGTTCAAGTTTTTACCTAGTTGATATCAATGCATTTATAGGTTGATAATCTACACAAACATATTAAATTATGGACCAATTCATACTTAGAATGTCAGCCACCATTTTCTGGCAGAAGTTTGTTGAGTACTGGCAGAGACAAACAGGAAGGTATCTTTGAAAATACAGAAGAGCCAGTATTAACCAAACAATCATTTTCTTTGGAGAATGGTACCCCCAGATTTGCATAATGCTATAAGCAAAAAGCCCAACCAAATTCTTATCAAATTACCATTTCGTTTCCTCAACAAGTTTCAAGTGCAAGAGCAAGACTCGTGAGTCGTGAGAAAGGTTGTGTCCAAGAACTAAGCTAAAGGAACTATACGCACATGCTACAAAAGTCTAAATATGATTAAGGAATCAAGCATAATGTATACATAGTATATGATTGACATGAAGTAGCTTAGTACTAAGGCAAGGTTGAGTGAATTGAATATATACACTGCACTCAAAATACCTATAAACAAACATAGGCATACACACACATGAAAAGAAGGAATTACCTGAAGTAAAGACTTGGTTTTTCCATCATCATCTTTGGGATTAATGAGCACAAAACAATAATTTCCTAATCGCCACAACCCAAAAACAAAATCGATCATTTCACCAATCAAGAAAAGTTATAGACGCAACAAATTCAATAAAAACAAGAAAAGGAGAAACTCATCCCAACAAAAAATCAATACTCCATACCATTTTCCTCATACTCAATAGGGTTTCTGCATTCCTCTGAATGATTCCCACCATCCACAACTACAAACACATTAACAAAAAGTAAACAACTTTGTAATATTACCAATAATACTTCTTCAATCCCAAAACAAATACTAAAAAATACACTTTTTCAGTCTGTCCCAAAATGAGTGTATTTTACTATATTTAGTAAGTTCTCTAATACCTGACAAGTTTATAAACACAAGATTTAAAAAACTACACAAGTCTTTATATGAAGACCACACAATTCAAAAGTTTATCCTTTTTTATTAAATTCCATGCCCAATCAAACTAAAATACTTATATTGAAATGAAAAGAGTACTAACACGATTCAAAAAGCATCAAATTTTCAGTATACATCAGAAAAGTTGTATAAACCACAGATCTATTACCAAAGGTAAACAAAAAAAAAAAAAACTTACCAGAAATTTTGACTTTGACATTCTTTGACAAAGAAATATTGAGACTATTTTCGTTTAACTCTGAAGTAAACTTCCCAGCTTCCACAACAACCTCGCAATTTCCTTAAAATTACAACACAAAAATTAGAGATTTTTATGAGAAGATTATTGAACTGTTACCGTAAAATTTTTGGATCTTTCTTACCTATGGGAATCGGAGAAGAAGAGGGTTTTTTGGGTGCCATTGTTTTTGTTTTTTGAAAAATGGAGTAAAAAATGGTGGGAAATGAAGAGTTGTTTTATTTATAAGGGAGGATTTCAGCGGGAAAAGGGAGTGATTTTTGAAATTTTGGATTTGGGATAATGATACTTTGGTTCCTTAAATAGTGACAAAACTATAGTATTAATTTAATACGTATTAAATATCAAACAATTTCTTTGTTTTATATTGGTCTATCATTATATTAAAAATAGTTATTTAATTTACTAAATCAAGAAAACGTTATTAATTTTTTTATATTACACTAGCAATTAATTCAACAAATCTTGTAAGGGGTGAATTAATAAAACTCGTCTTATTTATGATTTTCTTTAGTACTATGCAAATGAAAAGTGATCAACTAATATGACGGAGGGAAAAGTATTTAATAGGAAGGATAAAGTAGACGCAAAAGGGTAAATTATCTCCTAGACAAGTATTGTTGGACAACAATTTTTAGTATAGTGAACAAATAAAGATGGACGAAGGAAGTACCTACATAAAATAATACTCTTCTGTCGAATAATAATTATTCACTATTGACATGACTAATTAATATATGAATTCGCCAAAAGTAGACTAGTGTTTGAAGTGGTTCAAGTTGAAACCCAAAATACATGGAAAGAAGCACATACTATGCTTCTATAAAGTTGGACATATTATCGTTTGGCGCGGAGGTGTAATAGAACCATGCATTTACTTAATAAACTTACAAACCAAACCATTTCCTCAAAAACAAAATAAACCTAGTGCAATCTATCACTTTGATTCGTTTACGACTGTCAACGCCTTCTCAAACCATAATAATAATTATATGTGTTTCTTTACATTCCCTTCCTCCTCCGGGGGTGCAAGTGAAGATCTCGTCAACCCTTAGGATCATCTCAGCAGCCTTGCGTAATACTGCCTGTTTCACTTTGAATGACTCACTACATATTCCTAGCTCTGTCATATCTCCAGTTGAATAAGTGAATTTGAGGTGACATCAATTCCTGCATTGCTTTCGTCCTTGTGGTGTTCAGCACGAAGCTGAGCAATCAGCTCAGCATTGTCGGCCAAAAGTGCACGGGTGAAAGCCTGAGACCTTTTACCTGGAGTCTTGTTAGCCATCACCATCTCGGGCCATCCACCTCCAAGTGTTGTCACTTACTGTCTGAGATAGTAAACACAATGCATCCATCTTTCAGCTTCATCCAGTACATGAACGGAGATGTTAACAAGTAGAACATATCATCATATTTAAAATCCAGTAACGAAAACACAGAAGAATGCAAGGTGGGCCAATTACCATCAGATCCATTTTCTGAGAACACAAGCACTAAGGAGTCCAGCAGGTCCTCTAGTAAAATAAACTCAGATGTCAGAGTTCATCCGGAAACCTGATATAAAGAAACAAATAAACTATTGATAGGTACCAACCACTAAGCATGAACAAGATTAGGTACATCAGATACTAAAATATAACTAAGAAATAGGAACTAGCTAGCTACATTGTGGCTTGATAAGCAGAAAAGAAAGAATATTTTAGATGGAAATGTTGGGGTGTGAAGGAATTTATGCCGCCTCTCAGCCAGCTTACATAGCACCTCGACTATTCTACCTGGTACTGTTGGGTTTTAAAGGTGTGAACACAAAATGAAGGATTGTGACTCTCCCGAAAAGTTGTCACTTTGCCGAACCGTTTGAAAGATTGTGCATGTCCAAAGTGTTGTTACGTTTCTGGAAGGTTGTCTTTTTTCCTAAGAGTTGTAACCTTTACCCTTTGTTGGCTATAAATACTGAAGTTGTCCCGTCACCAACTTCATCATCCTGTACCTTGGTATAACATTGCATACAATCTCCGGGATCTTTCCTATGATGAAGTTTCAGTGTCAATCTCATTCAACTATCTGTAAAAGGTCTTAATGAATGATAACTTAAAACGAAAAAGAAAGGAAGTCGTATAATCTTGAATTTTTGACCAAAATGAGCTATTTTAAAAATCAATTTACCTAATTAATATGTTTTTAATTTTTTTACAAAAATAGTATAAACGTACTTCATGGTAACGTTTTAGGCTTTATTTGATTTAAAAAAAATTAACGTCGTTAAGTTAATAAACGTTACTGGCTGTAACGATTTTATATTAAAACGTGACAATGGCCCACCCCTTTCACTGAACGACGTCACTTTGTTTATTAACTTTAATGTTATTTGGCTGCTAAACCCTTTCACCCCTTTCACTGTAAAAAAAATTTGGCAGCCGCCATTGCTCACTTTCTAAGCCTCCATATCTCCATTCCCGATCGGTAATTTGTGGACGAAGAGGAGGCGTGAAAGAACAAAAACACAGGAAGACAATGAATGGATCAAAATCTCATTTCGTGGATAAACGGTAGCTTTAGTTTTTCCAAATCAATTTTGGGGGTTTCATGGTATATCGAGTTTCACAATAAATTACGGCTATCAATCTTCTGGAAAGCTTGGAATCAAGTTAATTTTCTGTGTTAGAGCCTTGAGGTATGTTGTTTTCCCCTTACAAATTAGTAGATGGAATGCTTGAATTTTAGAATTTCTATCTTCTCATATTTATATCGTTTTGGTTATATAGAATAATCACTCAAGAAATTCTAATCTGTATGTTCTGTTTTTATTTTGAATTCATGCATCTTGTTGATGCAAAGAGAAACAATTAAAAGAAAAACAAACAAAAAAAATGTTCACATGAAAATGGAAGGGAAGACTATAATAGGTTGACCTGCAATGCGCTTCTACTAAAATTGAGTTTATTTTCCAATATTTTAATAAAACATTAGGTGACAGTACATTACTTTGATTTGGTTGTTATATTTTGGACTAACATTTATATTTAATTTACTTTCATATGGATTTTTCAGTTTAATAGATACGTATGTGACTGGTTATAGTGCATATCGATTGGATCCCGGTCCACTTGAACCATCGGTGCTAACTCAACAACTTACCCATAGGTCACGGGATATATGGGATGGAAGTGTTAATATGATTATAAATACGAGGAGGTGTGATGAAAAATTTTGGGACCTCGTAAAGAAATATCCCATTCATCCACGAGTCTTAGAAATGATTTAATTATCAGGACTATATGGTGTTTATAGATCAAATCGACCTTCTACTGATCGTAGCTTGATCACTTCACTAGTAGAGAAATGGCGTCCCGAGACTCATACATTTCACTTTAGGACGGGTGAGGCGACCAAATACAAATTGGAAGTTGGAGCATGCACAATGGTTGCCTCTTTGGAACCAACGACTTCAATATGTTTGTGATGCTCCGGTCAATCGTGAACCACTTCGATATGACGACCCTTAGCTTATTTGGTTTAGACGCATTACTCGTCTTGTTATCGGTAATCCTACTCAGCGTCCTCAACAACAAGAAGGTTATGTGCCAAATTCAACGGCATATGAAACAATGGTATGTATTAGATTTGGTGTGTTTGTGATTTATCTTTTGAGGATAATATTACTTCTTCTCGAAAATTGTGACTTGGAAAATTGTTACCTATGTTTTTTCTTAAAAAATATAAAGCAGGTGCTTCAGATTGATTTTTGTTTGAGCATCTGTTAGAAAAAAGAATGGAAAATGTTTGTACGAAAAAAAATTGATCTTTGTGTAGGTGCGTCATATTCATTCCATGGTTGATAGAGCAAAAGCCCTTGGTGATCAACCATTAATGGAGGATTTATACATATTTCGTGCAATGGTCCGAAATAAAGGAGAAAAGTACTTGACATATGTGCACGAGGCTGCTAGGATTAATGTACAAGCCGATTATAGAAGAGATGAGGTACATGATGATCATTTGCATCCTCCGGTTCGTAGGCGAGGAAAAGGTGGTGTTGCCGGTAGGAGGGCTCGTGCTGTTGAGAAATGACGAGTGCCTATTGAAATGGATGAATCAGTCTCCGAAGATGATCACACAACTTGTGATTTTGGTTCCATTTCAAGGGGCCAAACTCAAGAATTCGCTCCCGGGGCATCAGGTATGACATATCAACCAACAAATACTGATATTATTCCATACACGGCATCACAAATATTAAGTAATTCTAGTCTTTCATCACTTGAGAGTGTATTTGGTGGTTCTCGACCTCAACGTTTTGAGAATGCCCCCAACTTTAATTCATCACCTGGGCTTCCAATGTCCATTGAGACCTCTGGTGTTGTTAATCATTTAGAGGACTCCAACGATGAAGTGGAGAATGCAAACGAATGTGGTGAACCATCAATGAAGGTGAAGCGTAGGATTTTTCCTAAGCGTTGTGGGACTGGTACTATTAACATCTTTATTTTATTTTTTTGACATAAATGCTCCTCTGTTTAGTCGAACAACTGAAAATTAATCTTGTTTGTCAGGGAGTCACTATCTTTATCAGCATGGCCAAAAAAAACAAGCAAAGAGAAACAAAGAACTGTAATTGAGAGATTTCAGGTATCCAAATTTGGTATTCCTTGTTAAATTATTGTTTCTTCCATGTTTTGGAGTATGAGGAAATTGCTTGGACTAAAGAGGGATTTGAATTATTTTGAGAAAACACTATTAGTTCCTTTCATTTATTTCAGATAGTCTCATTTGCCAATGTTTGAGTAGCCAATTCAATTTTACAATAACTTATTTACGATGGTGGCCTTGCTTATTAGTTCCTTTTAGTTGCTTCATGTAATTTGCCAATGTTTGAGCAGGCAATTGAATCTTATTAATTAACTAGTGTTTGCTGATTAGAATTAGGTGTCCCGTATTATAACCTCTTAACCATGATAAAAAAATGAACCTTGTCAAACCTCATGTTCTTCTTTTTGCTTCTGAGAATGGTCAGGAAGATGTGGGGATTAAACTGAAGTTTGATGATCTTTACTATTTTCTGAATGTATGACTGGTATTTGGGAAGGCCTAATAGATTTTCATTCTTTCTATGAGTAGGTCTGAATTTTGCAATCTGGAACCAGAATTAGGAAATGATTATTGGAAATCTGGATTACTAGAAATCTGGCAATCTGGAAATCTAAAAATCTGAAAATCTGGAAATCTGGAAATTTGACAATCTGGAAATCTGAAAATCTGGAAATCTGGAAATTTGACAATTTGGAAATCTGGAAATTAACACTAATAATTTTGTTGTCTATTTGCAGAGGGAGGGTCAGTCCTTATTTATTATGGATGATGTTGATGTTGTTGCGAAAGGAATTGTTGTGTCGTGTTAAGCTGGAAAAGTCTGTCTTGTGGAATCAACAGTTGTGAACACGGCTCCATGGGTCATTATTTTGTAAAGCAACTTGTTCTATGAATACATGGATGTTTCAATTATTTTCTATTTAGTTTGTGTTTTTCAAGTATTCCTTAATGTAACTTCAAGTTTGTGAAAAGTGATATTCAATACTCTATTAGTAATGATATCTAAAGTTAATAAAGACGTTTGTTCCAAGTTAAACGTTACATTGCACATCAAAAACATTACATTGCGCAACAAAAGAATAAATTATGCTCAGCTGAAAGCTGAAGGGCTAGAACCTCTCCTGTAGCCCTGACAAGTCTCCCCAAAACAGCCCGGGAATCACCAAGGTTGGCAACATAAAGGGTCCTATCAAAGATCACCCCAACCAGACAGCATGCTCCAACAGAAGCCATCTGAGGTTTTGTTAGCCACTGTTGAGTAACTAGAGAAATAAATCCCTCCTCTGCTGCTTGAAACGCTTTTCGTATTACATCAACAGATATGAAATTTTGTTCAGCTGCAGACCTCTTGAGATTTGTTATTAAATTGTTAGACTAAAATTTAATAAAATAAAGATTTGTTGTTTACCTGGCCTCATATTCGATGTGACTATTATCAATATGCATTTGACTACTTGAGCCTTCACCAAATGATCGATGACCATGCATCAACAATTGTTGAAATGGTGGTTGAACAATCGGTTCTACAAAATTAGGTTGATTGATCGTGGTAAAGCCATAATTTTGAGCCAACAAATTCATGTGATAACCATGATGACCACTAACTTGAAATGCAACATTTTGATCTGTTGATACGGTCTTTACATACATCTCCAAAACATTTATATCAATCTTATCCGGAAATTTTTGAGGTATGAAAAGAAATTGTAACAAAGATTGGTCATTCTCAATTTTAAACTCAATGAACCTTGTATTGTTACCTTGAATTGAACATGGATATTTTCCAGAAATATCCATATGAATATTTTCACTATTTGTTCCCATTTTCTCATGCAACAATCCAACCAATTCAACATAGGTAGTTGAGGTCGACATGCTAATAGTCGTTCTAGCACATTTAGTATACCTAAATCCGTTCATATCCGTAATTATTTCTCCACCCCAATACAAAGCAACCATCACATTATGTTCAAAGCTCGTCATCTTAATCCTACACATAAAGATAAAATATTTTTTAAAACAATATTATTAAATTAGAAAGATAATTTTAAAGCTATAATAAGAACATAACAAAGGATAAACTTCATTTATTTGATTCATACCTGATGAAGTTTTGTGAATATTATTTTTAAAATGGACCACACAAGGAAAAATTTTGCTCAATTATATTTGAACATGCAAAATATTACAACATTATTTATTTATAGTCACTTTGGTCAGTTTGAAAAATGGAGGAATATGACTTTAACAGAGTGTTGTAATTGACAGTAATGTTTTTAAGGTAAAACGTCACAATGAGTAACGTTTTATAGCTAAATATATTCTAAATTTAAAGAAGTCGAAGGCCCGTGATTGGATTCTTAAGAAACGGGACTCAAAGTAACATTTTAGGTGTAAAACGTTACTATGAGTAATGTTTTACAGTTGAATGATTTGACTCCGCCTTTGCAAGGTTTGAGTCAGTGGCCCGTGATTGGATTCTCCAAAAACATACTCTTGAGTAACGTTTTACACTTAAAACGTTACTCACATTTACGTTTATGCGTTTAACGTCGCCAACCCGTCAACTTTTTGTCCGTTAAATTTTTAAAATGAATATATCCTAAAACGTTACCATAAAGTACGTTTATACTAGTTTTGTAAAAAAAGTTAAAAACGTATTATTTTGGTGAATTGTTTTTAAAAATAGCTCATTTTGATCAAAAACTCTATAATCTTACACTGAACCCTTATTACTTGTTAGCCATTTGTCAAGATGAACCTATTAAACACTATACAATATAGTCTAGCCAAACATTGTATCTACCATACAATACAGTACAATACAATACATTATGAAACAATGGGTAACAATAATCCAAACAAAGTGTTAGGGTAAAATTACTCGTTAACGAAGTTCATTGATCGTTAATTTATTAGATTTATTAGCTTCTTTTCGCTCGATAACGGATGATTTATGGATCTCTGCGACTATCCTTGTTTCTGATAACTAGGCAACTATGATTTTATATGCAATTTTTTATACTATTTGTTTAGGCATAAAAAGGAAGAAATTTATGTAAAAGCCAAAGTAGGCTCATTACATACGTATTGGAAATTATTGACAATTAAATTAGCAAGGTTCTATATTGTAGCTTTGAGATTGCGTAAAGTATGTATCTTTTCATTCCAATAAATAAGAAAATATTTTGGTGTCAATTTATTTATCTATTTTTCTTTTTGTTCAACTTTTTCAGCATGTTAATATCTCTGTATTAAAGGACATTTGATATATTTAATATATCTTTAATTTACTTTCTATAATTTCATAAAATTATACGAACAAATTAAAACAAGAAAATAACATTTATTTGATCAAGACCTTTTGGAATTTGGGGTAATTTGTGTTTGTTTTTTTCTTTCCATTTTTCTTAGTTCATTTTTTATTCCTTACGTATACTTCAACTTATCATGTTTGCAACACTATTCACTCTATCTAATTTTAAATGTTGTTGAAGATCGTAGATATTTATTAAAGATAACGAGGTTGCGATTTGACATATCAGGAGAAAAGATAAATTACTACGTAAATGTTTTAAGGATTGTAAATGTTTATCGAAGACAATAAGCTCGTCACGATTCGATATGTCAGGAGAAAAGACAAATCGTTACGTAAATGTTTTAAGGACTATAAATTAAATATTTATTTGAAGACAATAAGCGCGTCACGATTCAATTTATCGGGAGAAAAGACAAATCATTACGTAAATGTTTTAAGAATTGTAAATATTTATTAAAGACAATATGTTCGTCACGATTGATATGTCTGTCGAAAGACAAATCTTTATGCAAATGCTTTGAAAATTGTAAATATTATTGAAGATAATAAGTTGGTCACGATTCAATATATCAAAAAAAAGACAAATCGTTATGTAAATATTTATTGAAGACAATAAATTAATCATGATTTGAAATGTTAGAAGGAAAGACAAATCTATATGTAAAGGTTTTAAAAAAGGGAAGACAAATCATTATAGTCTACCTACTGGAAAAGTATGGATTATATAGATAAAATATTCGTAGGTAATTATTTTTTACTTGTAAATTTTCTTAAAAAACAAAATATACTAAAAATAATGGAATTTTCCTATCACGAATTTTTTTTACTAGCCTTATGAATATATTCTAATAATTTTTAAAAAAATTTCTTTGTGATCATATTTGAATTATTATTTCCTCTCACTAATTATGTTCAATCTCATACATAGTTGCGCACTAAATTTCACTTTGTTAAAGTTGTTAATCACAACTTTTAAATGCTTTAAGTTTTACCTCTGTCTTCGATGTGATACAGAAATACTCGTGTCTTTACATCAAATTTTTGTATATTCCTTTGAGTTAATTAATTTTTATGGCTAAACTAATTTAAATTAAATTAATTTATATTTAACATCTAATTTATATTTTCATAAATTATATAAAAAAGTATTATAAATTCATCTCATATTAATATGGTGAAATATATCTTAAAATATTGTCTGAAATTCATGCAATTTGACTCTTAAAAAAATGAAATTTAACTACTTATATATTTAAAATAAATCACTACCATTCAACATATCATAAAAATGTTATGCTAACACTCATTTTTTATGAGATAAAATTTATAACCAAGCATAATAAACATCGATAAATTTAAATTAAACATACAATTTTTTTAAAAATATAAATATAATTACTCATAAGTTTAAAGTACAAGGAAGTTATAATCAATAATAAATAGTAGATCTTATTAGATAGTTAATAGTATTCATAATTTTAATTTAATTATATATTTGTAAATAAATATCATTTAATAACTTACTATAGAGAAATTAGATTATTTTAATGCTAGTAAACAAAAGATATATATCTAATGGATGTATAACCAAACAATATTGATTTTTCATTTTGTATAATTTTATCAATGAGCGGTAATTAAACTTCACCTAATAATTTATATACTTGAACTTTTCTCTACTTAAAAATTATGCTTGATTTACATATATAATAATACACAATTTAATATAAAACAATCTCAAAACAAAATTGATTACATTTACTATAATTATTTTTCTATCAGATAAAAACTAGTTATATTATTTTAATGTTTTGTATCTTTAAAAAGAAAAAAATTTGGATTTTTTATTTTTAGTGAGATAAAATATTATTTTATATAAGCTATTAATCCTGACATTTTTGGTAATTACTACAAAAAAAATAGGCTAATTTGTAGAGATTTAATTGTGGTTTTTTTTAGAAACTCCACTATAAAATTATTTTGTAGCGTTTATTTTAACATCTGTGATATAATTTATTTTGTGCCAATTTTACTGTGGAGGCTTGTGATAACCTCCGCAAATTGCATCAATTTGTGAGGTTTTGTAAAAACCGTAATTTATTATAATTTGTAGCGATTTTACTGTGGAGGTTTGTGATAACCTCTGCAAATTACATCAAATTGTGAAGCTTTGTAAATGCCACAATTTATTATAATTTGTTATACGTGTACGAAATAGAAAATAAATCAAAAATTTTGGAATATAGAAAATACTTTAGAAAACAAGGTTATCATGGAAAGTAGAAACACAACTGATTATATGCATTGCATGTTTAATTAGCATGAGAAGAGCAAATTAAGTTGTAAATTGAATTGCGGTATCAAAGTACAAAAAATTTAGATATTTAGGTTCATTCTTTCAAGAGAATGAAATAATAGATGAAAATTTTACTCCTATAATATGTAATTTAATGATTAAAATAAAAAATTTATTGAGGTTATATATATATATATATATATATATACTAAAGTAAAAGGTAAATTTATATGATGACACTTATATGATTATAAGCACTAGATCGGTAAAGTTTAATATATTTCTATGAGATGAATATTTTAAAGAAGTGGATGTTGGATGTGTAATCATACAAGATTAGGTAAGATTAAAAAATAAACAACATTCACCATAAGGTACTAGCTAGTAGCTCATTTTGACTTTAAAATGAGAAATTATTTGAGATGATTTAGGTATCATTTATTTTTAATAAGATTAAAATATCAAAATTGGATTATAATTAAATTGTGCATTTAAATTTTAATATTTGACTTTGAATACATGTTGTAAATATTAGGATATTCTATTAAGACTCAATTACTATATAGTTAAGATTATTTTTACATATGAATGTATAAATTTGTCTTTATCTAAAAACTAATGAATATAAATTTATTAAAATTTGAAATTCATCTAATACTATATCAACAAAATATTATTATGTTATAAGAATATATGGTGTTGTTGTGATGAAAGAAAATATGAAATTAAAATAATAAACTCAAATCACTATAATCAAATTACTATTTTATTTTTTTACATTTGTTTGATGTGAAATCACTTGTTGAAGTTTTAAACATTAAGTTATCAAACATAGTTACTAATTGTGTCAATTTGTCATGAATTAAGATTTATGTTGTTTTGTAACTTGAATATTTTAAATGTAGTCTATGTTATAAATGACAAAACTCGAGTTTCTTAATGAAGATATGAAGTTAGTTGGATGGTAAGCACCTCTCACTTCCAATCCAAAGGTTGTGAGTTTGAGTCACTAAGGGAGCAAAGGGGTGTGAACTCCTAAGGAAGGGGGAGGTAAAAAAATAAATGATAAAAACCCTCTCAAAAGAATTAAATAAAATATTGAGACTATTTTTGTGTGGGTTTATATAAACCCTTGCAGAGTGTAGTTATTAAAATTCTAAAACCGTTCCAATTAATTTTGTGTAGATCAAAAACCTCCACAAAATGACTTTTTTTTTTTAATAATGAATGCTCCAACATCTTATTAGATTGGTATTATTGTATACTAATTTATCTAACCTTAAAAGTAGAATAAATATTTAATAATAAAATTATTCTAATATCATTGACATTTTTTATATTATTATGATTTTTAATTGTGGTAAATATATTTTTAAGGAAATATTCCTCTCTAAATTTAAGAAAATTCTTAGATTTCAAGAAATTTTTTTTATTTAAATTATATTTTAAAAAAATTAGGTATACATATTTTCAAGTAAATTTCTTGAAAAATCTCCAATCAAATTCACAACAATAAAATCCTCAAGTTATTCTTCAAATAGAAAATTTTTCAAGTAAACTCCTAAGAAATAAGTTCCCCGAAAATTATGGAATCATACAAAAATATTTTTAGATAATTTTTTTAACTAAATCAACAAATAAGTTTAACTATGAATTTTCTTGGAAACAAATAAAGAAAATATTTTTTATTACTCATAAATTAACCTATGAAAATGGTACTTGCAAATTATTTTCGCTAAAATAATTTTTTAGGAAATAGTTTTGTGAAAATGATGTCAAATTTACCTACCAATTTTCCTGGATAGAAATTTTTCGCATGTAAAAAAGTCTAGAATTTAAGAATTTTATATTTTCACATGAAAATTTGTAGGAAATTGCTATGAAAATAATTCCCAAGTAAATTTCGTAGGAAATTTACAATTTTGTAGTAGTTATAAATGTCTTTAAATTATAAGTATTTATTGAAGACAATAAGCTAGTATTTGATATATATGTAGAAAGCGAAGATAAATAACTTTATGTAAAATGTTTTAAGGATCCTAAATATTTATTGAAGACAATAAGCTGGTCGCGATTGATACGCCGAGCAAAGAAAAATCAGTACGTAAATATTTTAAAAATTATAAATATTATTGACAATAAACTAGTCACGATTGATAATATATGTCGAAAGAAAAGATAAATTTTCGTGTAAATATTTATTGAAGATAACAAAATTACTATTTGGTATGTTGAGCGCAAAGACAATTCATTACGTAAATGTTTTAAGCATTTAATATTTATTGAAAACAATAATCTCGTCACGATTGATATTTCTGGAGGAAAGACAAATCATTATGTAAATACTTTAAAGATGATTAAAATTTATTGAAGACAGTAAGCTGATCACGATTTGATATGTCACAAGGAAAGACATGAAATCTTTAAATGTTTCAAAAATTATAAAAATTTATTGAAAAAAATAAGCTGGTCACGACTTGATATGTCGGGATAGTCGAGAGGAAAGATAAATCATTATCCAAATCTGATAAGATTATAAACATTTATTGAAGACAACAAACTAGTCATAATATATATGTAGAAAGAGAAAATAAATTTTTGTGTAAATGTTTCAAAGGTAGTAAATATTTATTGAAAATTTACACTGATCGTGATTGGATATGTCGAGAAAAAAGATGAATCATTATGTAACTATTTTAAAGATTATAAATATTTATTAAAGATAATAAACTGATCACAATTGTATATATATATATATATATATATATATATATATATATATATATATATATATATATATATATATATATATATATATATATATATATTCATTTTAATATTTTAAAGATCATAAATATTTATGGAAGACGATAAAATTACTACCAATATGTCGAGAGGGAGAAGAATAAATATGTGAACTTTGCTAATGAACTATAAATATTTTGAGCAACACAACGCTTTATTCCAATTTTTTCAGTATAAAATAAATTTATAGGACTTCATTATTGGTATCAGAATTTAAGAGTGTGTATTTAATTTTTCGTTAAACTAGCTATTTGATTTGAATTTTTTAATTTTTATTTTGAAAAACTGTCATTTAATCTGAATCAAAATATATTTGGTTTGATTTGATTTGATATTTTTCTATTCGGTTTAGATATTTTTGATTTAGTTAGGGAAAAGGGTCAAATATGCCTCTAAACTATTCGAAAAGGTCTAGATATATCCTCCGTTTAAAGTTCGGTTCACTCATGCCCTCGCCGTCCAACTTTTGGTCCAATTATGCCCTTATGGGCGTTAGTTGTTATGTTGGACATATCCAACTCATTTTTCATTTCTTTAAATGCCACATGGAATTGTCATATCATTTTGACCTTACCACATGACATTTTTATGAAAATGGAAAGATATTTGGACTCATAAACACCTAATCTGACCCATAAATCAACCCCCTTTTAAATAAATTATCCGATCGATTTTCAACAATTTTATTTAATTTTTATTTTTTTCGATAAATTTCGAAAATGAGTAATTGATTAATAAAAAATAGAAAGAATGTGAAAAAATATTAAATTAACGCCAAAAATCCACAAATAATTATAGTAACCTTAAATTCAATTTAAACACTTTTTTATTTTTTTTTTATTTTTTTTGATAAATCCCAAAAATGAGTAATTGATTAATAAAAAATATGAAAAAAATACAAATTAACGCCAAAAATAAAAAAATAAATACAATAACCTTAATTTTAACAATTTCAACATTTTTTTAATTTTTAATTTTTTCTGCAAATCCCAAAAATGAATTTATTAATAAAAAATATGAAAAAATATAAAATTTACGTAAAAAATTCACAAATAAAAAAATAGGAAAATATGAAAAAAAAAATATAAAATAAAAAAAATTGTTGAAATTGTTGAAAAAAATTGTGTATTTAAAAGGAGTTGACTTATGGGTCGGATTAGGTGTTTATGAGTACGAATATCTTTCCATTTCATATAAGTGTCATGTGATAAGGTCAAAATGACATGGCAATTTCATGTGAAATTTAAAGAAATGAAAAATGAGTTGGATATGTCCAACATGGCAACTAACGCCCATAAGGGTATATTTGGATCAAAAATTGAACGGCGAGGGCATGAGTGAACCAAACTTTAAACGGAAGGTATATCTAGACCTTTTCGAATAGTTTAGGAGCATATTTGACCCTTTTTTCCCATTTAGTTATTCGATTATGTCATTAATTAATAACATAATCATAATTATATTTGTAATTTCAAAAAATAAAATAATATATATATATACACTACGAGAAGTGAGTATTGAATCTGTTGAATATGTTTTCTAATAAAAATCATAAGTAAAAGTTAAAATACAAAATTTGAAATCAAACAATATAATTATGGGCAACTTTCACATATAACAAACATAAAATTTATATTTGTATATTATAACAAAGTTTGCATAATTGCGCTCCATACCAAACATATATATATGTATAATTCGCTATACATATACAATCGAAGCGAATTGTATAAAACGAGAAAGAGAAAGAGACTTGGGCAGAGAATTGTATAAAACAATGTATATAAAATGAATTGTATAATTATAAGTGTATAGGACGATTATATACAATTTGAATTTGTATAAAACGAGAAAGAGAGAAAGACAAATGAGACTTGGACAGGGAATATACAATTGAATCGAATTGTATAAAACGAGAAAGAGAGAAATTATATACAATTTGAATTTGTATAAAACGAGAAAGAGAGAAAGACAAAAGAGACTTGGGCAGACAAAAGAGACTTGGGCAGGGAAGTACTTTTATTGTATAATTATAAGTGTATAAGACGGAGATATATGTATTTGCATATGTATATACAATCTTCTCTCGCTTTATACAATTAGAAACACAATTTATACAATTCTATTGTATAAAGCGAGAGAGGTGAGTGAAGGAAGCGAGCGAGAGAGGGAGAGTAGAGAGGGACTGGCTAACAGTTTGCTATGAAACACAAATAAATCAAATGATAGCTACTATATTTATTTTATATTATTAATTTGTCATTCTATACAATTATCATTAAAATTATTAATTTCAAAAATTAAATCAGAAAAAAAAAATCCAAGTTAAAATTTGATGATTTTTAATTTAATAAAAATAGTCCGAATCGGACACCGAAATAAAGAAAGCGTGTCAATAAACTAGGACTAAATGTGTGAGTAGCCAAATCACATATACGTGGCATGCCACCAAACATGCAAAATTTTCAAGAACTCAACACGTGTCACTTATGTATATATCTATACACTTAACTAAAACTTATATATAGAAAAATTAACTAAAATTGGATAAAATCTCACTCTCTAGAGTATCTTATCTTATTTTTCATAAAATAATAAAAAATGTCTGTAGATTCATTATCATCACAAAAACAACCACCTCCATGGCAAGTAGTTGTTCTTGTATCAACTCATCTTGATCCAAAAACCCTAGCAATTTCTTCATGTGTTTGCAAATCATGGTTCATTTCTATGTCTTTAGATCAAATATGGCAACCCCTTTGTTGTTCTCATTATCCTTCTCTATCAACACTTCATAATAATAATGATAATAACAATAATGATGGTTCAAATGTTTCTTATAGGCGGTTATTCGCCCTCGGTCAGAGGGCGAGTAACCGTCGATGGAAACCGCCATCAAAACCTTGTATTTCGCTTAAAAACATCATATTTGCACTAAACATTTATAAAAACTCTACGTGTGTGGTGAGTTTAGTCAAGCATGGAGATCAACTTAATTTCGACAAAAAAGGCATTTTTCGATTCGATATCGATGTGGAGCAATATCGGAGGAGGTAAGTGTTTTCAATTGAATTCTTTGTAGAAAAATTATTTCAGTCAATCCAGTTTTCTTTATCATGTTTTTAAATATTTTCAGTTATTAATATACTTTTAAAAAGAAAGTATATTTTAAGTGGTTAATTAGGGTGTTTTTTTTATCTGGCTTTCAAATATTTAAATTTTATTTTAGAAGAATAGAAGTCTTTATGATCAAATTTTGACCAAAGTTTATATTAAGTAGTATTTAAATATGAAATTCTATTTCAAAAAATTAAGAAGTTTTTGATTAATTTTTTAAAATTGGGCCATAGGGAGTATATATATACACACATTGTTGAATTTTATGGATACTTACCCCTTGTTCTTTCGAACTTTTTTTTTGTTTGTTAGGATTTCTGGCTCCGCCACTAATATCAAGAATGGGGATTTGGGATCGTTCGATACCCTCGGAGACGTGATAATAATGTGGGATGTAATTTTGGAAGGGTATAAAGGGGTTTTCAATGTGATGAATTGTAAAGGAAAAGGTAGGTTTGTTTTAGGGTTAGAAGGGTGGTTTTCGGAGGAGCTACCACCGCCGGGGTGTTGCTCGATCGAGACCGTTAGCGGTCTCGTGGCGGATTTACGGTTAGGATTGAAGCTTGAAGATGGAAAAGCAATGGTGGAGAATATAAGTGCCGGAATTTTGAGTATAATAAGTTGGAGATATTTATTTGTTGAAGATGCTCTTAGGTATTTACAACATTTTCTTTCATCTTAAAAGTGCAAAAATATTGTCGTAATTAAGCAAGAAATGTTTATGCCTTTTGGAATATTTAGTTGGGAAAAAAAAGAAGCTTTTTGTTATCAAGTTAAATTGCTGGTAGCTTCTTCTTTTTTTCCCATTAATTTTTGTAGTTGGAGTACTATATATTAATGATGAATTTTGCATTTTAAATGTTCTCTATCCTAAAGTCTTTTAAAGAGTAAATGAGTATGTCAAATGTAATAATTATTCTCTAATTATTGGAACTATTTTTAGAAAAATATTTATATGATTTTCCTGGATATTGGTAAAGACCTAACGATGAATAAGTGGGAATTGATCGTACACTTTCGATTGAGAAATAGAAAATTTAATTACGTGAATTATTTTTTTAACATTTTAGTAAAACAGAAAAATAGAAATTGAACGACAAACAAATTACTCAGTAAAAAAATTTCATATTAGCAAAATAGAACATAGAAATCTAACGATGTTAAATTATATTAGCACTAATTTTACTCACTCATATCTATATATAGGTAGCGATGGCGAATAATAAAATTCAATAGTAATTTTTGTATTAATTATAAATGAATCAGTGATATTTGCGTATTTTCATTTTCATAAAAAAAAAATGAGAGGAAGAAGGATCTTAGTTGGACAATAAAATTAGTTAGTGACACGATTTGGATAGATACATAGATAAAATTTATGGTATAATAATGTTGAACGAGTACTTACGTAATTAGTTAGTGACACAATTTGGATAGATACATAGATAAAATTTAATTAATGAATTTAAATACATAGAACGACCTAATAGGTATTAGCTTAGTAACAAAGAGGATTTAATTAATGATGAATGACTTAAGTTGTAATTAGCTAGTAACACGATTTAGATAGGTAATTGAGATTTCATTAATGACGAACGACTTAGGTAGTTAGCTAGTGACACGATTTATTATGTAGGTATCGAGTATCGATAATTGAGATTTAATTAATGACGAATGATTTACGTAGTTAATTAGTGACACGATTTAATTATGTAGGTATCGAGTATCGATAATTGAGATTTAATTTATGACGAGCGACTTTGATAGTTAACTAGTGACACGATTTAACTATGTAGGTATTGAGTATCAATAATTTACGTTATTTTTATTTTAGACTCAAATTTTCTCAAACATGGCTAATGTTTGAGTTTAAAGTCTTGACAAATGGAGGTTCACTCTGATGTATTTAAAGAATTTAAAAATTTACGAGAGTTTCAAACTCTGAGTAATTTATGGATTTTAAATATTTATCTATTTAAATTTCACGAAAGAATGCAAACTGAAAAATATTTAAATAGTAAGTAATTAATAATGTTCTAAAGTTTTTTTTTTGGGTTATAATTAAAAATATTTTTATCAAAATTTCATTTTCACATTAAAAAGTGATAAATAATCAATTGTTAGGAATCAAATAGTTTTAATATGAAATTACAATCTCTCTCTCTTTAGCTTGTAATTACATTAATCCCTTAAAAAGTGAAAACCTGTCGATGAAAAAATGGGATTTGAGAGGAGCTGAAAGCCACTTGACTCTAAGGAGAGGACCATCCGCTAGCGGATCAGAAAGATTTGTATGGAATGTTCTACTAAAATCGATATAAAATATGTAGCTCGGTTACCTTAAAGAGTATCTCGAGTTCAATATAACATAAATCGAATTCATAATATGTAACTCAGATGAATTAAAAACTAGCTCAGATACATTAAAAACTAGCTCGGGTACATAATATGTAGTTCGTATACATTAAAGAAATAAGAAATTTAGAGATTTTTTAGAAATAGAAGGGGATATTGGAAATAAGGAAAATATAAGATTGTGTATTAAGTAATTTTTCCTTTATTTTGCTCACACTTAATTGATATTTAACAGTCCAAAAAATTATAATTTCCAATTTCTTCCATAAAGTATATAAATATTTTTGGGAAATTTAGCTAACTAGTCAAAAAAACCAACTTATTTAGTGATAATAATTTAGAGCTGTCAATATGGGCTAGCCCACCCCATCCGGGCTAACCCATACAGGCTTTGACATTTTACGGGTCAGGCCGGGCTAGCCCATTTTTTGCATGGGCCAGAAAACGGTCGGCCCAACCCACAAGTACGTGGGCTACAGGCTTGCCGGGCCAGTCCACTTTTTAAAAAATTATATTTTTTTAAAATAATTATTAAATTAAGTTATAGATCATAATTTTAAAATATTATCATAAATATAGACAAAACAATATTACTTGATGCTAATGTTACTACTAGTTAATTAAATCCACAAATAAAATTAGGGATAATTTCAAAGACCTCCCTCTAGGTTTTGCTCTATAACACTCACCTCCCTTGTGGTTTACGATGTTACGTCTATCTCCCTTATTTTCATTTTCTTGTAACCATTCTTTAAATCTATTTAAAATAAATAAAATTTAATTTAGATTTGACAATTTTACCCTTATATATACAAATTTAGATCTAAATTTCAATGATTTATCTCTATTCATTGGATCATATTTCTTCTTCGCTCGTAAAATTGTTTAACTAGACAAAATTTGATTGTTCTTATCAACTTTCTCTTTTGAGGAGTTCATTTTTATCTTCTATTTGAAGAAATTGTTGCTGAAAAATGATGGATTATTGTAGGGGAAAATCTACATGAATTGATAAAGGTGAAATGGATATGAAGATTTAATATTTGGTGAAAATGGTGAATCAACTTGAATTGAAACTTTGATCTTTGTTTGATAAAAAAACATGTATTTGTGCTGATTTATTTTTAAAATATTTGTTAAATAAGTTATTTTTATATAATATTTATTAATATAAAGAAACTAATATAAAAAGGGTAAAATAATCAAATCTAAATTAATTTATATTTATTTTAAATAGATTTATAGAATGGTTACAAGTAAATGAAAATAAGGGAGGTAGATGTAATATCGTAAAATCACAGGGGAGATCAGTGTTAT
Source organism: Solanum sitiens (assembly GCA_016801875.1). Classification (NCBI taxonomy): domain Eukaryota; kingdom Viridiplantae; phylum Streptophyta; class Magnoliopsida; order Solanales; family Solanaceae; genus Solanum; species Solanum sitiens. Next base: position 834,029 of record JABWTJ010000275.1, read on the forward strand.
AGAGCGAAACTTGGAGGGAGGTCTCTGAAATTATCCAATAAAATTATCTTTATAGTAGTTATTAAGTTTTTTTCCAAGAAAAGATATAAATATCTAAATATAAATATTAACTTAATTGTTTTGAATTTGGACTCTCTCTAATTTTAAATTTTAATATTATATTATATTTTTTAATTAATTTATATTGGCCCATGGGCCGGCCCTACCTATATTTCTCAAGCCCCACAAATCAACAGGCTTATTCAGGCCGGGCTAAAAAGCCCTTTTCTTAAATGAACTTCAAAAATCTTAGCCCACCCCTATTAAATCCCGGGTTAGGCCAGGCCGGCCCAATGGGCCTAGCCCATATTAACGGCTCTAGATAATATCCATACTTTAATAATATTAGTAAACATGTCAAAAATGTCATTATTTTAAAAATAAATAATTATTCTGATATTATTAATATTTTCTCTCTCATTATTTACACCTTTTTTTTCTCTCTCATAGATTACACATTTTCCTATTTTTATTTTTTATGTAATTGGATAGATATTAATGATATTTTAAATTTTATCTCTCTTTTATTAACCTTATCAATTTCTCTCTCATCTCTCTTTTATTAACCTTATCAATTTCTCTCTCTATATTTATTCATAATCAACTCCCCAAATTTATTCTCTCTTTTCTTAAGCTTCTTTTTATTTTCTCTCTCTAACATTCTTTCAAAATCAATTCCACAGATTTTCGAATTTTTTTATTTTCTATCATTCTCAATTAATTTCATTTAAAGGTTTGATTTGAAGATTTACATTGATTTGGGTATTATGTTCTTCATATTCCTTAATGATTTACTTACTGATTTTAGTGTTTTTTTTGATTTTTTTTTTGTTTTGTTGTTGTTCTTAAAACAATTTTTAGGGTTTCATAATACAAAATTATCTCTTCAATGGACTCTTTCAAGAGAGTTACTAGAGGTATTGGACAAAATAATCTAAGTTCTTTCGAGTTCTCATCGTTTAAATTTTTTTTCACTCAAGAAATAAACAACAATGTAGGTTCCGCTTCTAAATCTAAGGAGGATATACGACGGGGAAAAATGCCTGAATCCGTAGTTGTGCAAAATCCCACACAAATTCGTAACCATGAAGTTGAAGAAGATCAATTTTTTGGAGAAGAGGTATTTTTTTTTTTTGCATGTGCTGTGTATTGCATGTTTAGTTTAATTTGTTTAGTAATTTTTAAGATTCAAAAAAATAAATGTTACAATGCGTTTGAAAGTGTATATGGAATTTTTAGTCTGTTATAGTTACTATGTATTTTTGTATTGGAAATTTTTTTAAAATGTCATATATTTTTAGTCTGTTATAGTTACTATGTATTTTTGTATTGGGAAATTTTTTAAAATGTCATATATTTATTGTATTTTGTGTTCTGTTTTTTTTTTTTTTGTGTGTGTTAGTTGTCAATGTAATACATTTTATGAGCTTGATTGTGTATTTACTATTATCGAATACATTTGTAAGTGTATATGGAATTTTCATCCTGTTATAGTTATTATTTATTTTTGTATTTTCATAGTTTTAATGTTTTTTGTATTCACTGTTATAGTTAGCATGTATTTTTGTATTTAATATGTTTATTGTATTTTGTGTTCTGTTTTTCTTTTGTGTAAGTTATGTCAATGTTACACATTTTATAAGTTTGATTGTGTATTTACTATTATCGAATAGATTGGTAAGTGTATATGGAATTTTCATTCTGTTGTAGTTATTATTTATTTTTGTATTTTATAGTTTTAATTTTTTTTGTATTCATAGATTTGGAAGTGTATATTGAATTTTGTTGATGTTTTAGTCAGTATGTATTTTTGTATTTCATAGTTTTATTGTATTTTTGTATCCATAGATTTGGAATTGTATATTGTATTCTATATTCTGTCAGTATATATCCATAAATTCATTTTGTATTCACAATAGTAATTCTTCATATTTCATAGAAGTCCCTTAACATATACATATACAAAACAAATATTGAAAATGTATCTATTTAAGAACAAACGCTTACAACATACATACATTGATCATATTTGTTTCGTTAAGGAATACAACTTATTCAAATAGTTATACGTTATCCATAATTCATACAATTTACAACCAAAACAGAATACGAACGAAAACAAAAACGGACGGAAACAGACTACTTTTTTAAAATTATACGAAACCTGAATACTACGCTTTACAATTATTTTCAATTACACTTTCAAATTTTTTTTGTACTATATCAATTTCAAATATATGAAAACAGAATATGATTAACAATTATATCAATTATAAACAATTAGAAAAAGAATAAGGAAGAAGCAATTATCTCGTCGAATTTGTATGGAAATCTTGAAAATCAAAAGTTGAGAGAATTCATCAGATTTTGGGAGTGTCGGTTGTTTTTTTGAATTTTTTGATTTTTTGTAACTGATGAGAGTTTTAAGCAATACTTCCATCTTTAGTTTTTTTTCTCTCCCCTTAATTTCTCCTTTCTGTTTTAAATATTTGTCTTCTTTCAATTTAAACAATTAGAAAATAGATTAAAAAGATACATAATAAACTAAAATTATGACATTTTTACTAAATAATGAAAGTATTGACAATGAGTCCTCTTAAATAACAAAATAATGACATTTTGAAAATTTTCCCAATATTTTTTGGATCAAAAATATTTTGGGCTTAATGGATCAAGGGATAGACCTTATGGATCTAAAGGCCCAAACGAAAATTGGATAAATACACAAATAAAATAGACTACAAATGAGGGTCCATATTTTTAATTAATTGCAGTTTGCTCTTCTCCGTTTCTTTCTCCGGCGAAACCTGATGTAAGTTTGTTTCTTTAATTTTTTTTTTCTTCTCTGAACGTGAAAATTGCAAATTGGGTTTTAAAGTTTTGTGTATATTTGATGATATATGTAGGAAAAATTAGTTCTTGATTGTTCAAATAGTTGTATTTCAATGGTACCCCAAAAGTGTGTTTATTTAGCTGCTACAATGCACTTTTAATGGTAAAATAATGGAAATGTATACTTGGGTTTTGTTGTTTTGTGTCTATTTCTTGACATATGTAGGAAAAATTGATTCTTGATTGTTCAAAAGTTGGATTTGAAGTGTATTTGTTCAGTTAAGTTTGTGGTTATGTTGTGTATGTTACCTGTTTGATGAAATGTCTATGAAAGAATTTGGGTTTATTTCATTGTTACAGTCTTACAATCAGTCAATACATTAACTATAGGTCAGTTATTACTTATTAGGTCACTCAGCCTTTAGTTTTTGGATTCTATGTTTTTTTATATATATATATATATATATATAAGTGGCTAAGGAGTATGAACTAACACATGCACATTTTTTTGGCATTGACCCCCTACCTTGTTACTAAAACTTCAAAATATACTTGAGAGGAGGGCTACGCCATATCTCCCTAGTTACACATCAAAAGATATTTCCGGACTTCAATTGAACACTTCCTTAGAGAGAACACTACTGATTAAAGATGTTCTCAGCAAAAAATGAAAGGGGATCTTTTAGCCTAAGTCCTTGAGGAACATCATAAGTAAATAAAAGGTACTAATTTTATATTGGATACATTCAGTATGAAGGTACTACCAAGGGTCCGCCACTACTATGCTATACGAAAGACAACGATCGTTCATGTTTTGTGTATATTTATACTTCTGCTGCTTGCAGCTCCCTCTTTCTTTACCATTGTTGTGTTTCATTTATGTCTGATTCTGAAGTTGGCAAGCTGAGCTTTGTCCATTCTAGTTAGTGCTCTAGCTTCATGTGGAAGTTCCTGCAATGAGATGAACTATTAGCTGCACCCAAGTGTGTGATCTAGCAAATCTCAATAGTGGAAAAATTGCTAGGAGATTTCTACATGTACTTGTACCTGTGCAGATGGAAGATCATATTTTTCTCGATTGTGCTCTTAGAGAATTTTATTTTACTTTTCATTCTTTTCTAATGTTTTCACAGGGAACGTTGACTTGCATTAACAGACTAAAATAATTATTATGCTTCTCTGCTTTGTAGACGAACTGAGATTGTCTAGAGGTATTGAGGGGGATTTCATTTAGCTGAAGAAATGGTGGGCTGGGAACGTCATCTTCAGTGCATACTTCGTCAGGCTGGGAAGAGATATCAACAAAATCTAACTGTTCCTTTCAATTCATTGTTTCACTCAAAGGCAACTCCAGTACTCGGTAAATCTTAGTTTTCTGTGTGGAGTATGATAAAACTGATGTTAGGAGTGTCTCATGATCAGTGTAAATAGACGATGCAACAAGAGTAAAAGCAAATTGATTATGGGGTTCAAAGATCTGCTTTTAATTGCCTTCAAGTCCTTTTCATTTCTGATGCCTAAAGTTATACATCAACTTGTTTGATAGTTGAACATAATGCATTTTCTAGGTGAAGTGCCTTATTTACCAAGGCTGCAGAATACACTTTCCCCTTGCATCTCAAGGCCATTGTACCAATATCTACAACATCTGGTAATACTTAAAATGTCCTTTATTTGATCTATTGTGCCCATTTATGGTGTGCTGAGTTGATATTCTGTGATTGTGTTTTTCTTGTTTCAGTGGGATAAACATTTTATGTGGTAGAGCTTCATGGTAACAAAAAATTCATTAGTTGGAGATCTTATCTTATTTTCATAGTTGTTAGGGTGTTAGACTAAATCATGCGTCATTCAAGCAGCTAACTCCTGCATTGAGATATTTACAAAACGATTGAAATATGAGTACCTTAATGTACACATAGTTACTACTTATCAAGAAAGTCTTATGCACATACACTAATAGTTATATCTATAAAAACATTAACACTATGTTTTCTTAAAAATGCTTTTTTTATTTTGACATCTACTTCTCCAGTATAGATATGCCTATTCAATTACTTATAATGACTTACAACTTCCAAGCTACAAAAGGTACTTTTGCCTCTTTTTTCGTTATTTTTTTTTATAATTGTGGTGTCGGGGCTTATGTTCTTTAGCTATCAAATGATTCACCTGCAAAACTAGAATTTAATTGGTTAAAACAGTTCCATTGTTTTTGAACGTTTATTTTACTTTTGATAGGGTTTATCTAGTTCAAGGACATTACTTGCAGACGATGCAACACCAGTTTCTTCTCCATTAACACCAATGTTACCATCAAGTACGGGAAGTACAGAAGCAGAGAAAGCAATTTCTAAACCTTCAAAAGTTCAAGCTATTTTGAAGGGTATAAAACAGGTATGAGATGCCACAACCTTCGGGTTTTATGAGAATTATATGTTTTATTGCTTCTTTCTAGATGGATTTTTTAGATCTTTCTTCTTCACCTTACATAGCATGCACCTGCTTCTACCTTTAACCTAGCATTACCTGCTTAGGAAAGTCTCCCAAACTCCTAAATGTCTTCTTCCAGATTCTCTCCTTACAGGGCAGCCATCCACACATTTTTTCTTCCAGATTCTCTCTGTCGGCCAAGGGAGTTGGCCTTATTTACAGGAAATAGTTCTCCACGATTAAGATTGGTTGAGTTGCTTTTCTTTTTTGATACCTTTGGTGTTGGGGACAGTTTACATGCACCTCATTTAATCCATCCTTTACCTGTTACCTCTCACCAACGTAGTTATCGGGTAACTCTACTCACCAAGGTTTTGGACAGATCTGAAGAATTCACCAGTGTACACAATTTGCACTTTATTGGGATTCGCTTGGTTCTCTTTGACCACTTGGCCAGCCCCTCAGAGACTGAAACATTTATTTTTTTTCGGAATTCTCTCTTTATCATCTTCGGTCGATTTTTCTTGACAAATTTTGTTCCCAATCTATTGTAATCCTTTGTATCAGCAAATCTCTCTCCTCTTAAAAAGGACTTATTTCAACTTTTATATCAAATCAACTACATTTGAGTCTAGAAATAGTTGTGGTTGCCTATATGAATCATCTACTCTCAAAGAATTGATCATAGTTAAACTACAGATAAACTTTTTCTTGGCGACTATTAACATACTACAACCCTCCTTTAATTGAGCTTGGAGTTAGCTATGCTTTGTGGAGTTTGAGTGGTTCATCATTTCAAGCAGTTTGTTGGGGCTTTCTACATTTATAACTTGTCCCTATTTTACAAGTCATGACATCTCCCCTTTACCTTCTGTGATCTTGTCTGATTTTCAGATAAATTTTCCAACTTGGAAGTGCATGTGGTAGTTATAAAACTCTGCTGTTTGTTAAATTGGGATCACTAACAATCTTTATTGATTTTACTCCCACCAGCAGCAACTGCTAATAATCCTAGACCTGCTATTCCTTTGTATTTTAACGTGTTGTCCTTTTCAGAGCCCAAAGAAGGTGAACTTGGTTGCTGCATTAGTTCGTGGTATGCGTGTTGAAGATGCATTGTTACAGTTGCAAGTGACGGTAAAGCGAGCTGCCAAAACTGTCTATCAGGTAAGGCCACTGCAGATCTGATATTAAAAGTAATTGCTTCTATGACAAATATATTGCCTATGGTTCCGTCAAAACAGGAGGCCACATATCCACAAGAAAGCACACCAAGCTGTATACTAACCTCGACAAGTGTTCTTTCCCAAACACCAAAGATCAAGGCCCCAAGTTGTACTACTATTGTCTAACATGAGAAGTATAAAGAAGTTGATTTCTCATAGTTCAAGTGTACATTTGTCGTGTAGGTTATACACTCTGCTCGGGCAAATGCAGTGCATAACTATGGATTTGATCCGGATCGTCTTCTTATTGGTAAAATGACAGACAATAACTTTACATGTTTTATCTCATTTCTACCCTTGGAGTACTTCATCCTTATTCATGTTTGATGCAGCTGAGGCATTTCTTGGGAAGGGACTCTTTAAGAAAAGGTTGTCCTACCATGCTAAAGGAAAGTGTGGAATGATGGTGAGGCCAGAATGTAGACTGACAGTGGTTCTTAGGGAGATAACACCGGCAGAGGAGGCCGAGATAGCTAAGTTGAGAGTACACAACTTCAAAAAGCTAACTAAACGTGAAAGACGTCTTGTCCCTCACAAGCTCATTGAGACTACTCCAATATGGAACCGCAAGAGCAAAGCTAGAAGTAGTGGCACAGGTACTGTTGCTGAATGAGCCACAACCTCGTTGTAGTACTTCTTTTGTTTCTAGAAACCAATGCAAATTACATAAAGATCAGTGGTTGATGAAAATCCATTGCATCTCATCACTTTTTTTTTTGTAAGAGCTGTAACTTAAGTTAATCCCTGGTTTCTGTTTTCTTTTTGCAAGGCAACACTCTCTCCTTTATATAGTGTCGTTGAGTACCTGTATTTTTATCGATTTAACTATCTGGTACCTGAAATTCATTGGCCCAATAAATTTTGATTCGTCTTGGATAAGCATATGCTAAAGGTTGAAGGGGAGTTTCGGATTAATGATAGAGTTGTCTCTATATGATAGTTCATGGGTTCAATGATGCTAGCATTAGGGTAGATTCTTAGCATCACACCGGACCTTGTGTGAACGTGAGATGCTTGGTGTATTAGATTGCCTCAGGCAAACGTTAACCGCGAGGGGGTCAACACTCTTCCTATTGAGAGCGACTCGTGCGGGAGTAAAACAACTTGGTTTAGCTCCTCTGCTACCAATGTTGGTATAGCCCGTCATTTTTTGGTATCAGAGCCGAGTGATGTGATTGCGGTCCATTACGGAGCTTTGGCTCAGCGTTCCGTTGGCTCCCTGCGGGTAAAAGCCTTAACGAGCGACTCGTGCGGGAGTAAAATAACTTGGTTTAGCTCCTCTGCTACCAATGTTGGTATAGCCCGTCATTTTTTATGGAGCATTCTATTCTCCTTCTTTTCTAATAGTTATAAACATGTGATATGCTATCTTTTTTCATGAATCAAAGATCAAATTTTGCTAATACAAACAAATATTTTGCCATTATGATAATTTCCTTGGGGTCAAATTTGTAATAACTATGCATAGTCGATCCCGTCAATATTGTTGCAAGCACATGTATAAAGTAACTCTACCCACCAATACTTAAGCAGTTGAAAAGAAATCACCTAGCATATGGGAAACAACAACTCTTGATACAACTTACAATATATAAAGGAATCAACTATTTTTGTTGTTTTTCTTTCTTTTCATTCTCAATCATGCACTCAACAAATGCAGATGGAAAAGATTCTTTACACTACACATGAAAAGAGAAAAACTAGCTTTGCAATCAAAAGAAGTTATTGAACAATAGGATTTCAAATAACAAAAACTAATACAAGCAATTAACATGTCTTGGCTTTACACATCAAGATCTCTGTGTCTGATGATCTCGACGCCTAAGTAGTCAACAGGTCCTTGAACAGCCACATGAGGCTTTCCGAACTTGAACACGAACAGCAGATACCTGTAGATACATGTTGAGGGTTGTAGAAGCTATGAGCTCCGCCTCATCCTCTAGTCAATATGCTTTTCTTTCATCTCTTTCTTCGTTTATGGTTTGGTATCCTGGTGTCGAGGCATAGAGTAACACACCAGTTGTAAAGATATGACACTTGACCTAACTCAACCCCAAATGCTAGCTTATAGGGGAAAGATTTTTAAGTCCATATAAGGAGACCACTAGTCCATTCCCGAACCAATGTAGGACTTTTATCCACTCTAACACAATCCATCCTGAGATTGGTGGTTAAACTCTACTAATGACAATACTATAGGAGAGGTCAACAAATCTAGTGTGTAGAGAGACTGAGGAGGGTAGAGTGTACGTATACCTTATCCCTACCTTTGAGAAGGTAGAGAGGTTGTTTCTAAAAGACCCTCGACTAAGCAAACAGTGAAAAAGATACAATAGCAATAAATAGAAACAACAACAAAATAATAAGATACTGAAACAACAAGTAGTGATATAAATCTAAAAATAAGGGAAAGAAACGAATAATACTAAAATTTTAGGAAAGGGAACGAAAAACGCCTCACCACTAATCAACCTTCTATTCTACCATGATCTTTACACATAATTTGGTCTAACATGATCTCTTTCTTTTTGGTTTTTGCAACGATTTACATTTGAATAGACATTTAACTAGCATTGCAGGATGCAATATGGCAACAAAGTTAGATTTTTTCAGTATATTCGTTTCATGTTGGTCTTGGGTTTGAGCCATGAAATCATTGATGTTTGGATGCAACACTTCCCCAGACACTACTTGAACGCAGAGGCATATCCAGGATTTTGAGATGATGGGTGCACTATTATGAAAAGGTGGATCTAAGTATAAATTTGATCGGTTTAACATTTAGGTTCTTATAACTAAAACCATTAAAATTTTAAAATTATATGTCCAGTATTAATTTTTATCTATACAAACCACTTAGAGAGCCGTTATCCAATTTTAGAAAGGAAAATAAAACAAGATAAATAAATAATTTAAATTTCTAACAATACTTAGAGAGATGCACTCAATCATCATCCCACGACATTATATGATACTTCAACTATGACACATCTTCAGGAGTGGAGCATGGGTTCACGTGAACCCGGTGACCCCTCCTGGATACGCCTTGGCTTGAACGCGGAATATTTTGTGCACTAAGACTAACCAATAGCAAGTCATATAAATTGAGACAAATGAAGTAATTTCACATAAACTCTCAATTTTTCCCCTTTTATGACTTTGTACCAGAGTTGCATTTCAATTTGCAACTAAATGAACACAAAAAGACAATGCCTTAACATTGTTAGTATATATTATTAAGAAGCAATTGAAACCCATTGCACTAATCCAAATTGTTTGCACAATCAACAATGTTTAAAGACCCAAAAAAAAAGTATTATCAAATTTTGCAGAATATAAGAAGTAATGAAATGCTGCAAACAAAGAGAAACTTTTTTAAGTACTTACTGGTGCTGGCTGATGCCATGAATGTTGTAAAGTCAACAAAATTGCTCAACAGAAAAAGCCTCTTGGTAGCTGGTGGGGGTGAGGGATTGGGGGAAGTCACAATGAAAATAGCATAAAATAACAATCGTCGAGTCGTAAATTATTAGTTTCATTTTCAAATTATTGATAGTCTTAAAAATATAGTTTTACTTGATTAACTAAATTTTTATGTACCATGATCTGCCGCACCACAAAATTTGGGGTCAAGCAGAAGTGGTCAATTATATTCCAAAAAATTCATGAACTAATATAAATAATAAAACTAAGGTAATCCTGATTATTTTTTTTTGTGACCACCAAACTCCAAAAACACTATGTTATGCCTATAAAGTCAATGAGTATCATTCACTAGGTCATTTCAAATTGACCTATAAAACTTGGGACCAAACGAAATCGGACGGTCTGCAAAATTTATGGACTAACATTAACACATGAAAAACTAAGTGCAGAATTGTGACCTCAAAAGTCCTTTGTCCTATAGCAATAATGAATATCATTCACTAGATCGATCATATAGACCTATTCTTCTTTTATTTACTACATTAACTAGTTAACAACACACTATTTATACAGATTTTATTCTTATTTTGTGAAAACATAAAGAATATTGTCGATAAATCTTAATTTAAGTAAAATATTTCAAAGGCATACACCAAAAATAATATAGTAATGAAGATGTCCTAATGAAAAAAAAGGGAAACTAAAACATATAATTATACCTATATTAAAGAAAATGAAAATCATAGTTTATGTAACAAACTCAATAACTAGACCAATGCAATTCAAACTAAAACAACGGATAGATATATTTCACTAACTTGTAATGAAATTACAAAGGAATCTAAGTACTAAAATGAAAACTGAAGAACAGAGATAGAATAAAGGGATGAGAATCAGAACTGATCAAAGAAAAAGGATGAGGAATACACATACTCTATAACAGTTTTGCCTAAACTGTTCTTTCTCATTGTCATCCCTTTAACTAGTTGTTTATTGGGCCTGGGTCCCAAATCAACCTTTTGTAGGCCTTCTAATTTTGCTGCTTCTTTTCGGCCCTATAACTAGTTGTGTGGCATCCGTATAGGTTTTGACATTGGGCCGAGGCTGGTTCATAACAATACTCTCCATCCTCAATAAGAACCTTGTCCTCAAGGTTCGAGTAGAGAACAATGTTAGTATCGTGCACCCCACAAGTTGTAGCGAAGAGAAACTGTGCAATGTTGGCAAAAAATAGTATGTGATCTTGTATAATTCTTGTAACAGCCACCAACCCCTAAACAACAATAAAGATTGTCTGCTCATTACCAAAACGTTCGAGTGCAAACAGGCTCTTTCCAACCACAACTGTAGTGTAAGCTTTAGCAACCTTAATTTGAATAGCATGTATAACATCAGTTGCATATTCAAATGGAGAACACATGACCCAAGAAGCAATCAACCCACTGATATGTGCCATATTTTCTAAGAGAAAAACTTCTTGCTTGTAACGTACCTTGTGGAGACGTGCATAATCATAGCAACGAGCATAAACACTTGCATTAGTAGCGATATACTTTGGTCTAAACAATATGGCATAGTTCTCCAGTTGTGTGCAATCAATATAACCAGTGCTCGCATCAACTTTCCATGATATGGTCTTGAAAAAATGTGTGACATCAAAAGACTTTTCCATGTTGTCTGATAATCATGTGCAATATGTCGACTCTGATATGGTCTCTCGACTATGCCAATATACTCGCTTACTCCATAGTACCATGTACTGAGATGCCCTCCTCTGTAGGTGATGGTAAATAGTAACATCAGGTTCACTGAAGGGTTATGCTCAAGACCCTTCCATTGCCTATCTTCTTAAGTATAAAATATAAGCACAATCTGGATGAATGTGTTCAAATAGTGCATTAATCCATATATGTGCTAAAAGAAACTCCAAGGAACTACTGAAGCGTTCAGATGCATCAGTACCTATATGTTGCCACTCAAGACCACAAACGTGTTCAATCCGCCATGTAACTACAAAAAATAAGAATAAATAAAATTACTATTTTGGAACAGATTCTCGTTGGTACAGGATCAAATGGATAATTTGCAAAGGTGAGAGAAATAACAAAACCTGGTGAGGAATAAGAATAAGGTTGAAGAGTCATGCTCCAGCCATAACCGTTGTTTGGCGAAAGGCTGTATAAAGCCTTTGTGAAAATATTGCATACAAAACTATATGCCACTGCAATTTTGGCACAAGAAGGAATCTCTTGATACATGTTCTCCAAACATCCTTCATCTCCACGACTCCAAAAACAACAGAGATGGCATCCAGCACATCATCTTTGTTGACTAGAATATTGGGAAATATATCATCATCAAGATATGGACCAGGATCAAAGACAAGATACAATGAGGTTGGTTTTGATACATGAATACCAAACATAGCAAACAAGAGCACATCATCTTTGTTGACTAGGATATTGTTACACCCTCGAAATGAACTAGGTTGAACTTGAGCTTCACATGAGTTTCACGAGTTAGTGATAAGTTAAAATGATGTATTTTAGCATTAGAAGTCAGTTGGTGAAGTTTGGAAGTCAAACGTCAAGGGACGACCAAGACTTTCGGAAACTAGCCTTGTCTGTGCACTATTGTGTCCTTGTATGTTGTAGGTGTTTTTATGTGTTTTATGGAGTCTAAAACTTGTAAAAAGACTTTTAATAGGTAAAATGAAGTATATAGGGTCGAAACGTCCAGGTATGACCCCCCAAGAATAGCCCTAGGGGTCCACGAAGGGACCCCACCTTTGGCCAAGCAAGCTGCCCAAGGCAGCAAGGCTTTTGTTCCTTGGTGGAACACTGGCGCGTCGCGGACTTGGTCTAGCTTAGGCCAAAAGTCTTGATCTGCAACGCGGCCACGTCGCGGACTCCCCTGTCTCGAAAATTATTTTGAAAAATCTTGCGGGAGCAGCTCCGCGACGCGGACTTGTTCTCCAACGGTAACTCCAAAAATTTAAGTGAAGTTTGACTTGTCTAAAATGGTCCAATCAATCTAGGGGTGTTTTGGGTATTTTGGGGTGTGTTATATACTGATTTTAGGTCATTATACACCCATTACCCCAACCAAAAACCCCAAGACCTCATTAAGAAATCAAAATTTCAAAACCCTCAAAAGTTGTTCTCTCCCAAAAAGCTCTCCCAAACTCCATTGAAGTTAGAACTCAAGGTGGAGCTAGGTTTGAAGGTTGTGGACGTTTTCTTCACCAAATTTTGTGAGTTTCTTCATATTAAGGTATGGTAGTTCATCCTTGACTCTTCTTTCATTCAAGGATCCCTTTTCAAGACTTTTCAAAAAGGATTTCAAACTTCAAACTTCCTTATTCCTTGACTCTAAGTATGGGTCTTTGCATGAAAATGTTTTAATGATTAAAATGAGTTGTTCTTAGTGTTAAATGATGATTTTAATGTCAAAACCCCAATGGAATCATATCTATTCTTTTTATCAACTTTTAGCTTATGAAATGGGTTTAATGAGCATGATTAGATAATGTTAAAGTTATTATTTCTTGGTGGTTTTATTGAGTTTTAGCTACTGCCCTAAGGGCTATTTTATGATGGATTATTGGATAAATTGTGGATAGGTGGTGAAAGCTTGGACGAATGGTAAGTTGGCTATGTGAAATGCTCTTGAGTGGTATGATCCACCTTTGCTGGCGGTGTTTACTTGAAGTTTATGAAGTTATATGTGTATTATGAGAATGACCTTGAAGGCGTGATATGTGGAGTGAGGTGATAATTTTGATATGTATATGTATGCTAGGTGTTAGAAGGTTGATATGAGCATCTCGAAGGATTTATGTCTAAATGAAGTATGCATTTGAGATGTGAAGTATGATAATGTGTGAATTGTGATAAATGTGGGTTTGAGCATGTCTAGAAGTCAATGTTATGAATGACGGTCATTATGTGAAAGGTGTGCTCACATGTACTTACACACACTTGAATGCATGAATGAAGTCAATGAATGAAAATGAGGGATTGTAGGGTAGACACTCTTCGTGAGTAGAGATGAAGTGTCTAGACCATCCCTACTATTCCTAAGTATGAAAAGGGGGATTTTGGGATGAACACTCTTCGTGAGTTGAGATGAAGTGTTTAGTAGCAACTTCACTATTCTCGATGAGCTTTCAAAAGATAGGTTGGAGGTTGGATACCCTTAGTGAGTTGAGATGGGGTATTCAATAGTTATCTCTTAACCTATAGTCAATGAATGTTTAAGACTTTGTGGGGGAGTTATGCTTAGCACCGAGAGGATTTGAAGAAGGGGTGGGTACACTTCGTGAGTAGAGATGTTGTATCCAATGTACCTCTTGAGATGGGTGATCCTCGTTAGTAGTGAATGCGTTACTTAGTAGCAATCTCCTTATCTTTTAACTATGCACCTGCGTAGGTGTATTTATTGGAGAATCCATGTAAAGGCTAAAGAATATGACCCTACCTTAGGCAAGTAGAGATCCCTCATCCGATAAGGGTAGTACCGGGATTCCATGTCAAGCTCTCATGGTCTATGTTGGTTAAAGCTAGCCTCCACAAATGTATGTAAATGAACTAAGTCTCCTTAAGGGTGTACTACTTAGGGTAGGTGGTGGAATGGGACGCTACATATCCATTGCACAAGTAGACATTTGGAGGGAGTCTTGGTGTGTCCTTATATGAAATGTATGAATGGGTCATGATATGATGTAAACGAAAGTAATGTGACTTTATGTCTAATGTTAAGGAAGCATGTTGATATGATGTTTTGCATGGTGAAAGCTATTTATGTGAAGAATGTGATGTGCCTAGTCTAAGGTAATTCCTAAGGAACAGTAAGTGGAAGTAGTAGTATGGGATGCTACTTTCACATTGCACTAAGTGTGACTTGGGAGTTGTCTTAGAGGATGGTTCTTATGTGAAGTTCCTAAATATATGAATGTTTCTCTATTGTCTTTGGTATTGAATGGTGACTTGTATAAACGAAATGAAATATGCTTATCCTTAGTAGTCGTAAGGATCTCTTCAGTAGGTATTGAGGAGGTTGTATGGGAGATCTCCTTATGTCTTACTTAGGGGAGCCTTTGGAAAACTTGGGATAGGAGTAGTTCATGTGTAATTTTGGGTTTACTGTAATTATGTTCCTATGTTAGGAAAAATGGAAGTTTTACCTTATGTGCTAAGTGATGATACTAAATGATGTTTTGTAACTTAATTCATGAAGGTTTTATCAAAATAGCATGACTTGTATGTTTCAACTAAATTGTCCCTTTTTGCATAATCTCGCATAATGCCATACTTAGTACAATGTTTGTACTAACCCCATACTTTTCTACTCTATAAGTATAGGTTGGAGGCAAGTTGAAGGTTAGAAGGCAAGCTTGAGAATCGACTCTCTCAAGACCAAGTATGTCATCATATATTCGAGGGCATATTCTATGTTTCTTTAAGTTCTTCTTTAAGACTTATATAAGACTATTTATGTATTTCTTTTAATGAAAAGGGCCGTGTCCCTAAGATAATTATGCCGTGTCTTTAAGTTGGCTTGTGACGATAGATTATTCTTAGTATTTATAAAAGATGTTTTCCTTATTATTTATTTATCGTGAAAAGTTTTAAATTTCCGCACTACTTTTCATGTCTTATGTAATGAATGATAGTTAAGAGGCTTGTGCAAGACCTTCGAAAGGTTGAGTACACCTTGTTCCGACCTAAGGGTTGCCCTAACTTCTAGGGTGTACTTGCGGGTCGTAACAAATATTGGGAAACTATTCTGAATATCGTGCAGCAAATTCCTCAAGCGACCCCTGTATTTTCTCAACCTTACCCAACTCTCTTGATTTTGACAACAAGAAACCAGGAAGATATTGCTCTTGTTCTTTACCAACCCAAATGAAAGAATACCACAAGCTTGACATAATGAACTTATTATGATACAAGTTGTTCGAAGTGAGACAAAATACAATGTTTCTTGTAACTCTAATAAACATGGTAAGTAAACGAGAGCCATGATCAAATGGAAATGCTAACCCGAATTGATCAGGTGGAAACAAATGTGAAGTTAAGACAAGTGAAACAGGACCAAGTCTGCCAAGGTGATCAGTTATACCTCTGTTAGTAAGTTGGTTATATCTGCAAGTTGAAAGCAACTCCTCCGAGCATCGGGCTATTCCAATTTTATGTAGCATATTAAACATGGCAAAGTCACCGAAACTAGAAAATGGAGAATCAAACCATAATTGAGGTATTCCCACAAATGCAGGAACCAGTTGTCATTTTATTTCCAATGGTAAAAAGTTCTTCTTCCTCATTCTTTTCTTCATTTCCAACACCACTAACATAGTTGCTTTCCACAGTAGTATCAGTGTTAATCGTAAGCACCTTGTGTGATTCTAGAATAACATCCTTAAATGCTACGGAAAATTCATCGAACACATTGTGTGCCTGATTGTTTATGTATACAAGTGGCTCATTCAAGTGTTGTGGAATAGGGAAGTCCGCCTCCTCTTTGGTTTCACCCAAAATCGAATGAAAAATCTCCTCTTTTGCTTGATTTGCCAACATTTCAGCGCAGCCACTTTTAACTAGAATTGGTGCATACTTAACATCTACAACAATATCAATTGTTGTATTTAAATTGTCACCAAACACCTGGTGGGCAGAGTTCACTTTGTTGTAGTCCAACCGGGCATTCCATGACTGACGCGAAGGCGAGTTATCGATAGTGCTCCATGACGAAATAGTTGCAGCCCGTGCCTGAGAATCATTCACTGTGGTAAACTGCCTAAGAAAGGCAAATCGATTGTGAGGGGCTTTCCGACTTTGGAAACGAATAAACAATTTATCAACAAAATGATCCCAACCCGCAAGTTGTTTGTTTCGGAAGAGCCAACAATACCATTCCAAAGCCTCACCATCCAAATAGAATGAAGCCCAGGATAGTTTATGCTCCGATAATATGTCATAGAAGAAATACTTCTCCGTCTAAATCACCCAATCTAGAGGATTGTCACCACTGAAGCGACCCATGACGGGGGCTTGATATAGGTCCACCGTTGGTAAGTGGAATCAATGAAAGCACCAATTTGACAAACTCAATAGCTAGACCAATGTAATACAAACTAAAACAATCCATAGATATATTTCACTAACTCGTAATGAAATTACAAAGGAATCTAAGTACTAAAATAAAAATCGAAGAAAGATATAGAAGAAAGGGATGAGAATCAAAACTGATCAAAGCAAAGGGATGAGGAATACACATACTCTATAAAAGTTTTGCTTAATTGTTCTTTCTCATCCGTCATCCTTTTAACTAGTTGTTTATTGGGTCTGGGTCCCAAACCAACCTTTGTGGAGGCCTTGTAATTTTGTTGCTTCTTTTCGGCCCTATAACTAGTTGTGTGACATCCGTATATGTTATAAATTTGCATAAGAACTGCAACAGTTCAAGTTCTATGATAGTTATTTACTGTTTCTTAATTAGTTTTTTTTTTATCTTATGCTTAGGAGTTGGTTTACTTATAAACTCTATAATGTTTGTTTTATAATTAAGTAAGTAGTTTTGCTTTCATAATTTTTTTCTTTGTTGGTTTATCAAACTAATGTTCCTACTTGTTAAATAACAAAATAATATCATATTTTTATGTTTTTCCTTCTCTGAAAACTAACAATTGATATCAGAGCGTTTACTTCTTGAGGGATCTGTGAGTGATTTATCAAAGTTAAGATTGTAATCAATAAGACAAGTTTATCAATCATGGAAGCAGAATCAAGTTTTTTCCTAATGTCACCACCTGTTTTTAATGGTGAGAACTATCAAATTTGGCTGGTATGGATGGAAACTTATCTAGATGTCATGGATATGTGGGAGGCAGTCGAAGAGGATTATGAAGTTCCTCCGTTGCCTAATAATCCTACTATTGACCAGATCAAAAACCATAAAGACAGAAAACCAAAAAATCAAAGGCAAAGGCCTGCTTATTTTCAACGGTATTTTATTCAATCTTCACTCAAATTATGTCTTTAAAGTCAGCAAAAAACATTTGGCATTATCTCAAGGCTGAATACGAAGGGAATGAAAGGATTAGAGGTATGCAAAATCTTATAAATAAGAGATTTCGAGATACAGAAGATGAAAGAAACTAAAACCATCAAAGATTACACTGGAAGGCTCTTGAACATAGCAAACAAGGTAAGATTGCTTGGTTCCGTGTTTAACGATCCACGTACTGTTGAAAAGATTCTGTTAAATGTGTCGTAAAGATTTGAAGCAACCATAACTACTTTGGAAAACAATAAGGATTAGTCCAAGATCACCTTCGCAGAGTTATTGAATGCTTTGCAGGCTCAAGAACAATGAAGAGTCATGAGAGAAGAAGGAAATATCAAGAGAGAATTGTTTGTTGAGCCTCAAAATGGAGGCAAAAACAAATAGAAGAAGAACATGAAGAATGGTGAAGGCATTTCATAAAGTACTACCAAAGGAAAAAATGGACACTCAAAGAAATTTATCCTTCTTGTAAGCATTGTAACAAAAAATTTCATCCACCATATAAATGTTGGAGAAGGCCTGATGCTAGATGTAGTAAATGCAATCAACTTGGGCATGAAGCTGTCATTTGCAAGAACAATGATCAGCAACAAGAAGCAGATGCTTAAATTATTGATGGTGAGAAGGAAAATAAACTCTTTGTTGCTACATGTTTTTCAAGCAGATCATCGAGCGAGTGTTGGCTGATTGATAGTGGATGAACTAATCATATGACAAATTACATGTCTCCCTTCAAGGAATTGAAGTTCACGACTATTACTAAAGTCAGAATAGGTTGTTATTCCAAGTCATTCAGATGATCTAAACTGCATGTGTTGGATTTATTTTCTCAAGCATAAGTCAGAGGCTTTCGAAAGTTTAAAGCAAAAGTATATAATGAAGCTAACTGAACAGATAATGGAAAGGAATACACTTCTTACCAGCTCGACATGTTATGTGAGGAAGCAGGAATTCACATCATCTTACTACTCCCTATACTCCACAATAAAATGGAGTAAGCGAGAGAAGAAACATATACATTATGGAGATGACTAGATGCATGTTGCACGAGAAGAACTTGCCAAAGAAATTTTGGCCAGAGGCAACAAATACATCAGTTTTTCTTCAAAATAGGCTTCCCACAAAGGCAGTACAAGACCGAACTCCATTTGAAACTTGGTATGGATTTAAACAATTGTTAAATTTTCTTAAAGTGTTTGGTTGTCTTTGTTTTCCTACATTTCTCAGGTTAAACGAGATAAACTAGATAAATGGCATCTTTATTGTATATAGTTCAATTTCAAAGGCATATAAGGTCTTCCAACCACAAACTAAAAATATAATCTTTAGTAGAGATGTATATTTTATAGAGAATGAAGAGTGATGTTCAGAAGACTCGAAGAAATCTGTCCTTAACACTTCTGGCAAAGCAGGAAAGTATCCTACTAAGTTTTTTTGTAAAGAAAATATCACTCTCACGGCACGATGAAATGGTGGATCATTTATCAATCAAAGGTACTCGACAACTAGCTGATATATATCAGAGATGCAATGTAGCAGTATGTGAACCTGCTAGGTACAATGAAGCCAAGAATGATAAAAAATGGGTGGCAACAATGAAATATGAGTTGTTTATGATTGAGAATAACATGACTTGGGAGCTTGTTGATTAACCTGAAGATAGAAAGATAATTGAGTTGAAATGGGTCTTTAGAACCAAGCTAAATGTAGATGGTTCATTGAACAAACATAAAGCAAGACTTGTAGTTAAGGGGTATGCTCAAATTTTTGGTTTAGATTATTTTGATACATTTGCACCGGTAGCTAGGCTTGACACGACCAGGTTACTTCTAGATGTCAAATCAGCATTCCTTAATGACTTTCTTCAGGAAGAATTTTATGTTGAGAAACTTGAAGGCTTTGTGGAGAAAGAAAAAGAGTACAAAACTTATAGGCTAAGAAAGGCACTTTATGGACTTAAATAGGCACTAAGAGCCTGGTATGGTCGAATAGATGGCCATTTACTTAGCTTAGGCTTTGAAAAGAGTCTATCAGAATTTACTCTTTATGCTAAACATCATGGCATTGATATTCTTGTTGTGTCTATATATGTGGATAATGTACTAGTTACAAGAATCAATACAAGACATATCGAGGATTACAAGCAAGCCTTTGAGATGACTGATCTTGGTCTAATGTCTTATTTTCTTGGTGTGGGAATCAAGCAGTGAAACGATGAAGTTTCATTTGCCAGAAGAAATATGCTAAGGAAATTCTCAAGAAGTTCATGGAAGATTGCAAGTAGATGAGTACTCCTATGAACCAAAAAGAGAAACTAAGCAAGAATGATGGAGTAGAGAAAGTGGAGGAAACGTACTTCAGAGGTTTAGTCGGTTGTTTGATGTATCTCACAGTTACAAGATCGAATATTTTGTATGTTGTAAGCATTCTATTGAGATTCATGCATTGTGCTAGTGAGGTGCATCTAAAAACATCAAAACGAGTTGCCAGATACATCAAAGTTACCATCAATTATTGTGTCAAGTTTCAGAAAAAAATAGATCTGAAACTACTTGGGTATTCTGATAGTGATTGGGATGGATCCGTAAATGACATGAAAAGCACACCTGAATATTGTTTCAGTCTTGGCTCAGGAACGTTTTCGTGGTGCTCAAAGAAGCAGGACATTGTGGCCCAATGATCTACTACAGAGGCAGAATTTGTGGCTGCAACAACAACAGTGAATCAAGCATTGTGGTTGAGGAAATTTTTTGGTGATCTTCACATGAATCAGACAAAGGGAACTGAAGTATTTGTGGACAAACAATCTGCGATAGCAATTACTCATAATCCTGTATTTCATGGGAAAACAAAACGCTTCAACATCAAGCTTTTCTTCTCGAGGGAAGTACAAAATAATGGTGACGTGATTCTTCTCTATTGCGAAACTGAAGAGCAGCTGGCTGATATCTTCACCAAATCATTATCAGGCAATAAATTTCAACTTCTCAGGCAAAAACTTGGAGTTTGTAGCTCTTAAAGCAAGGAGGAGTGTTAGAAATATGCATAAGAAATGCAACAATCCAAGTTCTCTGTATTGTCGGGTAGTTATTTATTGTTTAGCAGTTAATTGGTTTCTATCTTATCCTGAGTTAGTTTTTTAATCTTATCCTTAGGAGTTGGTTTACTTGTAAACTCTATAAATATCTGTTTTATAATGAAGTAACTAGTTTTGCTTTCATAATTTTTTTCTTTATTAATTTATCAAACTAATGTTCCTACTTGTTCAATAACAAAATATAATCAGATTGTTATGTTTTTCCTTCTCTAAACTAACAATATAGATATTTACATTGGGCCGAGGCTGGTACGTAACAGTTGTCCACTTGTTACTAGTTGGGGTCTACGTGTTAAATGTTATTGTTAATGAAATTAGAGACAAAATGTGGGATCACTTTCATATATATTGCTTTTTATTAATTAACACTATGAACTTAGACCAAAACCAAACAAAAGAAATAAAGTGGAGCTTGGACTCTTCTTAGCTAGTGCCCAATGATGAGACACATGTTTTAGCCTAATGGACTTTTTTATTAAGCTCATCTTTTAGACTTTTTTCTAAAATATAGTATCATGTTATTTTGGAAAAGCAATTTAGAATATCTTATGACACTGATTTTAGAGCTAACTTGAGCCTAATTTAATTATCTTTTGTATGTATTGAGTGTTAATCAGTATAAATATTGATCATAATTCATAGAGTTGCAGATAAAATCATGACTTGAATACTCTACTTTTGCATGTTAATGCCCATAGAAAATATAATACTCTACTCGACAGGTTGTGTGCAACGTTATATATATTCGTGGCATATTTCTAATGAATCTATAAAAATTCACATAGAGACTAGTGCTATCATAGAGGTGAGGAAGCAATATAAACCACGGGCTACCATAGGAAATATTGCTTGAAAGAGCAGCGTCAATGAATGGTTGGGGTTTGGATTTTAGAGGTTGTGTGTTATAGGCTTATTGTAATTGGAGGGCTTATTTTAGACATTAGTCTATGTAGACTGATGTTAATCCAGTTATTCGTTTGTTTATGCTTCATTTCGGCTTCAGTTTCATATGATATGCTTAGATATGTTATGCCACGGGTTAGCTTGGGATCACTTGTGGTTTCAAGTATCGTGTCTCGGCTAGGATGTAGACTCACATCGTAACAGATATATATCAAGAATAGTATGTGGTGCAGAAGTATTTTGACCATAAGAGTTGGCTTCAAGCCTTCAACTATACCATTTCACATGATCTCAATGGCTATGCTTTTTCCAATTGAATTACAGTCTTAAATGATCTTGTAATGCTCTAGTATTATAGAATTAGTGGTGGCAAATGGGCGGGTCGGGTCAAATGTGGGCGGGTTGAAAATGGATAAACATAAAATGGGTAATCATTCAACCCGCCCATATTTGATATGGGTAAAAATGGGTTGGGTAAAATACTAGTTTACCCATATTTTATGAATAAATAGTACTTTACTTAAGAATTCAATATGGAGAAAATATTTTAGTTTTTTTTTTAAAACGAAATCTGTTGAAAATGCTTCATTTAGTTTTATTTTATTATAAAAAAAAAAAAAAACTTTTAAAAAAATTTCGGGGTTGGGGGGGGGGGGTGATAGGGGGCTAGCGGGACGAGGGGGGGGGGTCCAGGGTAGGGTGAAAAAAATTTGAAGTTAAAATATTTTTTAAACAAACTTAATACTTTTGAGGGTGGGGGTTGGTTGGGAGTAGGGGGTTGGGGTGGGGGGACGATGGTGGGGGGGTGGGTCCAGGGTGGGGTGAAAAAATAAATATATGAAGTTGAAAATATTTTTTTAAAAAAAACTTAATTTTTTTTTGGGTGTGGGTGTGGGTGGGGGGTGATGGGAGGACGATGGTAGGGATGAAAAAATGAAAATTTGAAGTTGAAAACATTTTTAAAAATAAATTTAAATTTTTATTTTTTTTGGGGTGGGGGGTAAGGGGGCTGGTGTGGAGGGTGGGTTGCGGAGGGGGGTACGGGGGGTCGAGGGTAGGAATGAAAAAATGAAATTTTGAAGTTCAAAATATTTTTTAAAAATAAACTTTAATTTTTTTTGGGAAGCGTGGGGTGGAGGTCGAGAGTTGAAATATTAATAGGGACCCATATATGAAAGTTTTGAAAAATCACTTCTAAAACTTGGTAACAGAAGATTTTTTGAAAATTTGGAGAAAACTTGCAATACCCATATTTGACTCGTAGTTTACCCATAATATACCCATATAATATACCATATTTTAATGGATAAAATATGGGTATAATCCCAAATATTACCCATATTTAAAATCATTCTTTCAACCCATATTTGATGGGCTATTTGGGCGGGTCAATCAAAATGGACTTAAATTGCCAGCACTATACAGAATTATTGAAACCATTTCATTGTTTGTCTTATGGAGTACTGTAAATCATCATATGTTGTTCTTGATTATAAGTTTGTAGATAAACTATGTCTAAGAAATCACACTACCTTAACAAAAGGGGACAATTCTGCAACATAATAAGCCTTTCGACGGGCATAGTACATATGGATACAACCAATTTAAGAGAGAAATACTAAGTTTCAGATACTGAATATTCCAAGATTTAAAAAAATATAAACTAGTCTGAGCCAAGAAGCAGATAAGTGAAAGGTTAACTTAAATGAAAATGAGAAGAAACCAAAATACTTGAAAATTCTTGCGAAAACTCTGTCTTGTGATATGCGCGATAAAAGAATCCAAATTCTATTTGAGAAGAACCCCCTTAATTTCTATGTGGTATACGCCTAACGGCTTGAAAGTTTTTTAAATGATCTTGTAATGCTCCAGTAATACAGAAAAACATAAAACATACGTCTTATTTCATCATATGTGTTTAGCATATGCAAACAACTGAGAAATACAAAGCAATTATCTCACTGATAACCATAAAAAAGTTTTAGATACTGAACATAAACAAACTTGAAATGAAAATGAGAAGTAACCAAAATACTTGAAATTTCTGGTGAAAAGCCAGTCTAGTCTATCTTGTGATATGCGCTATAAAAGAATCCAACTCTATTCGAGAAGAACCCCCTTTCTCTGTGGAACGCCTAACGGCTTCTCCCAATTCTTCTGCTCTTTTCCTAATCACATCACCTTCTTCTGATGTCATCAGCTTCCTCACGACATTCTCAATAGTGGATGCACTAATTAGCTCCTCGCGTTTGTCCCACTCTCTCACAATCAGGCCTATTTTCAACATTTCTGTCACCAAGAAACCATTGTTTGGCTGGTCACCATGCATAGGCCAAGCAGCTATTGGTACCCCCATTGTAATACTCTCTATGCAAGAATTCCATCCACAATGACTCATGAACCCGCCTGTGGAAGAATGAGCCAAGATTTCGGGTTGTGGTGCCCATTCTCTCACCACTAACCCGACCCCTTTTACTCTTTCCTCCAATCCTTCTGGCAACCCAAGTTTTCTAGCTTCACCGGTAAAGATATCTCCCCTATCGGCTTCTGTCAACACCCATATGAACTTTTGTTTGCTTTGTTCTAATCCCATTGCGATCTCCATGACTTCTCTATCGGAAAATGTAGTTGTTGTTCCAAATGATATATAAAGAACTGATCTCGGAGGTTGTTTGTTCAGCCACTCCAAACATATATTGTTGCTATTTGAGATATGATCAAGTACCTTAGTAGG
Organism: Solanum sitiens; assembly: GCA_016801875.1. Lineage (NCBI taxonomy): Eukaryota > Viridiplantae > Streptophyta > Magnoliopsida > Solanales > Solanaceae > Solanum > Solanum sitiens. The sequence continues at coordinate 858,786 of JABWTJ010000275.1, forward strand.
CAGAACTGGTCCAATTGCCCATTGTTGCTTACTATCTAGCAGATCAAGAAACTCGCCTTCAATTAAATTGCTTGTATTATGGATATCACCTGATCTAATATCCATATATGGACTCTGAAGAGCTATAAAGCTATTGAATTCATCAGGCAGCGCTCCTTCAAAGGGCGGTAGCTTTTTAAGCAATTCTTCTCCAAGTTGGACAGACATTCCACTAAATAAGCATGAAGAACAGTACCAATTGAAAGCTGAAATGCAATTAAATATATAGGATTCAACATTGGGAAATGAAGAAACATCCTGAACACTATATGACATTAATAGATCATGAACAACAATGATGCGTCTTGATTTGGAGGAGATATCGTGTAAAAAGGAAGCAATGAGGTCGCGTTGAAGCAAAGATGCATCCCATAATGGCTTATGATGTAATGGGAATTTGGTCAAGGCATCAAAGAGAGGCGGAGGTGAGGCAAATTCAGGAATTGGAATGTCATGGAAGTGGATTTTGGCTATATGTGAAGGATTTAAGGCGTTGGCACGAAGCCTAGCTTGACGGTTAAGTGTGGGAGAGCCAACATAATAGACTGGAAGATCATATGATGATGAGATTAAACAGGATAGTTGAAGAAGTTGATTGAGATGTCCTTGAGCTGGAAATGGAACCATGACTATAACTACTTCATGGTTTGGCAAATTCTCATAGCTACCCATGGAAGTAAAATGATTGGAATTTCGTATTTCTGTTGGATCCTCCTGATTGAGTTTTTGTCATGGAAGAAGCAGGGTTATATATTCAACATTTTTGTATGTATGACGTGAGAGCAAGAAAAGTAACTGGTCCAGAAGTATTGTGACCATAATTTTAGATTGGAAAATCTGAAACTTTATCTCTTGCTAGCTATTATGTTACTTCCACACATTAAAAGTAAAAATGTTGTGAAACACAACACAAGTTGACTTTATTGGAAGCATAACAATAAGTGGTTAATTTTGGATCCAAAGGTGGACGACAAAGGTATCAATAGGTGGATGAATGATGGTTTTGTATCATTTGTATATTTCAAGGATATTTTAGGTCCTTTTCCGTTATTTATATATATATATATATATATATATATATATATATATATATATATATAATTAAAAGTGGGACCAAAAAGTTAAAATAAAAAAATATCCATAAAATATTTAATGACTTATTGTTGGGTTTTAGCAAAGTGTGAATGAGAAATGAGAAGAGAAAAATGGAAAAGAGGGGGAACCAATTTTGGAGGAAAAATGAAAAGTCATTTGCAAAGTGCAAATGAAAAGTCATTTCTCCCATATTGGTAGAAGAAATGAAATTATTGTCCTTATATTAGAAAACACTTCCTTTACTTCTTAAAGGGCTAAGAAGAAGGTGCCCACTCGCGCTGTTGTGCACTTGGATTTGGATTTGGATTTTTGGACAAAATTTATTTCATCAATCTCATTAATTAAATTCTTTTTCCTAAATTCCTTTCTCTTATAAATTAATTTAGGATGTTAGTTAATTAGTTAATTAACAGAATTAATTTAATGTAATGGGATTTATTTAAATTCGCGTGTAACGATAACGTTCCGAAAATTCGTTGCTCTTTCTGAAATTCGTTACTCTTCCCAAAAGGCACAACGGTCTGGAAAAAATGTGTCTGAACAAATTGTTTGAACAGACACGTTCCTTGCTGAAAATGGCTATAAATAAGAGGTTTTTCTCGATTTTCAAACACTAATTTTTTTTCCTTTTCTATGCATACATTTTTCCTCATAAACAAAAATTATCGATCGACTGAGTCTGTGTGGCTTGTTACTGTTCTTACATTCGTTGAAGTTATTGAAGTTTGAGATACCGCTACTTCTTTAATAAGTTAAGCCATTTTATCTTGGGAGAAATTAATTTGTAACCTCGGGTACAGTGAAAGGATTAAATTTCTTAAGAAGACACAGTAATTTCTGTGGACTCGAATTAAAAGTATTTTCTGTCTATTTCATCTTGTTTTCATTTCTGTATTTTTGGACTAACCTTAATACAGGTAATAACACTTATTACCCCTTAATCAAATATTTCTACTTATACAATAACTAGGTAAATTATCCGTGCTTCGCACAGGATTGATCTATTTTTTTAAGCTTACATATGATCATTCGGTAATATTCAAATTTTTGATGCACACTACATTGTGAAGAAGATTTATCTTAAGGCAAATTGTTCCTCCGAAATCTTAAAGTGCTATATTGCATAGATATACTTTTTTAAACATAAGAAATAAGTCTAAGAAAATCTTCCTAAAAATAGTTGGTCAGTAAGTAATGGATTTTTTTTAAATTCCAAGAAATTGTAAAGAACAATATCAGACGTTAAAAAAGAGATAAAAAAACGTCGAACAACAATACTCCCAAGTAAAGTGGAACATCACATCCATACAAGATCATAATTAACTAAATTCAAATGGACCACCTTGGACTCCTTTCTTATGAACTTTCATTTTTTTTTTAATTATTGTATGCCATATCAAGTATATACTAATTAGAATGACCCTAAAATTGTTATTATCATAATTTTTTTTGTCATTGTTTCAAAATAGTCATTACTATTTTTAAGATTTCATATCACCGGCCCCAACTTATTTGGATTAAACCATAGTTATTGTTAGGGGTGTACATAACCGGGTTGGTTCGAGTTTTTCAAATATCAAATAAAATCATTCGTGTAACATTTTTAAATTTATAAACCAAACTAAACTAATAAAATTCGGATTTTTTAGATTTTTCAACCTCGGGTTGGTTCGGGTTTTTCAAATACTAAATCAAACCATTATGTCAAATTTTTAAATTTATAAATCAAACCAAACTAATAAACTTCGGATTTTTCCAGATTTTTGGATTTTTTCGATAAAATTTGCATACAAACATATAATTAACTTGTGCTCCAAATATTTCTTTAGTCCAACCAAATTATCTAAGGTGTTTCTTAAAAAAGTAAGACAAAATATGAGATGAGTATTGATGACACAAAAATATTCAATGAAAAATAATAATGAAATCATCATATAAAATAAATATTGTAAAGTCATAATGAAAATAATTATAATTTAAAAGTACTAAATCATGCTAAAATAAGTTTAATAAGTATTAGTTACATTACTAAATATTTAAGAAAAATAAAAATTAGATTATGTATTTTAATTGTCTAAACCAATGTAAAACTAAAGAACAAATATTCAATATTATTGTCATTCTTAGTGTTTAAATTGATTTTCTTTTTGCATTAGTATTAATTTGATTTTGATTTAAGTTTTATTATAATTATCAATATTTATGAACTATAATTTTTATTGGACCATTTCGAATTCTAAGTTTTGAACTTGAAATAATATATTAAAAGATAAAAACTATGAAATAGTATAAGAAATATTTTAAAATGATATGAAAGTAAATATTTTTATGTAAAAATAAAATTTTAAAATTACATATATAATGTCGGGTTGGTTTGGTGTCGCGTTGTTTTTTTAGTTGAAACCAACCCAACCCAAATATAGTCGGTTTATTTTTTCCAATACCAAACCAAGTCAAACCAAATCACTAGTCGAGTTTTTTTTTTTTGGTTTGACTCGGTTTGTAGTTTAATTCGATTTTCGGTTCGGTTTTGTACACCCCTAGTTATTGTTATGATTTTAGTATGACGTTACAAAAAATTAATGCAATTATCAACTAAGCACTAAGTGGCATCTGAATGTTCACAGCAAGATTCTAAATCAAAATTTTGACACATAACATATTAAAATCTCACAGCATAATTTTGTGAGCACTTGAACTCACAAATATCAAAAATAATAATAAAGACGACCTTACTTTCCTTACAATCAAGAAGAAAAAGACATGTTGCTTACTATATTTTTCAAAAAGATAGTCTTTCGGGTTGTATCCATGTTTACAGTTCACAAATTTAATTGAAAGAAACCAAAAGAAATAGTTACTACTTCTTTATCAAAAAAATAAAAACTTTATCCAAAGAATGAGTTATTAATACAACAAAAATAATTTTTAACGATAATTAATAGTTTAATTATCGCTAAATATGTATTTTCATAGGCAGTTGACTTTGTAAAAATGTCTCTAAAGTCTATAGCAACATTGAATTCAATGACAATTAATTAATGTCGCTAAAAGTTATTGCACGTTCGCTACGTGCATCTTTAGTGCCGATAAAACATATTTTTGTTATAGTGTATTTTTGAAATTTGTTGGTTTCACGAAAACTTTATCTATTATTATGCCCAAAAAGAAGAGAAGAAGAAATATGACAAATTAGTTAACTTACGATAAAAGATGTGGACTAATTGTCTCTATACAAGTATTCTAGGAATAGTGCAATGACATACAAAATGTTTGTACCTAAGAAAAAACAATCAAAATAATATACTAACTGTGGCGAGCAAGAGAGAAATCATTTTGGTTCTTTTAAAAGACTTCATAATTGGTTCCAGATTAGTTATCATATATTTGTTGTTGTGTGCTATCAAATACAACACAGCCCACAAGAAATTTTCCCAATGAAGAAAATCTGTAGAAAGGGACAAAAGAGAAGATAAATTTTCAATCATACTCACTGGAATTTTAAAACAATTCAGAAAAAGTCACAAAAATAGTAAAAGAAATTGCAATAGATACATAAATCACTATGATTTAAAGTAAAAAAAATTAAGCTTCACGAAATAGAAGGAAGAAAACTTTGAGAAATGAAACACACTTTATAGGAAACTTAATTAATGTATTTGAATTCGAAAAAAACATACAAATAATAGTGAAAGAAATAAAATATTTACTTACTAAAGAACCAAATGTAATGAATTCAACCATCAACCATTTCAGCAGCGTTATGAGTCGTGCACTGATAGCTCCAAGAGTAGTAATGTTGTATTGCAATTGAAATCATTTTTCTTTGTTTATATGAAGAAACATGTAGAAACGGACAAAAGAAATACCAATTTTCAATCTTTGCTGAAACTTTAACAGAGTTAAAAAATAAAGGTCACTGCAATAGGAAAAAGAAATTGTCATAGTTACATGAATCACTATGACTTATAATAAAGGTTAAGCTCCATGGAAACTTTTAGGAATGAAACGAACTTCATATAAACATAATAAATGTATTTGAATTTGACTATCCTATAGAGGAAAAACCTACAAATTGTAGTGACATGAAATTCCTCTATTTATAGACAACATAGGTTAGAGTGAACAAATATGCATTGTGCCTTATCGGAAAGGTCACAACTCTTTGGAAAAGTTACAACCCTTCAGAAAGGTCATAACCTTTCATAAAAGTCACATATTTTTACAAAGGGGAACTTACATAAATATACTATAATAACACAATATTTACCATTTATAGTACTAATATTTTTTTTCACTTGATCACTTTTAATTCATTTATAATACAAGTTTAATTCATATTACAAAGAACAATTTTTTATTCACATATAATATAAATTTTAATGATAGATAATTCATTTATCACTCATTTTAATACACTTATAATACAATGTATCAAATTTTTACCAAACAAACATATTATATTTTAAAAAAACAAGTATTATTCATATATAATTCATATATATTGCATACACAATTCACTTTTAATACATATTGCAGATTTAACATAGAATTGCTATAAATGGTAATAAATAAAAAATATTGCTAAAATCCGTAATTATTTATTAAAATATACCAATTTATGTAATTTTTCCTTTTCAAAAAAATCCAACTTTTTAAAAAAGTCCAACTTTTCATAAAAATCACAACTTTTATTGAAAAGGAAAGACTAGTTTTGAAAATAAATAAATTTAAATGGATATGATATGATTATTTTGTACAAAAATATAAACATACATTTAATTGTTATTAAGTCACTGAATATATTTTTATATATACAATATATATCAATATGAAATCTGAAGTTGGAACGATGATTCTTGACCCCCTAAATGACATATTTATTACCCATTTACAAATAAATCGACTAAATTACTCCTTATATCCAAATAACTACTACTCCTCTATTTCATAATAACTTTAGCTTTGAGCCTTTTTTTATTTTTCAAATTAACTTAAATTTTCAATTTTCAAGACTATTTTTAAAATATTCTTTCAATTTTACCCTTTTAGTTAGTATTGGAATTAGTTATTATAATTAATATTTATTTATTTTTGACAATAATTAATAAGGATAAAAATAAAAAATTATGTTTATTTTATGTCCTGATCAACTTTTCTTAAAGAATGTGAAACACCTCAAAACTTAAGTTATTATGGAATGGAGGGAGTATAAGATTTACTTACATATACATAGATATACCTGGTATAAGACTCTACAACCCCACATATCAAACATGCGTGCTTTGTGGGATTTCAATTAAATCAAAGGTCAATTTTGTCGCTTGACTAAGAAAATACTAAAATGAATTTCTAATAATTTATATATTTCGAAATTAGATAAAAAGTGTTACAGAGAAAATTAATAAAAAATGTATAGAATGCAATTATTATTATTATAATCCATCATAAAGAAGTATCATATAAACCCAAAAAATAATTAACAATGCATAAATTGGTGTGATTACAACTGACATATTTATAATACTCAAATAAAATTTTATATAATTATCAAAACCGAAAAAGCATAATATCTGCCCCAACGTTCTCATACTTGGAACGACTTAATATGGAAAGGAGTTCGGCACAAAACAAACAATTATGAAAAAGTTCCCAAATCTAATAGGATTGCTGAAAAGTGAAGGAGAAAGAGCAATTCTCTATACTTGAAAAAATAAATATATAAAATTGCCTCATGATTGTTTTTCCAACACTCTTTTTTGTGAAGAAATTAGATTGTTTTTCCAACTCTTTTTTGTGAAGAAATTAGATGTTTGAGTAATAATCTCTCTCTCTCTATAAATCTGAATCTAAAATCGCTGATGTGGCATGCCTCTAAGAGCTAGAAAAATATTCATTTTTTAAATGTTTTTTAACTGTTTTTAAAATTTTAAAATTAAAAAGGTCACTTAAATATGGAAGATATTCACAATTAAAGTCATTCAATTATAATTACTCTAAATGGACGTTATTTATCTTTTCATATTCAAATGTTACTAATTATTTTATTAACTATAAATACTAAAGCAAATGTCTAACACTGCATAACATTTTGTCTTTTTCATTCATAATTTCCTTTCAATTCTTCTTCTTTTCTTTTCATTTGAAACTCTTTTTCCGAAAAGTTTATTGTTTTTTATTTTAGCATTATCAGTGTTATCTCCACAATTTATTATCTTAGTATGTAATTTTCATGCCTTATTTTTATTTGTTTGAATATGGGAGATAGCAACATATATGTGACTTTATTTGTGAAAGAAACTCGTCGGGACCAAATATGAAGAATATCAATCATTAGCGATATAACAAATTTTATGTGTATGTATTTTTCTATTGTAAGCTTGTATATAGTTATAGTAAGAATTGAAACGTAACAAATTTTATTTTTTAGGGTAAATGCGTTGTTTAAATTTAAGAAATAAAATATTAATTTTACATCAAATTATAATAATAATAATAATAATTATTATTATTATTATTATTATTATTATTGTTATTATCTCTAATGCTCCCAAATAAGTAACATATTAAAAATATATAATTATTTTTTTCATCACAAAACAAATGATATATGAATAGAAATAAAATCTTAAAGAATATTCTTGAAGCTCCTGACACTTCTAGAAACTTTTTAGTTTTGACAAAGTTTTCTTCTCTTTGACAAGAGAGATTTCTTTAATATAAGAACTCTTTGTGTAGTATGAATCGATTGATTTTCTTTATTTTTTTGTTGAATTTATAGAGACCTAATAGACTTATCATAATGATAGAAGAAATTGATTTTTGAAACATTATTTTGGGGATTCTGAATAAAATAATCAAAAAGCCAAGGAGAATTAAATTAATTACCCAAAAAGGATATAATTAGTAAAAAAATAAGACCGGACAAAAAGAGATCTCAGTTTCGATGATTGAACTTGACTTTTATATCCAGATTGAAACAGGGCTTAAACGTCTTTGGATCCTGCTTAGGGCCGGCTTTCACTTTCATATCAGAAACGTCGACTTGCACTTGCAATATAGAATTCGACTTTCCGGAATCCTTGCTCCTGGCTTATATAGTCATTCTAACAAAAATATAATAAGAAATAAGGAGAACAATTTATTAGGCTTTATAGTTTTCTTTTATAAATATATTAATTTATTTTAAAAATCAGAGTTATGAATGCATAATTTAATTAAGATAGATTAAATTATAAATCCTTTTGAAACTGAAAAAAATATATGAATGAATTAAAATTTTAAAATAGTGTTACTAGGGTTACTTGAGTCACAACAAATAAATCAAAATTATACTTATTGAACAAGGAAAAGGATGATATTAATATTTGACGCTTCTAGCTTTTAAAATATGTAATCTATATATAATATAAAGCTAAATGTAGTCAAGGTGATGTGACACCTCTCTATAACCACCATTTTATTTATCTTTTTTTCTCATAATTTTGATCTTTTCTTATTATTTTTCTCCTTAACTAATTTTTATAAAAAATCCTAAAGTTACCTACCTTTATTTCATTTATGACAATAGAAAATGAATAGACATCCCTTTCAAGACTTTCATTGTCAAATGTAGAGTAACTGTTTTGGTAAAGAAGCACAAAAGAAAGGGAAAAACTCCAAGTGTACGTTGGATTATCTTTAGCCAAGTAACAAAAAATTTAGTAATGCAAAAGTACAAGTTTTAAGTGCTCGTGTGATTGATTATCTTTAGCCAAAGTAACAGAAAATTTAATAAATACAATACTAATTTATGTTAGTGTATTTAACATGCCAATTATGTATTTAGTTTTCAGTTTCTAAAACCTTTCATTTCTATTGCATTTTCATGTTTTTTGTACTATATATTATATATATGGCGTGTGAAGAATATGTTTCAATTTGTATATATATGTTGGTGATTGCAGAACAAACACAAAAGAATTTTCAAATTAATACTCCATAAGTACAATTTAAAAAGCAATCATAGATAGTATTACTCTTGCTGAGTTTTGAGGAACAAAGAAATTCAAGTATCTCCGTGATGTTCTTATAATTTTCAGATTTTTGCTTTGATTTTATAATTTCAACCTCCGTAAAAAGCAAATATATTGAGATACTCAAATGCGAGTATGATACACATTTTTATTGTATGTGTTTAATGAAAATTTATTTTCTATCATGTTTTAACATATTTGCTTTTTCAGTAAAGTGGTTCCAGGAGTAGAAAATGTGAGTATAGTATACATTTTTATTATATGTTTCAATGTTAGCTTAGAAATATAGGTTTTTTCCAAGTGTGAATCAATGATGGTATTACAAAATATGATTTTTCTATCTCATTTTCAATGAACCAGTTCATTAATGAAAAAACATAAAAAACATGATGAAAAATAGAATTTCATTGAATAACGAAGTTTCTAATTTCTTGTGTAAAACTTGGAGATGCAATAGTAATTGCATTATTTCATGGAAGAAAAAAAAAGCCTCACATATATATATCTCCGTTTGGAAGAATAATCCTTGGAAGAATAATCCTCGCAAGATAAATGGATCGTGAAAAGGAAAATAAAAGAAGGGTACTTTAAGGAGGAACAATCAAAAGTTCTTGCAATTGATGTGTGTACATTTTTTTAATCTTTGTTTAAGATTCTATTTATTTTCTTCTCATTTTTCTATTTTGTAATTGTAGAATTATTATTATATCAATTAATTGTTCTTTCATAATCTTTAATTCAAAATTTAATAGTCTGTATTTTATTTACTCTTCTAATTTTTAATATCATAACCTCTAAAATATAGGCATATTCATGACATAATTTGTTATTCATATCATAGTCTTATAGTAAAAAGCATTGTAAGATTTTAGAGATATGATCACACAAGCTTTTTAAATTGTTATGTTTTCGATACTTATTTATTCATTCTTTAGTTTGACTTGAAGAATAAAATGAAGGTTATTGAATGGTGATCGCTTGTGAGAATCGATGTTGACAAGAGCTCGAAATATTGCATATTGACTTCGTATTATATTTTTTTATTTTTAATGATTAAGATTGTAAGAATAATGTTACCTTTTTCTGTAGTCATCTTTAAGATTTCTCTTTATTCTGTATTTTATATATAAAAAAATTATTTTCGTAAATTTATATTTTCTTTTGATTCAAAAGAGTAACTTATGACTTTGTCGAAGGTCATCTAACCAATTATTTTGACATTTTATTATCTTTCATAATCGCGCGAAGCGCAAATAAGTTCACTAATTTATAGAATGTTTTAAAGAATATGAAAAAGTTATTACTACCATGGAAGATGAAAGAAACAAATCATTATAATTGAAATAGTTATTGGTGATAACTAAGATATTCAAATATTTAATAGTTGTGGGAAGATGGAACAATTTTCTACATTCAAATTCAATGTAGAAAATGAATGGTTTTCTGTCTAGATTTTTTTTAATGTAGAACAAAATTGTTAATAAAAATTTGTATGGGCGTTTTTGTAATTCAACTTTAGACTTGGAGGCTACCTAATTTTAATATGATATGAATATGATATAATATGATATGTGTTATAAAACGAGAGCAAAATGCAATAATACTAAACAAGAAATGGAAGACAAATGCTAATGAGAAATATAAAGTAGACAATATTCTTTTATCTCTTTTGTTGTGTGTCATTCACAAGGGTGAAGCATGCCCTTTTATAGGATGTAAAATCATCCGTTTACAATGCTAAACAAAACACATTAAAAGATATTTAAGTTATAATTAATGGGACATTACGTTAGGAGTAGATTGAATAGAAACATCCGCACAATTAAGTGGATTTGTAACACTCTCCCTTGTATATTTATAGATAATGTGCCTCGTTAAAACCTTACTAGGAAAAACCCTGTGGGAAAAAGGCTAGTGAAGGAAAAAGAGTACACACATCTTGTAATGTGCATTGAGTGTTGTCTCATTAAAAACCTTACCAGGAAAATCCAAGGACAAAACCTTGGCTAAGGGAAAAAGAGTACAACACATATTTACTTCCCCTGATGAAAAACTTATTTGATATCTTGGAGATGACACATTCCAATCTTATATCTTAGCTTCTCAAATGTTGACGTTGGCAATACCTTAGTGAATAAATCTGCAAGATTATCACTCTAACGAATCTGTTTAACATTTATCTCACCATTTTGTTGAAGATCATGTGTGAAAAAGAACTTAGGTGAAATATGCTTTGTTCGGTCTCCTTTGATATATCCTCCCTTAATTGAGCAATGCAAGCAACATTATCTTCATACAATATTGTTGGAATCTTTGTTTGCATAGAAAGACCACATAATTGTAAAATGTGTTGAGTCATTTATCTTAACCATACACACTCTCGACTAGCTTCATGAATGACTATTATCTCTGCATGATTTGAAGAAGTAACAATTATTGTTTGCTTCAACGAACATCATGATATAGTTGTACCTCCATATGTGAATAAATAGTCTGTTTGAGATCTAGCTTTATGTGGGTCAGACAAATATCCGGCATCTACATAAATGATCAATTCTGACTTAGATGAATTAGAATACAACAATCCCATATCAATTGTCCTTGAAGATATCTAAATATATGTTTAACACCTTTCCAGTGTCTTCTGATTGGACATGAGCTGAATCTCGCCAATAAACTTACTGCGACACAAATATCTGGCTGGGTATTGTTGTCAAGGTATATCAGTGCCCCAATAGCACTGAGATATGGTGTTTCATCACTAACAACCTCTTCATTTTTTCTTGAGGTCGGAATGGATCTTTATTTGTATCAAGAGATCTCACAGCCATTGGGGTACTTAATGGGTGTGATTTATCCATGTAAAATCTTTTCAAAACCTTTTCAGTATATGTTTATTGATGGATAAATATTCTATTTGTCAAATATTCAATCTGAAGTCCAAGACAAAATTTTGTCTTACCAAGATCTTTCATTTCAAATTCTTTCTTCAAACACTTAACATTTTTTGAAAGCTCTTTAGGAGTTCCAATGATGTTCAAGTCATCAACATAAACAAATATTATTACAAATTCAAATTTTGACCTTCGTATAAAAATACAAGAAAAATAGCATCATTTTTATACCATTTTTTTAGCAAATATTCGTTAAGACGATTATACCACATTCGCCCTGATTGTTTCAATTCATATAAGAATTATGAAGCTTTATTGAACAACTTCATTTTGAATTTTTATACGCTTCAGAAACTTTGATTGCTTCAGGGATTTTCATTAAGATATTGTGGTCTAGCGAGCCATACAAATAGGCCATGACAACGTCCATTAAACGCATTTCAAGCTTTTCACGAACTATCATATTTATTAGATACTTGAAGATAATTGCATCTACCACAGGAGAATACATCTCCTCATAATCAATACCTTTGTGAAAATTCTTGTGCCACAAGTCGTGTTTTATATCTTTCGATTTATCACTTTCATTGCGTTTTCGCATAAAAATCCATTTGTGCCCCACTAGCTTGACAACTTCAGGTGTTCGAACTATTGGTCCAAAAACTTCACATTTTCAAGTGAAGCCAATTCTGTTTAAATTGCTTCCTTTCATTTTGGCCAATCATTTCTCTGTCTACATTCATTGACAGATCTTGGTTCCAAATCCTCATCTTGTTGCATTATTTCAACTGCAACATTATAGGCAAAAATATTATCCACCACAATATTATTACGATTCCATCTTTTTATCAACGAGACATAATTTATAGAGATTTCCTCATTCTCATTATTTTCAGGTACATGGACCTCCTCTGTGGTGTCATTGTATATTATGTCTCGGAGCTCTTTATGAGCAATTACCTCTGATCATTTATTCCTTTCCCTTTTTGAGGATTTTTATCCTTGGAATCAATTGGTCTACCACGTTTTAAGCGTGTTTCAGATTCATTTGCATTAACATTTTGTCCTATAGGAATATCAACTCGAACTTGAGCATTAGCAGGTGAGATATATTATTTAGTAACCCGTGGTAAGGTTATTAAATGCATCCAACAGTTGATTTGCAATATTCTGCAAATAAATTATCTTTTGAACTTCTTGATCACATTGATTTGTTCGAGGGTCTAAATGAGGCAGTGAAAGTGAATTCCAATCTATCTCGTTTACCAACTGCTTTTGTTCTCCCCCTAATGTTGGGTATATTAATTCATCAAAATAACAATCAGCAAACCTTGCCGTAAATGAATCTCCAGTTCTAGATTTTAAATATTTTATAATAGAACGAGATTCATACCCAACATATATCCCCAACCTTCGTTGGGGACCCATTTTTATGTGTTGTGGTGGAACAATTGAAACATATACTGCACAATCAAAGATTCTAAGATGAGAAATGTTTGGCGCCTGACCAAAAACCAATTATAATGGGGAGATGTTATGATAACTGATTGGCCTTATGAGCACAAGTGCTGCTGCATGCAAAATAGCATGCCCCCAAACTGTAACACACAACTTTTTCCTCATCAACAATGGTCTAGCTATCAATTGAAGACGTTTAATCAATGACTCTGCTAAATCATTTTGAGTATGAACATGTACAACATGATGTTCAACTGTTATTCTAGTGGACAAACAATAATCATTAAATGCTTGAGATGTAAACTCACCAGCATTATCAAGATGAATTATTTTTATTGCATAATCTGGAGATTATGCTTTTAACCTTATTATTTGAGCCAACAACCTCGCAAAAGCCATATTGCGAGTTGATAATAAGCACACATGAGACCATCTTGTAGATGTATCTATCAAGACCATATAATATTTCAATGGTCCACATGCAGGGTGAATAGCTACACATATATCACCCTGTATTCGTTCCAGAAATGCAGGGGATTCCACCCTAACCTTGCCACTGATGGTTTGATAACCAACTTTCCTTGTGAACAAGCAGCACAACAAAAATCCTTTGATTGAAGAACATTTCGGTTCTTCAAAGTATGCTCATGTGAATTCTCAATTACTTTGTGCATCATATTATAACCGTGATGGCCAAACCGGTCATGCCAAATGATAAAATCATTAAATACAGTAAACCTTTTGTTTACTACGACATGTGATTCAACTGTACCAATATTTGTATGGTACAACCCAGAAGAAAGTGCTGGCAATTTTCATGCACAGTTTTCTTATCCGTATTTATTGTAGTAATATAAAGGTATTCCACTTTTCCTTCATTCGCAGTCTCAACATGATAGCCGTTTTGGCGAATAACCTTGAAACTTAACAAGTTTCTACGCATTATCAATTACCAATAATGTTCCTCCAGGTAGTAATAAGGCCGCTCTTTTAGAGCCCTCAATCAATTTTGTACTACCGGATATTGTATTAACATATGCCTTTTTCATTACCAAATGAGAGAAATATTTCTTTTCTCTTAGTATCGTATGAGTTTTGACACTGTCCAGAAGACACATATCTCCACTACTCATCTTGGATCCAAATGAAGACTGGAAAAATTTATTTATCTTCATAAGAATAAAAATACATAATAAGAAGTACGAAATTTAACAAAAGAAATCTTAAGTAAATAAACTTTAATTAAGACATTAAAAATACATAAAAACATTATTCATTTTCTAGCTCAATTATCAATCTCAGTTGTGATCCCCAAAGAAATCCTCAGCTTCCAGATGAGTAATATCATCGAGCCCATCAAAAGCATTATCTTTCAATGCTAAGTTTGCCTCAACATTCTCATTATATTTTTGAGAAGATCCTGCTTGAACATCATCTTTGAGAGTCAAATGTGACTCTACCCAGGCACCACCTTTATTTCCTTTCTTTTTAAAGAAATTCTGATACAACCTGACAAAATGCTCAGGTGTCCGACATCATTTTTCCAGTGACCTTTAAGGTCACAATGATGCCAGTGATCACACTTTCCTTTAGAACGATTATTTTGAGAACCTATATTGTTCTCCCTTTTGTTATGACCACCACCTCGATGATTATTATATCGTATTTTGCCTTTGCCATGCCCGCGCACATTGTCATGATTTTTTTATTAAAAGGTCATTGTGTTGGTCAGCCAGCAGAAGGCATGAGATCAGTTCAGAGTATTTCTGAAAACCTTTTTCACGACATTATTGTTGTAATATCATATTAGAGTCATGGAAAGTAGTTAGTGTCTTTTCCAACATGTCCTCATCTTTTATAACTTCCTCACATAATTTTAATTGGGAAGTGATTCTAAATACAACATAATTATACTCAATTACAGTTTTATAATCTTGAAATCGTAAGTGCATCCACTCATAACGAGCCCTTGGCAATACTGTTGCCTTGAGGTGGTCATACCTCCCTTTCAAACCTATCCACAATTCAAGTGGATCTTTCACTGTTAGGTATTCAACCTTCACGCTTTCATCAAGATGACGACGAAGAAAAAATCATAACTTTCGTTTTATCCTTACTTGATGTCGTATTTTCTTCGATTATACTATCACCAAGGCTCTTAGCGGTAAGGTGAATTTTTCAGCATCAAGTATCCATGACAAATAGATCTTTCCAGAAATGTCAAGTGCTACAAATTCAAACTTTGACAAATTCGACATGATGAAATCTATCATAAAAGTTGAGTTAATAACATGATGTTAATTTCTTTATAATAAAAGATAATTTTATGTTTCAAATGATTAAGAATTAGTATAAAGTATATTATATGCATGAACATTAATGTCACAAAAACATGTAAATTCTTGAAGAATTGAAACGGTAAGTTTAATATATTTTAAGTATTTATTTCTAGTTTCAATAGTTATTAACGTCAAACTTTTGTAAGTTTTTCATGTCATATTTAATATAATACTACTCTCATTATGACACACAAATATTTATCATAAATTTATGACAAAAAAATATTTACAAGTCTTCTAATTATAATGCTATCATATTTCTTAGTATTGAATTTAGAGTTATAAAATTAGTAGCTTAAATAACATAACAATATAAACTTGAAACATATTGATTACTAGTTTCTGGGTACGCGCCATGCGCGTGTGGCCATATAAATAAAAATATTTTTGTGAAGATTGTATATGTTTTATCGAGAAAAGAAATATTTTTATAAGTTTTTGACTTTTTCAGAGTCGCCACTTAATTTTTGAGAAAAAATCAAGAAAACTCGTTTTCAACAGACTTAACAGAAATAATCAATTGAAAACATTTAAAGGGGTTCGGGGATTCTCATTAATATTCTAGGAAGGTGTTAGGCACCTAAAATATCCGCTTAATTGGGGTTATCCAACAACTAACTTAGTTTGGCTAAGACTTAAAATTACGATAAAAATATTTTTTAGAGTTGTTTGAACATTAATGTCTAACTTTTACCTAAGTGAAATACCAAACTTGAAGAAATTATTTTGAAAACTAATTAAACTTGATTTACTCTTGAGTTAAAACAAAACGACGTTTGCGAGGATTGGAAGTTTCTTAACTTAAAACTAACTAACAAATAAAGCAAGTAAATAAACAGAAAATAAGGGAGAGGGAAAGAGATTTGGATCCGGGTTCTGTTTGTCTTGATCGATTTTTGGACCCACTATTTTTGGGTTTTTGGCCCATTTGATTTTTTGGGCCTTTGACCCACTTCATTCTTAGGTCTTAGGCCCATTGTACCTGCACTTGTCCTATATTCTAAGGATACAATAAGTAAAAATATAATAAATGGGCTTAGGCCCTACAACAACAAAAATACAAATAATAAAAAATATATATATATAAAAACATAAATTTGGGCGTTGATGCCCAACTTCTTCAACTCTTCAATTGTTTTATGTTCTTCGAACTTCGAAGACCTATTCGTCAATTTTTGAGTGGGAGGTTCGAGAAGGGGAGTTGAGCCTTTAGGGTTCTCTTAGAATGCAAAGGAGTGAGTTCGCGATGAACCCCCCACAGGTTTTACATGCAAAACAAAAACAAACAAAAATAATAAATAAATAAAATTAAAATCCCGATACAAATAATTAAGTGAACCATCAATGTATTGTAGATTAATCGAAAATCCGGAGTGCCAGGTATGATGACAATTAGCAAATGAACAAACAAAATCTCATCCAAATCTAAATGAGAGTGCTAACATTCTTATCATATCCCTTGAAAGCGGCAGACATATGACCCAATCTTGTGATTAGAATAATGAAAGTGCATTCATTTAAGATTTGAATCAACAGAGGCACTAGTCAATACCAAACAACATTTTATGCGCTAAAATATTTCAAGAAAAACGAGATAGATCACATAATTCGAAAGACAATTCGTTATGCTCATCATGAAACACATATTCTACGGGAGCTAAAGACACTAGAAACCACACCAATCTTATCCATTCAACAAGCATAATTTTGCATCAACCAACCAATGTTACTACAACATATTGGAAAGAGAATCATATCAAGAGGAAATAAATCATACAAAACCCCTAGAGAGGGTAACCAATAACGTCGATGGCCAGACGCTCTTTAGACAAACTCGAGCATAAAATGAAATGGAAAAACATGTTGTATCTATGCCAAACAATTAATTATGCTCACATAAACTCACTATGAAAAATAAAAAAACTCCACCTAAATCAACTATAAGAGACTTCACTCAAGTGACAGTACTCAAAGCTAAACCCAACGAAGTGGGTGCCGAATAAATTCAGAAAGATTATTCAAAGAAAAGAGAAGAAAAAAACATAGTCTGGGAAGCATGCTGAGAGGTTTACACTTGAACCATAAAATAAGTAAATTTATTTCGATTAGAATTTTATTCAAAGCGGAGACACCAACATAAACAGGGCAAGATACGCTAGGCAGATATAACCATAGGGAGATCAAATCACCATGAAATTATCATAAGAAAACGCCACTACAGCGAGCGATTTATCTAAATGCAACAAAACTAAAATCAAATAGAAGGAAGGGTAACTGAGCAAATAGATTTTAACATGAATTTAGGACGTAATAAACTAACATGCTGATTTTGGAGGCTGAAAATAAAGGCTAGACCTCGATAACGACTCTATAAAATAACCAAAAGATAATGGAAACGGGCAGTAAAAATGAGACACATGAACTAAAAAAAACGAATGTACACACGAACTCGAAAATTAGAGCCTTAACTTTATTATTTCAACCGAGGTGAAGGAAAGAAAGACACAGTGAATACCACGCAATAAAATGAAACAGATGACATGCCAGAAATAAACTCAAAGAGAGAAAAAAGAGCAGACAGGGAACTTCAAGTGCAAAATAAAGGCCACCAAATCCTTAAACCTTTAACTCGGTATTTATGCTCTGATATGACTAAGAATACACACACCATGCTAAAACGACACTCATTTAGTAGCAACCAACAGCCAGCAACCACACATAGAAGAAGAGATGAAATACTATTGCGAAAAATAAGATATTACCTTTCTAAATGCAGCGACTCCGAAACAGCACGAGTTTGGAGATAGTTTTCACCACAATACTTGAATGTAGATTTGAACAGCAATAGGAATGTTCAAGCAGAGATATCGACTCAAACACTTAAACCACTTTAACTTTCACTAAAAAATTTCTCTTCCTCCCTTTCTTTCTCAAGCGTTTCCAATGAAGACTCACAAAATAAAAATTTTGATTCCCCCAAAATCTTCCCCAAAAAAACAACCCCCCCCCCCCCAAAAAAAAAAAAAAAACCCAACCCCTTAGCAGTGAACAAGAAAGACCTTATATAGGGGAAATTAGGGTTTACGAAAAATTGAAAAAGGGCTGGAAAAATGAATTTCCAGGCCCATGGAAAAATTCTTTCAAAAACCTGAATCCTTATCCCTAAAGTATATTCCCAAACGATTCTCTCAAATTGAACGAATAGAAATCGTGTGGAGGGCTTGGATTGATCGGGTGTCCTTGCTGAGCTACGTGGTCTCATCCTAACGTCTCAAGGACGAACGCACATGTCTTCTCTCGCCTAAAAGCACTGCGTGAGAAAGGACGAGATGGAGAAAGAAACCATTTTACGCGCTATCAAATTTTGAGTCAAATCGCTGCTCCACCGGCTTCTTTTCATCTGGTGCGAATGAATAAAAGAGGGGAGAAGTCGGGGAAGGGGTCGCCGCACGCGCTGGATTTGCCATTCCTTCTGGGAATTGCGTTTGCCTCACGCGAAGAAGAAGAAAAAAATATGAGGTCGATTGGTTTCTATTTCGTGGAAAGGAGAAAAAAAGTAGGTCGGGTATTAGGGGCACCAGGGTAAAGACGGGCTGCTAGGATTTAGGCTGCTGGTGGGCTGACTTAATGGGTTGGATCATTTAAAATAGAATTGGGCTGGGAAATAGGTCACTAAATAGCCCAAATCCGGTCTTTGACCAATAGTATCACCAGTTTAGTCAAAATAAAATGTAGTTGGCCACGGATTAAAATTTTAAAATAAGATGAATTAATTAACAAGCTTCTTAAGGTTAATAAAAAATAAAATAATTAATTTGGATATAAACTAAATATTCAAAATATAAGCTAAAATAATTAACCAAATATTTATATAAAACCAAAATATAACTATTATTATTATATTTTCTAGATTTTAAATATTCATAAGATTTACATAATTATACGAATAATTATGTAAGACATATACACTAGCTAAAACAATATAAGCGACGTCAAACCTTATCTAAAATAATTCTCAATCTAAAATTTTATTTATTACTACTAATTTATTTTATTTATATATATATATATATATACTAATTTATAAAATTAATTATTTTAAATTGTTTAAACTCGAGAAGCTCATTAGTTAATTACTATCGGGGAGAGTTAAAATTGGGTGTCAACAACTGTCCCTCATTTTACTTGGATTGATGCAAGAAATTCGAGAAAAATGAAATTGACTAAACCAATTTTGACCGACCACATATTCGTCTTCGGGAAAGGGCTTTGGTACGGACTTTAGGAATTATAGCCGAACCCCGAAAATGGGTTTCCAACATATCTCAGGCTATATGAGAATTCAGTCCACTTGTAGTTTGGTACGCTTGATTTAACGCACGATTTTGAAAGAATTCAAAAGTCATTCCGATACCGAATTATGAAGGGACCGGAGTGCTCGAGAATAAGGTTGAAGATCGAATGTTGGAATACAACCGAGTTTTCAACATTGAGCTCGCCTACATATCCTTAAACCTTAGGAATCAGGCTGTTTGTAGTTTGACTCGATCGGTTGAAAAGGAAATCTATTATGCTAGATAACCTTTGGCTCTGGACAAGTGACAAATTACATCAAGTATGAAAAAGAGGCTTGCAACCTCTTAGCCATGAAGGTGGAGCTCTTCACAGCCATATATAAGAATTTACACGGACATAATTTCCAAAGCTTTTGGCGCATTGTCACTCAGATTGGAAACTTGCTTTCGATAGACCAAAATTTCGGATGCAAAATCAAAACTGACAAAAATAAGGAAAAACCCACATGCCTTCATATAGGGGTGTGGTTTGATTGTGGTGGAAGTCGCTCATCTACTCGCGTCCTAAGAGTTTGACACTCCTCTTTGGACTATGTCCCAGTTCGCTGCTAAGAAAATTTCCACGTTGTGCTGCATCCTTTTTGATGTCGTCCGCACCTATTTTTTTTTTTTTTTGAGAATTCATCCTTTGGGATGCTCTCGACAAAGACTGAGATAAAACTCGTCAGCATAAAAAATTCAATTAAAATGGGAGACACTGTCTTTTACTGTGTCGATACTTAATTGTTCTCCACGACGTTTGACGTCAACTCGATCGGTTTGACGTAAACCAAATAAAGCTTATGTCTTGTGTTTGCAATATAATCTTCAATGTACTCTTCATTTGATGTCGAGATAAATAAAATTGATGCAATGTTGATATTTTCTTCGTTGCTTTGGATGATTCTCTTGGCATTCACTCTTTCCAAATAAAGATGCAGTTGATATTGAGGGGTAAATATTTCCCTTGAGATGCACGATTTCTTCTCTGGCAGTGCATGATTTATTGCTGGGCATGAATATATTCCTGCGATGCGTGATTTCTTGCGGGGTATGAATATCTTCCCGCGATGCAAAAAATTTCTGCGAGGCATGAATATCTTCTCGCAATGCATAATTTCTGCGAGGTATGAAATCTTCTCGCGATGCATAGCTTTTCTGCGAGGCATGGAATTTTCCCGCGATGCATAGCTCTCGGCGAGGCATGAATATCTTCTCGCGATGCATGGTCTTCCGCGATGTATGAATATTGACTCGCGATGCATGGTCTTCCGCGATGCATGAATGTTGACTCGCGATGTATGATCTTCCGCGATTCATGAATATTAACTCGCGATGCATGATCTTCCGCGATGCATGAATATTGACTCGTGATGCATGATCTTCCGCGATGCATTGAATATTGACTCGCGATGTCATCCTTGTACCAAATGAAAATAGTGCTTACATCGATCAATATAGTGATCTTCTGGGTGCCTTCTGGATAATCATATCGTCTCAATTGAAAATAACGATAAAATGATTTTCCAAGTAATGTATCATCTTGATCGACAATAAAATAAACAACCCCCTCCAGGTAGTTCATTGTCTTGATCGACAATAAACTAAATGACCCTTTCGGGTAGTGTATTGTCTTGATCGACGATAAAATAAATGACCCCTCCGGGTAGTGTATAATATTATATCTGACATTATGATGCATCTGACGTCCTTTACGGAAACTGTAAACTCTTTCTTGATATTTTCGCTTGATTCACCTTCGAATCTAGCTGTACGTTCTTTATAGATTTCATGTTTATTGGAGATCGACTGAAATAAACCATTCATATTCCCAAGTCTCCGGTAGAAGCAATGTATAAAATAATTCCTGCGTCTACAGAAACACCGCTAAATTTGGGAGAGCTTTTTTTCCCTTGACTTCTCCATATTTATCGATCGGAGGAATTTGCCGGTATCACAGCAAAGCTATAAACCTGCATCCACAGAATAATTGTTAGTTTTAAAGTGAACAGATCTGTGTCAATTTCTTCAGTTGTCTGCTCCTTGTTCTGCTATCTACGGTTGATCTTCCTAATCTCCCAACTCTTGATAGATAGGACAGAATATTAATGCCAAAACGGATAAAGCGTAAAAGGAAAATCTTTAAGAAAGTAAATTTCGAAAAGTAGTATTTTGAAAAGGGTCACTGCCAAGTGTCATGTCACGTTAGGCTTACACAAACTTCTTTGAGCCTGATGCTTGGAGGTATATCTGATTATTCGCTGGGGAGCATTCAGAGTCGATCTAAATTGTCGACCAAAAACCAAGTTGAAATTTTGAGGTCATCCTCAAAATTTCTGTCCCAGTTACAAATTTTGGCTTATCTACGACTGTCGGTATGCAAATCGTGGAATTTTTGAGATCCTCTCAAAATTCTATCCCAGTTGCAAATATCAAAATATCTTCAATCCTCACTTCTTGAGGAAAAATATTCTTCTTGAGAATTTTTGAGTCCCTCTCAAAATTCTGTCCCAGTTTCTATTGTAAAGAGGAATAGAAATCTTACGGGAATATGACCGAACCCTTGTGGCGCCTACGTATCCCGTTGAGGCAGGAATTAGGTCAAACGTAGTTTCTCTCAAGGATTAACAAAATAAAAAGCTTTACAAAGAAACCGACCGAGGCCGACATAGGCCGCCTACGTATCTCATTCTTGAGAATTCAGGTCGAACGTAGTTCAATATAAAAAAAATACTAAAAAGGATAAATGGGGTGACCGAGGCCGACATAGGCCGCCTACGTATCTCATTCTTGATAATTCAGGTCAGACGTAGTTCACTACAAAAGGGATAAAAAAATTTAAACGAAACAAATACAAGCAAATAGAACGATTACAAGTAAATAGAAATGCAAACCGAAGCTTCATACGTAGTATCTCTTGACAGCATCTGAGTTGATTGGTTTCGCCCATGCGGTGCCATCCATCTCCGACAGGACCAAAGCACCTCCGGATAATACTTTGCGAACCATGTACGACCCTTGCCAATTTGGTGCAAAATTTCCTTTGTACTCGTCTTGATGAGGAAAAATGCGCTTAAGTACTAACTGCCCAATTTCAAAAATTCTGTCTCTGACTCTCTTCTGGAAAGCTCGAATCATTCTCTGTCGATATAGTTGACCATGACAAACGGCAACCATTCTCTTCTCATCAATCAAAGTTAACTGATCAATTCTCTTGCTAACCCATTCAGCATTACTCAATTCAGCTTCTTGGATAATTCTCAAAGACGGTATTTCAACTTCGGTGGGTATGACTGCTTCTTTTCCATATACTAGTAAATATGGAGTGGCTCCAGTCGACGTTTTGACAGTCGTTCGATAACCCAATAAAGCATATGGCAACATCTCGTGCCAACCTCGGTGATTGTCAATCATTTTTCTCAAAATCTTCTTGATATTCTTATTGGCGGCTTCTAGAGCTCCATTCATTTGAGGACGATAAGCGGTCGAGTTTCGGTGAGTAATCTTAAACTGCTCACATATCTCTCTCATCAAGTGACTATTGAGATTTGCACCATTATCAGTAATGACGGATTCTGGTACTCCAAACCTGCATATCAAATTGTTGCGAACAAAATCAGCTACAATTTTCTTGGTTACCGACTTGTAAGATGATGCTTCCACCCACTTGGTGAAGTGATCAATAGCAACCAAAATAAATCTGTGTCCATTAGAAGCGGCTGGATCTATCGGACCGATGACATCCATACCCCAAGTTACAAACAATCAGGGTGAAATCATAGCATTAAGTTCGTGAGGCGGCACTCGAATCAGATCACCGTGCACTTGGCATTTATGATATTTTTGCACAAACTTGCAACAATCATTCTCCATAGTCATCCAGAAATAACCGGCTCGAAGGATATTTCTTGCCAAAGTGAGCCTATTCATATGCGTGCCACAAACTCCAGCATGTATTTGTTCAATAAGTTCCGCAGCTTCAACAGCACTGACACATCTGAGGAGACCCAAATCTGGAGTTCTCCTATAAAGGATTTCTCCACTTAGAAAGAAATTGAGATCCATACGGCGTATCGACTTCCTTTGGTTGGATGTTGCATTTTCAGGATAACTTTCGGAGTCCAAATACTTATTTATATCAAAATACCATGGCAAACCGTCTGGTTCTACTTCAACATATGAATAATGGACTGGATGTTCTTTCAACTCTATATCCAAAGGATCAATATAATCAGTATCTGGATGTTTAATCATTGACATGATGGTGGCAAGAGCATTAGCTAACTCATTTTGTATTCTCGGAGTATGTCTGAACTCGATCTTACGAAATCTTTTGCACAACTTCTGTACATACTGCACGTAAGGTATAATCTTAGGGTTGTTCATGGCCCACTCTCCTTTAACCTGATGAATCAACAGGTATGAATCTCCAATGACGAGCAACTCGTAGACATTCATGTCGATGGCCATTTTCAAACCAAGAACACAAGCTTCATCTTTGACCATGTTGTTCGTGCAATTATATCGGAGCTTAGCTGCCATGGGATAGTGCTGATCAGATTCTGACACTAAGACCGCTCCAATACCTTTACCCTGGTGATTTGTTGCTCCATCAAAGAATAGTCTCCAACCCGGATATGCTTCAGAAATATCTTCACCCACAAATGACACCTCTTCATCGTGAAAATACGTCTTCAGCTGTTCATACCCTTCATCAACAGGATTTTCTACAAGATGATCAGCCAAGGCGTGTGTATTTATTGCCTTCTGATTCACATACACAATATCAAATTCACTCAACAATATTTTCCATTTAGCTAACTTTCCGGTCGGCATCGCCTTTTGGAAAATATACTTTAATGGATCCATCCTGGAAATAAGGTATGTAGTATATGAATACAAGTAATGTCTCAACTTCTGGGAAAGCCAAGTCAAAGCACAACATGTTATCTCCAATAGAGTGTAACAAGACTCGTATGAAGTGAACTTTTTGCTTATATAGTAGATAGCCCTTTCCTTCTTTTTTGTCTCGTCGAGTTGACCGAGTACGCATCCGAATGTACTATCTGAGACGGACAAATACAACAACAAAGGACTCCCTTCTCAATGAGGAACCAGTACTGGTGGATTGGACAAATAGTTCTTGATAGCATCAAAAGCAGTCTGACACTCTTCAGTCCACTTTGTCGGAGCGTCTTTCTTCAACAACTTAAAGATAGGCTCACATACCACAGTTGATTGAGCTATGAATCAACTGATGTAGTTCAACCTCCCTAAGAAACTCATCACCTCTTTTCTCGTCTTCGGCTGAGGTAACTCTTGAATTGATTTAATCTTAGAAGGATCCAGCTCAATACCCCTTCTGCTGACTATAAATCCCAACAATTTTCCGGCTGGAACTCCAAAAGCACATTTGGCGGGATTTAACTTCAAATTGTAACGACGTAAACGATCAAAGAATTTCCTTAGATATGTCAAGTGGTCCGAACTCTCGCGGGATTTGATTATGACATCATCCATATACACCTCGATCTCCTTATGAATCATATAATGAAATATGATCGTCATAGACCTCATATAAGTAGCACCAGCATTCTTGAGGCCAAATGGCATCACCCTGTAATGATATACACCCCAACGTGTAATAAAGGTTGTCTTTTCTGTGTCTTCCTCATCCATCAGAATCTGATGATAACCTGCGTAACAATTCACAAATGACTGCATTTCATGCTTAGAACAGTTATCGATCAGAATATGAATGTTCGGCAACGGAAAATTATCCTTTGGGCTGGCTTTGTTGAGATCTCTATAGTCGACACAAATTCTGATCTTCCCATCTTTTTTGGCGACCGGAACAACATTGGCCAACCAAGTCGGATGTTGTGTCACTTCCACCAATCGAGACTCTATCTTCTTGGTGATCTCTTCTTTAATCTTTAAACTCACCTCAGGCTTGAATTTCCGAGTTTTTTGTTTCACCGGACTGAACCCTGGATTAATCGGCAACTTGTGAGACACAACATTGGTACTCAGCCCTAGCATGTCGCTAACTTCCCAGACGAACACATCAACGTACTCGGTGAGTAAATGAATTAGATCCTTCCTCTGAGTTTCATTCAAAAGAACGCTGATTTTGACCTCTTTGACACATTCTTGGTCTCCCAGATTTACATTTTCAGTTTCCTCTAGATTCGGTTTATGCTGGTTTTCAAACTGTCGAAATTCCTCAGCAACGTACTCTGATGTCTTATTTTCCTCTTCGTAATCGTCAACCTCGTCGTCACCTGCCTCACTTTGTCCATTTAGCTCGTGACATGACATAACATTGGTAGGTTTAAAACTTATATTACTGAAACCATAAATAGACAAAGTTAGACAAGTAAAAATATGGCAGGTAAGTAAATAAACCAAATTTAAATAAAAAAGGCTTTCATTTAAAATGGAAAATAATGCAAACTTTGGCTATGGCGAAGGGCCATATTGCCTTTTTTCAAACATTACGAGGGAATTTTAAAATGCAAGCAATTAAGAAAAATGCAAAATGGTGGGTCTCGGGCCTCTTCCGAACTACCATCGATTTAAATATGCATAAAATGATGCTTTTCTACCAAGGAGTTCGGGGAATCAGGATCGTCATGGAGGTCCAATTCTGCAGCATCTATCCAGGCTCAGCATCACGGATACCAGCTAGCTCGACCTCTTCCTCAATAACAACATCGATCTCCTCGAAAAGGCCGCAGATTCCCTCACCAATGTCGTCAGGCTCGGCATACTCTCGGATCGAGAATGATTGATACAGATGAGGGATTGGCTTAGCCAATGCTTGATCATTCTTCTTCTTCGCCTTCATGTCATCATTTGTGGGGACATACCCCAAACCATATTTAGCTCCTTTGACGGGGACCTGAATAGGCTCAATAATTCCTTGGGAATTTCTTCCCAATCCGAAACCTGGTTCAAAACCATTCTGCAGCATCACAGTGGCTATCATCTTGTACACGGCGGACATATGAGAATGTGGGGCCAAGTCCTCACCGGTGGCATTTACTAGCTCCACCGTATAGAAATCAGTACCTTGAGACACTTCATTAATAATCGGCGCCTGTTGACACCCAATTTTGGCTCTCCACATAATGATAATAATAATAATAATAATAATAATAATAATAATAATAATAATAATAATAATAATAATAATAATAATAATACATATTGCGAGATTTTATAAGAATGCGAAAAGATTTTTTTTTTATTATCTATTTTTAGCTGATGAATATATTTTATAAATATTGTTTCATTTAAAAATTAAATATATTATATATATTACTACTTACTTTCTTATATCTTTTTTTTTTGAATGACGTTCTTAAAAAATAAATCTATTTTTTTTTCTAATATAATTTCTTTTGTCACAGTAGATATTTTTTCATACATTTTTCTTAAAATTAAAAATCTTAATTAAGTCACGAGTCACTAATTTTTATTAATTTAATTTAGGAGTGACTAATTTTATCAAATAAAATAATCTTATAAATAATTATTTTTAATTTAATAAATTATGACTATTTAATAAAAAAGATGTTATAATTTAAATAATTTTAATATGAACAATTTTGGTAATCCATGTCTTCTTAAGCCGGCCAATCCGTGTATGCCACGTAGGCGAGCACATGGATTGTGCTTCTTTAGATTAAATCTCGCCCCTACAATTAAATCTAACGGTCCTAGTTAATTCAACTTTTACCATTATTTAATATATATATATATATATATATATATATTTAAATATTTTTCTTTTGATTCCTGATTTATCTTAACCGTCCGATCAAACGATCAAACAACCCAAATTAATTAAGAGTTTCTCATATTTCCCAAATAGAGAAAGAAGGAACCAACGTTCATCTTCACCTTTTCCCCAGAAAAAGGACTACAGCCCCACACTCTTTTCTTTCCCCATATTTGCGCTTCCTATTCAATAGACGCCTTCCTCCTTCTCCATACCCTCATGCGTCTCTTTCTCATCAACCGTTCGTCACCCTCTGCCAAAGAAACGGCCATGGACCGCCGGAAAACAACAATATCCGACGGTCATTGATCTTTATCACCCCTCCTGCCGTCCGTCGTTCATCCGTCATATCATGTTGCCTGTCATTTTCTTCTTTTTTTTTTCAAGAAAAAGGACACTGTTCCTCCCTTTTCCACAGACGTCCTCACCTTCCCGTCATTCCTTCGAACGGCTATGAACCGCCGGAAAACAACGATATCCGGTGGTCTTATGCTTTATGTCTTTTCCATCACTTTTTTTTTTCTGACGAAAGAGACACCCTACGCCGCCTATGCCTTGTCCCAAAGGCTCCAAAATCTGAAGAAAAAAAAAAGTTGATGTTGATTTCAATTCGAATTTTAGATTCGGAATTTCGCCTATAAAAAGCAGGCATCTTTCCGTTCAAAGCGAGGGGGATTCAGAGAAAAAAAAAAGTGGGTAGGAGGAGAAAGGGACGAGAGAAAGAGGCAAAGAACGATAAAAAAGGGGGCGGAGAACGAGAGAAAAGAAATAGAAGAGACATTTCAATCATTAGATTTGAATTTTTTTTTTATGTTCTTTCGTCTTTCCATTTTCGATTTTGAATTCGAGTTGGAGTAAGGTTGAAGTTGGAATCTCTTAACGTCAAAGCTTTAGTTTGCAGCCCAACACAAGGTAAAATCTTTTCCAAACCTCAATTTTATTTAGTTATATTTATTTATCTAATATGTCTGCTTACCGATAGAAAAATAAGGTTTAGTTTTTTCTTTCGTCAATATGATTTTCTCCTGTGTCCTTTTTGCTTTTCGTATATGGTATTGTTTCATTTGCTGTGAATATGTATATCAATGTTGTTAAGTTTGAGCACCCAGTTAAGAATTGTGGCTTGTGTATTACTTCATAGTTCTATGTTATTGCTTGTAAAATCTAGCTTTAGTATTTTCCTCGTCTAGCATGATAAAATTATATATTTACTGTTTTCAGAATGATATGAATTATTCTTCTAGCATAACTTTAATCTCTTTGACGTCTTGATCTCATTCTGTTTTTCTTTGTTTAAGATCTTATGTTGCGTTAGCTTAAGTTTCAAAACTTAAGAATTGTGACCAATTCGAACTTATTGCTGATGAAGTTCAAAGAGATTTTGAGCTCAAAATTGGATCTTGTTCATTTCCATTTATCTATATTCTCTAGTGTGGTATAAATTTTAGTTGAATGTGCTGAACATGGCTGCTCGTTTTGTTCCTCTTTAGAGTCATTTTTAGCTACCGAATGTTATGACTTCGCTGCTTGTTAAGCTGTAGAAATCTGTATCTTCGTGTTCTTTTAATATAGATGCGAGTTAAATCGGCTTTGAAAACATAACGCCTGCCCAGGTTATTGATTCTGAGTTATACATATGAATTTTGCGAAATGTTTAGCTATCTTGATTTGAGTTGCTCTCTGCCTATGTTGGTTGTTTGGAACTTTTGAAGCCTAAGATGTATTATTTACTTCCTGAGTGATCTGCGTACTTAGCTTCAAATTAATCTAACTGTGTATTAGTTATTCACTAAGATAATCAGATCAAGAGACTTACACTCGCTGTTTTTTTTCTCTCTTCCTTTCTTATCCGATGTTGCTTTGTGTTATAGTAGTGGTATAACTCGTTCTATTACCTTGAGAAATCTTATTTCACACAAGTATGAATTACACTTTGGTTAATCTTTTCATGAAGAGCTTGTAACAGGTTCTGCTGCCTTCATAATGAGCAGAACAGTAACGCTACATCTTTGGCAAAATATTTTATTTGCAGCCTATTAGAAATTGCTTTGGATAATTCTAATCCTTTATGCTTAAGGTTGATCAATGTCTATTCTCAACATATACTCAAGCAGCTCCTCCCCCTGATCGCATTGTAGTCTGAATAAATTAGATAAAGTATGAAATCTATTTTTAGCATGATCAACAACTAATTATGGAATCACTGTAAAACTTGCACATCGATACAACTATCCAACCAATTTTTATATGCTCGTTTGAATGATATCTTAAGGTCAATCTGTAACGGATCAAAGATTTGTGTACTAATTGATTCAATGTCATCAAGGCACTGCCAAAATAATATTATGCTGCTGTTGTTGCTGTGTTTTTTTTTAAAAAAAAGTGCGCCTATGACTACATGATACTTGTTCTTATGTCTTCTGATAAAATCTAAAGGCCATTTCGCTAATTCCACTTCTTCTTTGTTTGTCACATGTACATTCGGGAGCGCATTTGGAGTTAGTATATAACTCCATCTCTGTCCAAATCAGAGAAGCGACTAATTACCGCACAAGCTTATGTCTAGCAGCCCATTTTCATGTCAATAGCGTCCCACGCTTCCTCCTTATCTCAGAGTTTCACTGTTTTATATATGCATATATGTGTCTCTATTTTGACTAACATTTTCCGTATTAATGTTTTTGTATTTATGCTTGCTTTATTGTTTAGGCTTATAGAAACCAATTGAGAGCGAAAGTAAGATATAATTGTTCATCTCCCTCGCTCTAGATATTGGACTTACTATGTCCATGCGGCTTAGGATAACACTTTCTAATGAGGTTTTCATATCCTTTGTCGTAAATGCTTAACTTTTTTTAAAGAAAAAATGAACTTGGGAATGACTTCTTTTTTACTTTATTTTTTTTAAAAAAAAGAATGTATCCATTTAAGATTTTTTATAAGAGTTGATAATGATTTTTTTTAGCAACTTAATGATGCAGATTTTTTAGGATAAAAGGTGCAGATTTTTTAGCTATAAAAATTGCAGGTTTTAGTGTAAAAATGCAGCCTCAGCATGCTCTATCGAGCAGATTTTTTAGAACTTAAAAAATGCAGATTTTTTGATTAAATATATTACTTTCTTGACAGCTTAAGAGTTGTATATTGAGTCTCAAAAATGCAGCTTGTGAGCTCAAAAAAGGTGCAGATTTTGGGCTCAAAATGTGCATAGTTTGAGTGTAAGCTTGCGTTTTTCTTTTTGAAGCTCAAAACACTGCCCTTTTGTGGGCTTTGTAAAAAATGCAAACTTAAGATTGAAAAATACAGATTTTAAAAGATAAAATTGCAGCTTTTAACAGCTTCATTTCTGCAGATTTCAAAGTGAAAATGCACAACTTTTTTTTAGTTTAAAACTTATTTCTCTTAGGGCCTAAAAGTGCATAATTGGAAACTAAGGCATTAGTTTGAGAGATTAAAAGTGTACTATTTCTAAAAGTGCAAAACAAGTATTAAAGTTTGTTAGAATTGTTGATCTTTATTCTTAAAAGGAATGTATGGCTTAAGTTGTTCACTCCGAGTGAGGCCCATTTTATATTCTTGACTTCACCCTTTTATAAAATATATTGACTATTCTTACACCCCTTTATATGAGATATTGTTAAAACATTCTAATCCCTTAACATACTATTTCAAGGTTTTATAGATCCAAAAGGTCCAAAATACAAGGTACATATATATGTCATACATATAAAGGTATATATTCTATATTTTTATCTACATAATCTATTACTAATATTATTTGTTTATTTTATAATTTATAAATTCCTACACTTTACACATATTATTTTAAATCTAATCTATTTTTAACTTATCTCTACATAATAAACATTCACGTGTTTCAAAAAAAATACATGTATACACTATATTTTTATGATAAATATATTTAAGATCACAAACACTATAAAAAATTTTAACATCTAGTATCATTTATTTATTTTATATATTATTTTTTAAAAAAAAATCCATTACATATATTTTATTTGAATTAAACATCACACATTACTACACATTTACATCGAACTACTATTCTATTTTTATTCCACGTCTTAATAAGACGACTAATTTTCACAAATTTAACATCTATAATTTTTTGTAAGTTTATTATGATACAACTATATATTTTTCTTACATATAAATTTATCATACATTTGAAGTACATTATTTATTTATTTTTTACCACATAATAGAAATACTACCAGTAAATCTATTTTATAAGACATATATATGTCGTACCTTGTGTTTTACTCTTTTATCTTAAAACTAATAAAATTTACTCACAATTGATTTTAAAGCGAATAAATAAATAAGTTTTCCTAAATTGAGTTTAAGGACTATCTTCGGATAGGCTCTGAGAGGTGCTTAACACCTTCCCCTCGAGTAACCAAAACCCTTACTCAGAATCTCACTAGTTTCGCAAATCAAAACAGAGTTCACATTTTACATATTTAAAAATGGTTTTCCTAATATTTTCCTTAAAATTTAGGTGGCGACTCTAAAACAAACAATTTTTTCAAATAGTCAGAATGTCAGCCATATTATGTTGTGAACTGTTTTCGGCCTGTTCAAAAATAGGGTGCGACAGCGCCTGTCTGCCGAAATGACTCCCCTCACCATGAATAACCAGCTCTTCGTTCTTCCAAACGAGTTTCATCATCTGATGAAGGGTAGAAGGCACAGCTCCAGCCATATGAATGAAAGGCCTTCCCAGAAGAAGGTTGTAGCTGGTATCAATATCTAAGACTTGAAATTGCGCGCTAAACTCGGCTGGACCCATTTGGATAACCAGATTTACCGCTCCCAAGGTATCTCTTTGGAACTCATCAAAAGCCCTCACGTTGACTTGGTTTTGCTCCAATTTTCCCAAGTCAAAATGTAACTGCTTCAATGTCGAGAATGGACAAATATTCAAACCGGATCCGTCATCCACCAAGACGCGACTTATGGCCTTCTCGCGACATACAACAGTGATGTGTAACGCCTTGTTGTGGGACCTCCCTTCACAAGGCAACTCGTCATCGCAAAAGCTAATTCGATGTCCTCGAATAACCTGGTAGATCATAGAGGGCACGTTATCGCTGCTTGTGCTCGCGGGCACATATGTATCATCGAGTGCCTTCATCAAGGCTTACCTATGCGATTGAGAACTCATTAGCAGGGCCCAAATGGAAATCTAGGCTGGAGTCTTCTCCAAATGTTTGACAATAGAGTAATCTTTCGGTTGCATTCTTCTCCAGAATTCCTCTGCTTCGCCTTTCGCTTATCTGTCTTTTAGCCTGATCTTTCTTTTGACCTCCGAGAGCAAGATCCTCAGGAGTATAACATCTTTTGGATTGGGTCATACCTTGTGCAGCTGCAGTTTCAATCACTAATTTTGGTTTGATAAGAGTTTTTTATGGCACCAAGGCAACAACCTTTGCGGGTGTCAAAATAACGAACTCTTTCTTCTCTTTGACGCTCAAGGAAGCTACAGCCCTTTCCAACTCGTCATGAACGATTGGAGTTATCACTTTCATCGCACACCAATCTTCATCTGTCTCTATCATATTAACATTGCCTCCTCCATGATTCGGCAAAGGGTTGGTGTTGACATTAGGTGCAGCTGGTTGGAGAGAGACTACCTCTTGGTCTATTAAATCCTGAATCTTGTGCTTGAGGTTGATACAGTCCTTAGTATCATGCCCAACACTATTGGAATGATAAGCACATTTCTGATCCGGCCTATAGAATTTTGAATTGATATCCACATGTTTGGGCCCCATAGGGTGGATATATCCAGCCGCAGCCAGTCGCTCGTACAACTTTGTTCGGCTTTTTACGAGAGAGGTGAAATTCCTTGAAGGTTTCTTCTTGAAACGAGACCGGGGGGGATCATAACTTCCTTGTGGGGGAGGCATTTGTTGATAACCTCGGTTGTTCAGACGGGGAGCTTGATTTCTGGGATATGGATTTGTCTGGTAATTTGGCAATGGAGCTTGGTAATTCGGGTGGGGATTTTGATATGGTGGAGCTTGGACTTGATACGCAGGAGGGGGTGCTCGGTAGCTTGACTGCACGTTAGCACAGTTGGGAGCAATACCTTGGTAGTGAGGAGATGGAATTTGATACAGTGGAGGATGATTTTGATAAATGGGAGGTGGATTTTGGTAATTTGGGGGTGGACTTTGGTATAGTAGAGCTTGGACATTCGGATAATTAGAGGTAGTATTTTGATAAAATGGAGGATTATTGGGATGACTAGCTTGTGTGTAGCAAGCTTGATAGGAATTTTGGGAAGGTCGAGGACGACCTCGGGAATATGACGAGCTTCTGGGGGTTTTCTTCCCCTCATATGAAACAACAACAATTTCTTCTCTCTTCTTCTTTAACAACCCTGAAGATCCTGGCGATGCGGCTACACGGGCTATTTTTCCTGATTTCAGACCATTCTCGATAGTCTCACCGATCTTGACTATCTCAGCAAACTTTGCTCCAACGAGCAACAAAATTCTGTCATAATATTCGGGTTCTTTCACCCGCATGAACACTTCAACGATTTCTTTTTCAGACATGAGTGGTCTCACCCTCGCCGCTTCTTTCCTCCATCTGTAAGCGAATTCTCTATAGCTTTCGGTTGATTTCTGCTTCATTTTCTCCAAAGAGTAACGATCAGGAACAATTTCTAAATTATAAGCGAATCGCTCGATGAAGTCCTTTGCCAGAGCATTCCAGCTGGGCTATTATCGGGTTTCGTGGGAGGTGAACCATTCAAGAGCTTCTCCGCATAGGCTTCGACTAAAAAGCCGCATCAATAGAGCTTCATCCCTACCAACTCCAACGAGTTGGTCACAGTAGGCTCTCAAATGAGCCATGGGGTTCCCCACTCCTCCCAAAGTGTCAAATTTCAGGATCTTGAACCCCTCTGGAAGGTCCAGATTTGGATGAATACACAGATCTTCATAACTAAGACCGGCGATGTTAGGAACGCATTGGAGCTCTTTCATGGCCTTCTTGATCTCCTCTTTTATGTCTACCTTTGTCTCTTTCTTTGCCATCCACTCTCTTTCCTGTTCCTCGTAGTTGTCCAACTCAGAACCGTGCACATCGTGTTCAGCAGGGACGGGGATTTGGAAAGTGGTTCTTTTGGGTAAGGGTGGAGCTATGGAAGGAATCTGGGAGTTTTGAGCGGTTTGGTAATTCTGTGGGTAAGTCTGAGGATTGGTATTCTGATTTAGTTGATGGTGAGATATTTGGGGATTAAAAATGTTCTGATTTGGATTTTGACTTTGGTTTTGCGGTGGTTGAGCGGATTGAGATTGGGTGTTTTGAGGATGAGAGGGCGTTTGGGGGTGGTTGTTTTGAGGAGGAGGTGGAGTTTGGTAAGAGGCTGAAGCATATTGCGGATTCTGGGTAGTTGGGTCTATAGCAGGGGGATTTTGAGTGAGCGGCACGCCTTGAGATGGATCCATGTTCGAGAAAGTGAAGTATATAGGAGGCCTTCCATCTACAACGTTAACGTTATATCCTGGCGGAGGCAGATCCTGTCTTCTCTGCATCTCGACCCTCATCTCTGCAATTTGTTGCATCAACTGCAGAATCAACTCATTTTGGTCCGTATGGTGGGTTGAGCCACCACAACGTCAGTGAGGCTTGCTTCTTCGTTGTTATCTCCCATAATCGTCTTTTTTTTTATCAGAATTTTGCCATGGGAAGAAATCTGTGGGACCTTTTGATCTGGTGAAGTAAGGATGATCTTCCAGCTTAATCAACACAGATCAGTTCAAAATACCTACAGAGGAAAACAACTCAAAAGCAGATTTGTCAGTTTGGATTCAGAATATAAAATGCATAATATCGCACATAGAGCAGATAAACACACAAGTTGCTATGTTTGAGGAATATCTTTAACCCACGAGTAAGGACGGAAACAAATATTTTAACAAGCAGAAGTTTGCTTTTTTTTAAATTTGACACTATTTCAGAAAGGCTAAATCGCGTTGAGCTATGGTCTTCTAGTAGTTGCTCTCTGACGTCCGTTGATCTGATCTTTGTATCTTTTTGTAATATGAAAGGGAAGAATGAAAGGGCCTTGGAGGGCTGCCTACGTATCTCACAAGGAGAAGTCAGGCCCAACGTAGTTCGAGTAGAAAATAAAACATTGATTTTTCATTCATTCATTCGTTGGTATTACAAGGAAACTTAAAGACAATCAAAGCTTAAAAATAAAATTAATGACTCCAGCTCAGTCATTTTTCTTCTCTTTATCATCTTAGTCACGGGGAACAGTCTCAACTTGAATCTTTCCCATGGCGATGAGGGATTTGAGGTCGTGACGAAAGTCTAGACACTTTTCAATATTGTGGTATGTGGCGTGATGATGATAGGGACAATGCTTTCGGATTTCGTGTTGAAGAGAATATTGCATGTCCACATTCTTGTAGTAATGGGTAAAGACGCCATTCTGAACTAAATCTAAGTAGATTTCCCTCATTGTTTTCTTGAAATGAGTGAATGAACAATGAAAGAATCTGGTCCTCTCTATGACCGGTATGTCAAGACGTGTTTCATCACATGCAAGGATGACTCCATCACCCCAAGTATTTGGAGTACTATCCATACCGAATAAAAAATGGACTGCATTTTTAAACCCAATACACTCTTCTATTGTATGCCCTTTCTCCCTGGGATTACATTCACACGTCTTGCGGAGATCTCCTAATCCCACTTGGGGGGACGCTTTCTTAACAGGTCTTAGCTGGCCCCTACACTGATAGTGTTAAAAAACAAGAGCGCATGAGATGACCTCTATCCTCTTCGGCCTTCGTGCGGATATGCCTCGAGAGAAATTTTGCTGTCTCCATTTGCCAAACGTCCTTCGAAAGAAGGTGGGCGGTCAAGTATTTCCTCATAACTTTCCTCCTCATTATTTTCTTCGTTGATTTCCTCTTCGGGGCTCTTGGGAGGAAATAGTGATTCGTACAGACGCTATCCGCGCTGCTTTTGCATTTCGATCCTCTCTTCCTCACTTGGTTCAGCTTGAATACCCTTTCCTTTGTCCATAGCGACGATTTTACCTTTCCTAAGACAACAGAGTAGCGTTTACGATTTTGAGAAGTGTCTTTTACGTGAGAAACTTAAGATTCAGGAAATTTTGGTCGGACATTTGTAATAGTGACTTATTTGTATTTTTTTGAATATTTCTGAAAAAGAGTGGGTTTCCAATATCTTCATTCATAGCAACATAACACACAAGCAGTTAATAGCACATATATCGCGTCCTAAAACATACGAGGGGGACCCTTTTGTACCAAGGATAGGCCTAGCGCATTTGAATGATGTACGCGTGAATTTGAATAAAATAAATAACTCCCCCCAAAATAAATTTCACAAATGAATAATAATGTTCACAAAGGGGAGAATAAAGGGTAAAACATTAAAGACAGACCCACGCAGGGGCCATTTGAAGGTGCAATAAAGGAAGGCCCACGCAGGGGCTAAAACAACATATATACATATAAAAAACCCACACAGGGGTGAAGTCCAATATGCTGTGCCTGATGGTCCTGCTCCGTTGCCGTCTCACTGAGTCTTCTATTGCTGAAACATGTATCTTAGCATCAACAAGAATTTCACCCAGGCGTCCCTTGTCTTCCAAGCTTTCGTATCGCATCCTCTCAATTTTCTCCTCGACCCAAGTATCAAAATTATCATAACTACGCCTCAGTTTTTTCACCTCTTGCATCGTCCTCTCAAGAGTGTCTTGGTTCTCGACAAATTTAGCGTACATTTCTTGGGCCTCTTTCTTTACCTCTTGCAGCTCGGCCACTGCCTTGGCTTCTTTGTCTGTCACGCTGCGAAAGCTGCGCGGGGTTGGGGAGGAGATACTTTGTATGTCCTTTTTCAACCATTTTTTGTAACCCTCATCGTACTCAGCATTAAATCGGTCTAGAGCGATGGTAGTTTTATCCATCCACTTGGCACCGTTCCATTCTCTGAACATTTCAGTTGCGTCATGCACCCTATCATCCCCGATATCATATACATAAGTGCCATAGTACGCCTCTTTACGTACAGTTTATCTCCTCCCAAACTGTCGTAAGACTCGAAAGGATGCGTAAGGGCGAATTTCTCAAATACCTGGTAGAGAAAGCACAATCTGTCTGCGGCTCTCTACAATAAATTCTTTGGAGATAAAGCAGTCAAGCATCCATTGGAGATCTTCTTCTCTTAATTCGGAGAAAATCTGAGCCCATCTTCCTATTGTTGTCCGATTGCCCATATTCCGACAGTACAACATGTCATTCAAATATTTAAGGGTGTTCCTGTTATCAAGAGTATGCAGCTCCTGAGTCCCAGCACCCTTTGCCAGGTGGCTGAGAATCCACCACTGAAGGAGTAGGTTGCATCCTTAGAAGTATCGATGCCCTTCTTTGCATTTTCCCAAGGCTCGATATATATCGGACAAGATGACCGGAGCTATAGGGTAGTACCTCGTTGTCCCTTGGTTGTCATACCCTTTGAACAAAGTATGCGCGAGTGTTATAACTCAGGTATTGATGCTCAAACTTGGACCATGTGGAAAGATCATCGTTCCCAACAACGCTACAGCAAATGCTAGAGGACGAATTTCGTTCCATTCTCTGTAGGAGACCTTGAACTCTCAGTTGTAAGTGGCGTAGAAGCTAGTATGTCCAAATCTGATATAAAGATCTCTAAATGCTATGTGGGAATCTTGGCACCAGTAGGCAAAGTCCTTCCCCAATCCGAACCAGTCCGCAATATCTTCTACAGAAGGCTTGTTAGGGATAAAGATGTCTTCTTGTTTTCTCACTCTCCTTTCTATCCCAGTGCCTACCGTGTCTATGCAGTCTCGGATTTCCTCCAAAATCGGGGTAATTTCGGCGGTTCCGAATTGGAACACAATTTGTTGGTTATCCCAGTAGCCTGTAAGGACCTCAACCAATGCTGGTCAACCGTCATGTTGATCAATTTTGTCAGAGCACCCACGTACTTGTTGAGGGTTCTTCTATGATTCACATCGAGATTGTCATGCCACAAAACAAAAGCTAGTTAGGTTTACCCACCCCAAATTGGTTTTTACACGTACATCATTCAAATGTCAAATAAAATGATGTGTCGTGAGGTCGAAGACCTTAGACACAGTTTTGGCGGTTTTCTACTAAATGGACTTAATACACCTTGGGTATTAAGCCGTCTTAGGCTAATGCTTAATTTTTTGTTTTGGTTTCGCTCTAGCTTAGGCTTACTAGAATAGTTTTCAAGTTTGACGGTTACCCGAGTCGGACAAACTACGGGGTGAAGCTACCATACGACGTCGGATGACCGCATTTCAACTATTCATTTGATACTTCCAAATGAAATTCTTGTGTATTTTCTGAAGAAAGTCATTGAAAGCGACGTAACTTTTGTTTTCCTAATGCATACTATTTGCCGTTTGGCGGAAAGATGCCATGAAAATGCAACGATATATCAAAACAATAAAGGAAAGTAAATAAGCAAGTTTTTCACACAACCAAGTAAATTAGTTTTAAGGTTAGAATCCTCCTATTCCCCAACAGATTCGCCATTTCTGTTTTATCGAGAAAAGAAACATTTTTTATAAGTTTTCGACTTTTTTAGAATCGCCACTTAATTTTTGAGAAAAAATCAAGAAAACTCGTTTTCAACAGACTTAACAGAAATAATCAATTGAAAATATTTAAAGGGGTTCGGGGATTCTCATTAATATTTTAGGAAGGTGTTAGGCACTTAAAATATCC
The DNA here is from genome assembly GCA_016801875.1 of Solanum sitiens. Classification (NCBI taxonomy): domain Eukaryota; kingdom Viridiplantae; phylum Streptophyta; class Magnoliopsida; order Solanales; family Solanaceae; genus Solanum; species Solanum sitiens. The sequence continues at coordinate 898,541 of JABWTJ010000275.1, forward strand.
GCTTAATTGCGGTTATCCAACAACTAACTTAGTTTGGCTAAGACTTAAAATTGCGATAAAAATATTTTTTTAGAGTTGTTTGAACATTAATGTCTAACTTTTACCTAAGTGAAATACCAAACTTGAAGAAATTATTTTGAAAACTACTTAAACTTGATTTACTCTTGAGTTAAAACAAAACGGCGTTTGCGGGGATTGGAAGTTTCTTAACTTAAAACTAACTAACAAATAAAGCAAGTAAATAAACAGGAAATAAGAGAGAGGGAAAGAGATTTGGGTCCAAATCCGGGTTCTGTTTGCCTTGACCGGTTTTTGGACCCACCATTTTTGGGTTTTTGGACCATTTGATTTTTTGGGCCTTCGACCCACTTCATTCTTAGGTCTTAGGCCCATTATACCTGCACCTGTCCTATATTCTAAGGATACAATAAGTAAAAATATAATAAATGGGCTTAGGACCTACAACAACAAAAATACAAATAATAAAATATATATATAAAAAAAACATAAATTTGGGCCTTGATGCCCAACTTCTTCAACTCTTCAATTGTTTTATGTTCTTCGAACTTCGAAGACCTGTTCGTCAATTTTCGAGTGGGAGGTTCGAGAAGGGGAGTTGAGCCTTTACGGCTCTCTTGGAATGCAAAGGAGTGAGTTCGCGATGAACCCCCCACAGGTTTTACATGCAAAACAAAAACAAAGAAAAATTAAAATCCCAATACAAATAATTAAGTGAACTATCAATATACTGTAGATTAATCGAAAATCCGGAGTGCCAGGTATGATGACAATTATCAAATGAACAAACAAAATCTCATCCAAATCTAAATGAGAGTGCTAACATTCTTATCATATCCCTTGAAAGCGGCAGACATATGACCCAATCTTGTGATTAGAATAATGAAAGTGCATTCATTTAAGATTTGAATCAACAGAGGCACAAGTCAATACCAAACAACATTTCACGCGCTAAAATATTTCAAGAAAAACGAGACAGATCACATAATTCGAAAGACAACTCGTTATGCTCATCATGAAACACATATTCTACGGGAGCTAAAGACACTAGAAACCACACCAATCTTATTCATTCAACAAGCATAATTTCGCATCAACCAACCAATGTTACTACAACATATTGGAAAGAGAATCATATCAAGAGGAAATAAATCATACAAAACCCCTAGAGAGGGTAACCAATAACATCGATGGCCAGACGCTCTTTAGACAAACTTGAGCATAAAATGAAATGGAAAAACATGTTCTATCTATGCCAAACGATTAATTATGCTCACATAAACTCACAGTAAAAAAAAAAAAAAAAACTCCAACTAAATCAACTATAAGAGACTTCACTCAAGTGACAGTACTCAAAGCTAAACCCAATTAACTGGGTGCCGAATAAATTCGGAAAGATTATTCAAAGAAAAGAGAAGAAAAAAACATAGTCTGGGAAGCATGTTGAGAGGTTTACACTTGAACCATAAAATAAGTAAATTTGTTTCGATTAGAATTTTATTCAAAGCGGAGACACCAACATAAACAGGGCAAGATACGCTAGGCAGAGATAACCATAGGGAGATCAAATCACCATGAAATTATCATAAGGAAACGCCACTACAGCGAGCGATTTTTCTAAATGCAACAAAACTAAAATCAAATAGAAGGAAGGGTAACTGAGCAAATAGATTTTAACATGAATTTAGGACGTAATAAACTAACATGCTGATTTTGGAGGCTGAAAATAAAGGCTAGACCTCGATAACGACTCTATAAAACAACCAAAGGATAATGGAAACGGGCAGTAAAAATGAGACACATGAATTAAAAAAAAACAAATGTACACACGAACTCGAAAATTAGAGCCTTAACTTTATTATTTCAACCGAGGTGAAGGAAAGAAAGACACAGTGAATACCAAGCAATAAAATGAACCAGATGACATGCCAGAAATAAACTCAAAGAGAGAAAAACGAGCAGACAGGGAACTTCAAGTGCAAAATAAAGGCCACCAAATCTTTAAATCTTTAACTCGGTATTTATGCTCTGAGATGACTAAGAATACACACACCATGTTAAAACGACACTCATTTAGTAGCAACCAACAGCCAGCTGATGAAATTGAAATCTGCAACTAACCTAAAAGATCTGTTTTGGGAGAGAAAGAAAATGTGAAATGTAAACTGATTTCATTGATTGAAAAAAATTATATTATGTACAATGCACCATGTGCATATTTATAATGCTACAACTAAAACTCACAACCTATCACATTCATACACCTGTCACTCTTAACAGAATTCAGTTATACATAATACCAACTAACTGATAAGCTACTCTTAATCATTAAGCTAAACTACAAGATGACAAATCAGTAAAACAGTAACAGAATCAAGTTACACCACTATCTTCAATACACCTCCTCAAACTAGGTGTATTGAATACATTCAGAACACCAAGTTTGGATAAAAGTGTTTCATGTTGCAGTCTACCCAAAGGTTTTGTTAAAATGTTTGCTTGTTGATGTTGTGTAGGGATGTACATAGTACTAATCAACCCTTGTTGAATCTTCTCCCTAATAAAATGGCAGTCAATTTCTATGTGTTTCGTCCTTTCATGAAAAACAAGATTTGCTGCAATTTGAAGTGCGGCCTTACTATCATAGAATACAGACACTGGTTCCTCAATCTGAATATTCAATTCTTTGAACAAATTAGTTAACCAACCAATTTATGCTGAAGACAGGCCAAACTTCTATATTCTGCTTCAGCAGAACTTCTTGAGACTGTAGCCTATTTCTTTGATTTCCAAGAGATAAGAGAATCTCCCAACTTCAGTAGATAACCTGTCACTGATCTTCTGGTATTTGGACATGCTGCCCAATTTGCATCACAATAACCAGTCAGTTGCATTTTCTTCTGCGAGGACATAAGTAACCCCAATCCTGGTTGAGTCTTGATATATCTAAGAACTCTAAGAGCAGCTTGCCAGTGCTGAGTTTTTGATTTCTGTAGGAATTGACTGAGAGTCTGAACTGTGTAAGCTATGTCAGGTCTGGTGATAGTCAAGTACAACAACTTGCCAATCATTCTTTGATATTGAGTAACATCTGGATGCAACTCCTCCTCACTACAATCATCTGTAACAGTTGTAGTAAGTTTCATATTACATTCCAATAGAGTATTTGTTGTCTTGTCTCCAGTAATGCATGCTTCAACTAGGAGCTCTAAGGCATATTTCCTTTGATTCATAAGGATACCTTTTTCAGATCTGCTGAATTCTATGCCAAGGAAGAATTTCAATTCACCTAAATCCTTGATCTTGAACCACTTATGTAAGATGGCTTTGGTTTCCTTAACCAGTACAACATCATTCCCAGTAATAAGAAGATCATCAACATAGACCAATATAATAACTAGCTGGGCTCCTTGCTTCTTAGTGAATAATGAGTAGTCTAAATGACTCTAATTGTATCCAGATTTCAATAAGGCCTCAGTGAGTTTAAAATTCCATTGTCTTGAAGCTTGTTTTAACCCATAAAGAGATTTCACAAGCTTACAGACCATAAGTGGTTTATTAGTATCAACTTGTAGACCTTTAGGTAACTCCGTGTATACATCTTCTATAAGATCTCTTGCAGGAAGGCATTGTATACATCCATCTGGTATATACACCAATTCTCTGCAGCAGCTAATGCAACAACAGTCCTCACTGTCACCATCTTTACCACTGGGGAAAAAGTTTCTTGGTAGTCTATACCAGCAGTCTGACTATACCTTTTTGCTACTAATCTAGCTTTGTACCTTTCTACTTCACCATCTGCCTTATGTTTGATTTTGAATATCCACTTACAACCAATTACAGGCTTCCCATGTGGCCAAGGAACCAGATTCCAAGTACCATTTTCTTCAAGAGCTTGTAATTCTTGCTGCATTGCTGCTATCCACTTCTCATAATGTAAGGCTTCTTCATAAGAATTAGGTTCACTAAGAGCTGAAAATTTACTTAAACAAGCTCTATATGTAGGAGAAATATGCTGATATGAAATACAGTTGGACAATGAGGGAGGTTTCTGCTTCCCAGAAGTGATATAGTCTTGATGCCAGACTGGTGTAATCACAGTTCTACTTGATCTCCTAGTGATATTAGTGGTTGGTTGACTTTCAAGAATACCAACATCATCATTTACAGTATCACTCAAAGTTGTGGACATCTCAGAATCTTTAGACACATGGTCAATAACAGTCTCTGCAGGCACATGATCAATAATAACAGTTTCTGCAGGAACTTGATCTTGCTCTGGTTCTAATGACTAAATGAATTCTGGAAATAGAGGAATTGTATTATCATGCATTTCCTTAAAATGAAACATATGCTCCTTAACACCACATCTCTACTAACCATGAACTTCTTGTCAGCAATATTATAAAGAAGATACCCCTTCTGAGTCAAAGAATAACCCATCATAACACAAGCTACAGCTTTGGGAGAAAATTTGTCTTTCCTAATTAGTGTAGTAGCATAACACAGACATCCAACAGTCCTTAAATGATCCAACTTAGGCTTCCTTTGATAGAATACTTCATAAGGAGATTTACCTTCCAATGTAGGAGTAGGTAACCTGTTGATTAAGTAAACAGCTGCTACAACACATTCTCCCCAAAACCTGATAGGTATCCCACCTTGAAACAGAATACTCCTTGCCACTTCCAACACATGCCTATGCTTTCTTTCTACCACTCCATTTTATTGTGGAGTGTGTGGACAAGAACTTTGGTGAACTATGCCTAAAGAGGCAAATAAGTCCTTGCATTCAATGTTAAAAAATTCACCCCCATTATCTAATCTAACATTCTTCACACAGTGATTAAACTGAGTTTTAACCATTTGGATACAAGACTTCAAAACAGTAACAACATCAGATTTTAGTTGAAGCAAATACAACCATGTAATTCTGGAAAAGTCATCAACAATAGGGAGGAAATACTTGAAACCAGCATGGGAACTGATTCTATGTGGACCCCATACATCAATATGTATCAACTCAAATACAGAACTACTTGTAGTCGTAGACATAGGAAATGGTAATCTTGTTTGCTTGGCTAATGGACATACAGCACAATCATTGACAAGATTATCATTAATGGAAACTAATTTCTTCAATGTAAGAGAGGATGGATGGCCAAGTCTGTTGTGCCATAACATGCCTTCATCTTCATTGGTCTTTATATGCATCAACTTTGCACTAGCTGCATTCATATTGCTTCCATCTCCAACCTCTTTATTCAACAAAAAATATAAACCTCCTGTCTTCTTACCAATCCCCTTGACCTTCCCAGTTAACAGGTCCTGAAATACACAAAACTCAGGAAAAAATCTTACTGAGCAGTGTAAATGCCTGGTTAACTGAGAAACTGAAATCAGATTATACTTGAACTCAGGTACCACTAAAACATTAGTCAACACATCACCATTATCCCATTTATAACTACCAGTGTGTGTTATTGATGCAGTACCTCCATCAGGTAATTGTACATGATTCTGATCACTTTGCTCTAATACAACTATGTCAAACAATTCATCTATTGATGTTGTTATATGCTTTGTTGCACCAGAGTCTACTACCCAATGTTTAAGTCTATTATTAATAGAGAATGAGTGATTCATACCTGCTTGATTGACTGTTGGATTCATAGTATTCTCCTTGTTTAACAGCCTGAGAATTTGACCATATTGTTCTTGTGTGAATGCAGAAGGAGGTTGACCAATTGTATCATTCTCAACAGCATTGACATTTGCCATCCTATTAGCACCATTTCCAGACTTCTTCCTGAATTTATAGTCTGATGGGTATCCAATAACACGATAACATGTTTCCTTGGTGTGGCCCTTTATTTTAAAAACCTCACACTGTATATTGTAGTCCCTTTTTGGCTTGTAGAGTGCTGATTGTTGGTGACCTCTATTAGCATATAATGCAGTAGAAGTAGAGGCACCTGCATCTCCTCCTGAATAAGAACCACCACTAGTGTTTGAAGTAGTGTATCTCCTTCTGAATAAGAGCCTCCACTAGTGTATTGTCTTCTATCTTTCCCAACATACAAAGCAGTAGAAATCCCCAAATCTCCTCCTGAATATGAACAATATGAACCTGCTGTTATTCTTTGACTTTCATCTGAAATTATCATGGAGTATGCTTTGTTCACAGAGGGAAATGGAATCATCATAAGGATCTGACTACGTGCTTGAGTATATGACTCATTGAGTCCCATCAGAAATGCAAACAATTTCATATATTGTAAATGGCTGGCATACACTATGGATTTATCACATCCACACAAAGGAGGTGCTACAAGGGCATCAAATTTATCCCAAAGAAGTCTTAGCCTTGTGAAATATGCAGAAACAGAGGAAGTACCTTGTGTGATAGTGCAAATCTCTCGATGCAACTGGTAACCTCTCGATCCATCAACCTTATCAAACCTTTCCTTTAAATCATCCCATATTGTAGCAGCATCAGTGGCATATATGATTCTACTCATCAATTCCTTCGAAACAGAGTTTAAAATCCATGATAAAACAAATGCATTACACTTCTCCCACTGTTCTTCTAATGCAGCACTGTAATCACTCCTTTTACAAGTACCAAAGACAAATCCAGCTTTGCTCTTAGCTCGAAGAGTAAGGAGCATCGATCGGCTCCATAATAAATAATTCTCCACGCCTGTAAGCTGAACTGAAGTCAACACTGAACCTGGAGTATCAGATTACAGAAGATACAGAGGATGATTTCGATTCTTCTCCACTACTTCAATCGTATCAGTACTTACCACCATTTTCCCCCAAATTTTAGATCGCAAAAAAAAACTGAGAATTGCAGATAATTGCAGAAAGCAGATCAACAACAACAATGACGATTGAATCAACTACAGATTCGGAGCTCTGATACCATGATGAAATTGAAATCTGCAACTAACCTAAAAGATCTGTTTTGGGAGAGAAAGAAAATGTGAAATGTAAATTGATTTCATTGATTGAAAAAAATTATATTCTGTACAATGCACCATGTGCATATTTATAATGCTACAACTAAAACTCACAACCTATCACATTCATACACCTGTCACTCTTAACAGAATTCAGTTATACATAATACCAACTAACTGATAAGATACTCTTAATCATTAAGCTAAACTACAAGATAACAAATCAGTAAAACAGTAACAGAATCAAGTTACACCACTATCTTCAATACCAGCAACCACACATAGAAGAAGAGATGAAATACTATTGCGAAAAATAAGATATTACCTTTTTAAATGCAGCGACTCTGGGACAGCACGAGTTTGGAGACAGTCTTCACCACAATACTTGAATGTAGATTCGAACAGCAATAGGAATGTTCAAGCAGAGATATCGACTCAAACCACTTTAACTTTCACTAAAAAATTTCTCTTCCTCCCTTTCTTGCTCAAGCGTTTCCAGTGAAGACTCACAAAATAAAAATTTTGATTCCCCCAAAAAACCAAAAAAAATAATAATAATAATAATAATAATAATAATAAAAACCTTAGCAGTGAACAAGAAAGACCTTATATAGGGGAAATTAGGGTTTACGAAATGGAGAAAAAGGGCTGGAAAAATAAATTTTCAGGCCCACGGAAAAATTCTTTCAAAAACCTAAATCCTTATCCCTAAAGGATATTCCCAAACGATTCTCTCAGATTGAACGGATAGAAATCGTATAGAGGGCTTGGATCGATCGGGTGTCATTGCTGATTTACGTGATCTCATCCCAACATCTCAAAGACGAACGCACAGGTCTGCTCTCGCCTAAAAGCACTGCGTGAGAAAAGACGAGAAGGAGAAAGAAACTATTTCACGCGCTATCAAATTTTGAGTCGAATCGCTGCTCCACCGGCTTCTTTTCGTCCGGTGCGAATGATTAAAGAAGGGGAGAAGTCGGGGAGGGGTCGCCGTACGCGCTGGATTTGCCATTCCTTCTGGGGATCGTTTGCCTCACGCGAAGAAGAAAAAAAGCATGAGGTCGATTGGTTTTCATTTCGTGGAAAGGAGAAAAAGAGTGGGTCGGGTATTAGGGGCACCAGGGTAAAGACGGGCTGCTAGGATTTGGGCTGCTAGTGGGCTGACTTAATGGTTGGATCATTTAAAATGGAATTGGGCTGGGATATAGGTCACTAAATAGCCCAAATCCGGTCTTTGGCCAATAATATCACCAGTTTAGTCAAAATAAAATGTAACTGGCCATGGATTAAAATTTTAAAATAAGATGAATTAATTAACAAGCTTCTTGAGGTTAACAAAAAATAAAATAATTAATTTGGATATAAACTAAAGATTCAAAATATAAGCTAAAATAATTAACCAAATATTTATATAAAACCAAAATATTACTATTATTATTATATTTTCTCGATTTTAAATATTCATAAGATTTACATAATTATACAAATAATTATATAAGACATATACACTAGCTAAAATAATATAAACGACGTCAAACCTTATTTAAAATAACTCTCAATCTAAAATTTTATTTATTACTACTATTTTATTTTATTTACATATATATATATACTAATTTATAAAATTAATTATTTTAAATTATTTAAACTCGAGAAGCTCATTAGTTAATTACTATCGGGGAGGGTTAGAATTGGGTGTCAACAGTATATAACAATATTTTAAAGTTATATTATGTGTTATAAAATAGAAAATACAAATTACATGTTCTTAAAATTGATAAGTGTCCTATATGGTGTTTTGTTTGTGAGATTCAAAATCCAAAAAACTATACAACTACAATATTTAAATGAGTAAGTGAAATGTTATGTGCTACGTTAATGAAATATGTGTAAAACCACTAACATATAGAAATCTTTTACCATAAAATTAATGTTGTGCGCTGCACATATTAAGCCCTAGCAAGAAAATTAAATAACAAGTGTCATGAGTGTATTCTTCTAGCGTATTTTAATAGCCTTTAACTTTGACATTGGTTGAGAAAAAATTGCTCAGAGAAATGATATACTCTTCTTTAGAGCCCATAAAAATGGAGAGGGGACTTGAGGAAAATGAAAACTATTCTTGGCTTTATATTATACTTTCACTTTAAATGATTATTATTCTCTTTAGCTTCTTTTCATGTATTTATCATTGAAAATAACATATATTAATAAATTAATTATGGGATTCATTGTATTGAAATCTACAACTTTTAAGATTCTAGCAGTGTAAAGGTAACTGCTTCTATATTTTAGTTAATGTGCAACTTAAATCTCTACCTATTTGCTCTCATTAACTAACATTTGTCTATTCATTTTCTTTAACATTTAGATTATTTAATTTTCATAACTGTTCAAATATTCTCAATTCATTAATAGTAAAAAAAGTTTACTGCTCAATATTTTTCAAAAATAAAATAATCAAAATATGAATATAACATTTTTATTTAGTATAGGGATAAAATGGTAATTCAACTTTACATTCTTGGAACTTTCCACTTATAATATAATATGATTATGCCTATAAAGTATTATAATAATACCTAAAGCAGGTTATATATATGCAGTAATAAAAGTACTAATCAAAGAGTTATGAAAGTCATATTAGAGATGTTATAAACACACAAATATATACCTAACTTTAAAAGAAAGTTGATTGACTTTTAGGAATTAATTTCGAATTAAGTATGTCTCAGTTGGCTAGAGACTCGTGCTGATAACGTGTTATAAAACGAGAGCAAAATGCAGTAATACTAAACAAGAAATGGAAGACAAATGCTAATGAGAAATATAGAGTAGATAATATTCATTTATCCCTTTTGTTGTGTGTCATTCACAAGGTTGAAGCATGCCCTTTTATAGGATGTAAAATCATCCGTTTACAATGCTAAACAAAATACATTAGAAGATATTTAAGTTATACATTAATGTGACATTATGTTAGGAGTAGATTGAATAGAAACGTCCAAACAATTAAGTGGATTTGTAACAATATGATGATATTATATAGATTTATTTAGAGATAGAAATAAAAATATAAATCTATTCATCTAATTTAATTAACAACTCCATCAAGACAATGGGCAACAATGAGGTTTCTTAGACTGCTGTCTGTATGATGATAAAGGGCTAGTGAACCTATGCCACTCCAAAAGGAAATTTAATCTTCCACAACATGAAAGGCTCTACCTCAGCTTTTATTCTCAAGAGATCTTTCCAAATAGAGGAATGATATCTTTGAATCTTCCTAGACACCACATGGCCTCTTTGAAAATATTTTTGCATCATAAATTGTTCTCAGTCTCCACCATATCTTTGTAGCAAAAGCTTTACATATGTATGTAGACATTGAAACTTTGTAAAACTCTACAAGATGCGCTCAATTTGAGTTGAGACTCTACAAATTGTGTTAACTCAAATTAGGATTCTTGGAGCCTACTCAACCTTAAACCCTATTTCATGCCTATATAAAGGGTATTAAATTCCATTAAAAGACATCTCGAAAATTTCATAAAGAGATCAAGATCTCGATTACTACGAAAATTGATGGATTATTCATATAGAGAGGTCAAATCTAAATCATCCTAATTCGAGAAATACGCCACTAACGGCCCTCGAATCATGGATAAATCTTTGGAGAGTAGAATCAAGGGATCAACATAATTGTATCCGCTATCTTTTGATCAATAAAGTTATGTTTCTACTTATTTTATTGTGATCACATTTTATTTCCTGTCACTTTAAAATTTATTGCAACCAATGTCTTCAAGTCTTTTAGAGCATGTCCCACCCTCTTTAAGGGGACTACACATATTAGCCCAAGAACTCCAGTATTGATACCTCTTTTTGTTATCTGTTTGCCCCTAGAAAAAGTAGCAAATTGCCCTTTAGCTTGTTTGATAATGTCCTTAGGAGGGGACATAGCAGCCAAAATATGAAGAGTTGGTGACTGAAGTATATGTTTTATAATGATGGACCTTCCTCTTGAAGAAAGAATATTCCCATGCTATCGTTGAACCTTGTTCATGATTGTTTTAGCAATATCAGCAAAGTGTGAAATCCTCTTTCTTCCTGGAAAATAGGGCATCAAAGATATATATTTCATAGGAAACAGTTTAACCAGTGATTCTGTTAATCATCCTTCTTTTACTATTGGGTGAGTGAGTGACATTAAGGAAAATAGTACTTTTGTCAATATTGATCATTTGTCCAGACTCCCTCTCATATAGTCTCAAAGTATTCATGATCATCATGATAATTCTCATGTTTCCGGAAGAGAACATGACTATGACAGCAGCATAGCACAAGTGATTGATCAAAGGGCCAACGCATCCTTTGTTTATCATGGAGTTGATTAAGGGCCCTGGATAAAGTTTCAGCAGCCAAGACAAACAAACCAAGAGATAGAGTGTCACGACCCAACTCATCGGTCCGTGCGGGCACCCATTCTAACGTCTAAGTAGGAGAACTCTCATATACTAATAGTTCAAATATGCAAAATTTACAATACGAAGATAAATGAAATCATAGAGCTTTTATAATAAAAAACCTTCTTAAAAAAATTCAGGTAAAACTTATAAAGTAATTAGCACCCCCAAGGATATAGTCTAAACAAGTATAAGAGCTACTAAGAGTTCAGATAGGATGTAATAAATAAAAGACACAACCCCACTATGCGGAAGGAAACATTGAAGCTGCTGGAGAATTTATTGATCCTGTAACCAGACTATGCCAAAAAGGCATAGCAAGAGTAGTATCAGTACAAAGTCAACGTACTGGTAAGCATCATTGGTCAAACCGACGTCCACCGCATAACATAAGAATTCAACTAGCAATAATATGCAATAAACCACTCGCTTCTCCACCTTTACCTCTCTCAAATACCTCTGAATTACACTAGCACCCTTACTACTAACAACTTTCCTAGTCAACCTACTTTCTAGGTTCTTGATCTTATCCCAAGACATCCTACCGCATTAAAGATTCCACGAATATAACTACAACATTCCAACTATCCGCTACGACTTACCCTTACTTCCTCTTCACCTTACCTATGGCCACATGGTACATTACATCAAGTTGCTAACTACTAACCACAACTCTCCTTCTCTAAGGTGAAATTCACCTAAGAAATTACATCACGTACACTACCCCACTTCTCGCCCTTGCTACACATAGACAACCTTTTCTCTCACACATTAGCAAGTAAAAGCATCATTAAAAACAAGCAATATACTGAACATATACAATATTGTCTATCAATTTCTCAACAATATACATTTTCACATTCTCCAGATACGCAATTATATCAACTTATTGGTCCTCTCATGGAACCCAAACCTAAACTCTTAGCATACCAAAATGTGGTACTCGATCTAATGTTTATGTCGGAACATGGTAATCGATCTCATATTTATCCCAAAATGTGGCAACCGATCCCATATTTATGTCGAAACCTGGCAACCGATCCCAATTAGTATGTCGGTACGTGTCACCGATCCAATCAACACAACACAACACATTCACAATCACAATCACAAGTATATTCTCAATAATCATACAATAAAGAAGTGATTCATAACATGTACTTATTTGTTCATACTCATTTACAATTAGTGTGATCAATAATGCAACGTTCGCATACATACACACATCATAATGGAGAAAGAACAAACATATATCACATAATCATAGAATCACAACCATCACCTTCACAATAACCCATCCATACTTAGCCCTAATTCATCATCTGAGGCTCCTTCCCATGATTCAATCATCGTCTGTTAGGGAATGAAGGTCTACACATAATTCGTACCATTGATTATCAGCATACTATGCATTGGGCACAGATTTATAACTACTCAATTAGTAAAACCTAGCTTACTTGGGCGCCAAGCATTCGTAGAGAGTTTTCAGATAATTTTCTATTTTTCGAATGACGGGACAGTGGATTTGACCAAAAATTCACAAGCTATCATCATACCCACGGTAGAACTCTCTTTTTCCTTCCTTCCCAAGTTCAAAGCGGTTTTGGAGGTTTTCTGGGGTGTTTGACATCTTAGGTATTTTAAGGAGGAAATATGATTTTGCGTTTATTTACATTATACCTCGCCTATCCCGTTCATGCGCCATCTTACCCTGTCGTGGCGCCACCGCCCTAGCGGGACAGTGACCCAGTAATTTTTCAAACTTTTGTTTTTCCTAAATAACGACGATTCAAGTCATTACATAGAAGGTCTCCTTGTTTGAGATCCCTGGTAGAATGAAAAAAAAACATAATGTGTACCATTGATCATGACAGAGTACCACACTTGTGATATCAGTTTGTGAATTAGATTAATGAATATCTCAGAGAAACCCATTTTTTTAATAACAGAATTTAGGAGAAGCCGTAAAACTTTGTCATAAGCTTTAGCCATTTCAAGCTTCATGATCATGAACCAATTCTTGAGTTAGTAAAATGCAATGTGGACCACCACATCTTTCGTTTCTTGCTACTTCCTCTCCTGATCCAAAAACTAAGTAAATTAGTTGTATGTTGTGAGAAATTACTACGGGGATCTACTTTAGATAGCAAAATAAGGCAAGTTCGTGCGTAAAAATTTTTGAGTTTGGCTTTGCTGAAAAAAACAATCATATTACTCACATCATCCTTTATAATATCCCAAGTAGCTCGGTAGAACTTGCCATGGTAACCATCAGGACCAGAGGCACTATCAGGGTTCAGAGATGTTATAGCCTGGCAGATTTTTGATAGGGTTTGTCTAGTTTAAGAACAGTACTTGCAAACGATGCAACCCCAATTTCTTCTCCATTAACACCAATGTTACCATCAAGTACTGGAAGTACAGAAGAAGCAAAGGAAGTAATTTCTAAACCTTCAAAAGTTCAAGCTATTTTGAAGGGTATAACACAGGTATAAGATGCCTCAACCGCCTAGTTTTATGAGTTGTTACTACTTCTTGTCAATTTGAATTGCATCAAAGCTCTCATGCGAACTTCATATACGAGAATTATATGTTTTATTGCTTCCATCTAGGTGGAGTTTTTTAGATCTTTCTTCTTCACCTTACATAGCATCCACCTGCTGCTACCTTTAACCTAGCATTGCTTGTTAAAGGAAATTCTCCCGAACTGCCCAATATCTTCTTCCAGATTCTCTCCTTACAGGGCATTTATTACCAAATTCTCTGTCGGCCAACCTTATTTATAAGCAATAGTTCTGCATGATTAAAATTGGGTGATTTTCTTTTCTTTTTTTGATAATTTGGTGTTAGGGATAATTTAGATGCATCTCAGCTACTCCATCCTTTACCTTCTCACCAACGTAGTTATCGGGTAACTCTACACACCAAGGTTTTAGACAGATCTGAAGAATTCACCAGTTTTCACTTTCCTGGGATTCACTTGGTTTTGTTTGAACACTAGGCAAGCCCCTCAAAAACTGAAACATTTATTTTTTTCGAAATTCTCTCTTTATCATCTTTGTTCGATTTTTCTTGTCAAATTTTTTTCCCAATCTATTATTATCCTTTATAACAATAAATCTCTCTCCTATTAAAAAGGACTTATTTCAACTTTTACATCAAATCAACTACATTTGAGTCTAGATATAGTCGGTGTTTCTTTTATAAATCATCTATTCTCAAAGAATTGATCATAGTCAGCACTAGAGTATGGAAAGTTGACTCCAAGACCCTCCACAAAGCTTATGGGACAAAAAGGAAAGGCGATATCACCATATCTAAAGGTGATGAGGGGCAGGAGAATGAACTTATGAAAAGAAGTTTGGTCAGAAGTTTTGCTTTAGGGCTAAAAGAAAGACCCACCCTTTCAGAAGTAAGGAGGTGGTATGTCTCAACATGGAAAAGACTTTTGGAGTAAACAACGATGAGATGAATGGTGAGATATTCCTATTTGAAATCTCTGTGATGGAGAAAGCAAGGGAGGAAAACTCTAGCGGGAAATTGGAAATTGAAAGCAAGATCTTTGATTCTAGAGAAAAGTTAATGATTCCGGCTGTAAATATGGAGATTGATGAGGTGGTACCTCTTCACATTCAACAAGAACAAGCTATTATCAAAGAAGAGAGGGAGACATCAACATGGGTCCAACAAAACATGATCAAATTGAGAAAATTACTGGGGATCAACTTCCAAGGACATGAAGAGGAGGCCTTAGAATTACTTCTACACGTTGATAGTTGTAGACAGGCAATAAGAATGGAATCTGTTAGCATTAGTAAAAGGAGTAGATGCAAAGGGGTGCAAGAACTAAAAAATCTTGTCACCTTTGATGTTAAATTCGAAGATAGTGGATGCAGAAACAAGGGGAGAAAGTTTCTAAATAGTGGCCCATGCAATTCAAACTAGTCTCGTGGAATGTCAAGGGGCTGAACGATAGGGATAAAGAAGATTGGTGCAGACATTGGTAGTTGACATAGTATACTTTCAGCCTTTCAAGAGACTAAACTGGAGGGAGAAATTACAAACTTAGTTAAACAGATATAGGGGGAAGATAGATCAAATTTGCCTACCTAGAAGCAAGTGCCATTAGAGGAGGTATCATGATGATGTGGGATTGTACAGCCTGGAAAAGGGAAGTTTTGGAAATCGGGGCCTATATATTAACATGTAAATTTGAGGCACAATTTCAGAGCTTCTCTTGCCATTTAAGTGGAGTCTATGCCCCAAACTATTATATTGAAAGAAGAAAGGTATGGGAAGAAATCGCAGATGTCATGGGTTTAATAGAAGGTCCTTAGGCTATTTGTGGTGATTTCAACACTACAAATTATGTCTCGGAGAAGAGAAATTGCAACAGGAGATCAAGAGGAATGATAGAGTTCTCAGATTTCATTGAAGATATGAACTTAACTGGCCTTCAACAGCAAGATGGCAATAATACTTGGTTCAAAGGTCATAATAACGACACAACTTCCAGGATCGACAAATTCTTACTCTCAGAAGAGTGTGATGATTGTTTCAGCAACATAAAGTAGTCTAGTTTGCAAAGGTTGGAATCTGATCACATTCCTTTGGCTTTACAGGGTGGTTCCTGGATAAAAAAAGAATTATTTTAAATTTGAAAATCGGTGGCTTGGGAATGCAGGCTTCAATGACAAGATCAAAGAGTGGCGAAACTCCTTCAGTTTTAAAGGCAGACCTGACTTTGTCCTATCATGTAAATTAAAGGCACTCAAACATAAACTGAAGGATTGGGAGCAGGAGTGCAGCTGGCAACCTAGTGATCCAAAGAAAACAAAC
This sequence comes from Solanum sitiens, assembly GCA_016801875.1. Lineage (NCBI taxonomy): Eukaryota > Viridiplantae > Streptophyta > Magnoliopsida > Solanales > Solanaceae > Solanum > Solanum sitiens. The sequence goes on from JABWTJ010000275.1 coordinate 914,832, forward strand.
TTTAGAACAATTGGTTGAAATGGATTTGATACTGGAATATAAACCTTTGACAAACGAAGAATCAACTAAGAAAATAGATTTAACCTTAGAATTGGAGGGTCGGATTAAAAATGAAAAAGTTGTGTGGAGTCAGAAATCAAGGGTCTTATGGTTAAATGAATGTGATAGGAACAATAAGTTCTTTCATAAAGTGGAAAACGCTCATAAAAGGTTCAAAAACATAGACCAGCTAATGGTTCAAGGCGAATTAACCGAGGAGTCTACAAGAATAGAAAGTACCATTATCGAATTCTATCAAAAGTTGGTCACTAGAGACCTATCAACATGCTCAATAATTGTGCAACTCTTTCAGTGGAAAACAAGGTGATATTGCAGGAAAAATTCACTGAGCAGGAAGTCTTAAGGTGTCTGGAACTGCGCGCAAGAGATAAAGCTTCTGGTCCAAATGGTTTCTCTATGGGTTTCTTCATTAAGTACTGGAGATTGTGAAACATGACATTATGAATGCCTTTCATAACTTTCATGAGCAAGAAGTTTTTGAAAGAAGCCTCAATGCAACATTCAATACTCTTATCCCTAAGAAGAAAGGTTAAAGAATTAAGAGATTATAGGCCTATTAGCTTGATAAGAAGCATCTACAAATTATTCTTCAAAGTATTGACAGAGAGGTTGAAATGAGTGATCTCCAATCTGGTGGATGTTCAACAAATGGCTTTCATCAGAGGCAAACAAATCATGGATGCAGTTTTAGTGGCAAATGAAGCAATAGACTCAAGAGTGCAACAAAAGAAATCTGGTATCCTATGCAAACTAGATATAGAAAAAGTGTATGATCATGTAAACTGGGAGTACTTGCTATGTATGCTGAAGAAGTTGGGATTTGGGAAAAAATGGATACATTGGATGGGATTTTGTATATCCACTATTAATTATTCTGTGTTGATTAATGGATCACCTGCTGGCATTATCAAGGCTCAAAGAGGTCTCAGGCAAAGAGATTCTCTGTCTCCTTTCTTATTTATCATTTCCATGAAATGACTGAATACTATGTTCAAAACAACTAATTTGTATGGATAGATAAAGGGGTTTGAGGTAGCAAGGGCTTGGAGTAATAGCCTAGAGGTGAATCATTTGCAATATGTTGATGATACCCTCATATTTTATGATGTTAATAGAAACCAATTGAGACATCTCAGAATAATCCTAGTGCTCTTCGAAGGCATCTCAGGCCTTAACATAAATTGGGGTAAGAGCTTTCTTTACCCCATTAATGATGTGCCCCACATGAATCTGTTGGCATCTATTCTAGGAGGAGGGGTAGGGTCTTTGCCAACCCTATATCTTGGAATGCCTTTGGGGGACAATTCAGAGTCTATAGAGATTTGGGATACTGTTATTGAGCAATGTGAAAAGAAATTAGCAAGATGGCATTCCCAATAATTGTCAAGAGGAGGTAGACTGAATTTGACCAACTCAGTCCTTGATGCACTTGCAACATACATGATATCCCTGTTTCCCATTCCAGTTGGGGTCATCAAGAGGTTGGATAGAATTAGGAGAAACATCTTATGGCATGGTGACAAAGAGAAGAAAGGCTACCATTTGGTCAAGTGGAACTCAGTCAATTTGTGCAAAAAATGATGGGGTGCTTTGGGTATCAAGAACCTGAAAATCCAAAGTAAAGCTCTAATGATGAAGTGGTTGTGGAAGTTCACCAAACAAAACCACTTATTATGGGGAAGAGTGAATAAAGCCAAATATGAACAAGAGGATAGCTGGATGACCAAGGAAGTCAATACTCCATATGGGGTCAGCCTATTGAGGTCTATCAGATCCCTCTGGACTGAGTTGAAAACTCAATCAAGAATCAAAGTGGCAAATGGAAACAAAACCAGATTCTGGAAGGATATTTGGCATGAGGTTGGTATCATGGAACTGGTCTTTTCGGGTATCTTCAACCTATCCTTCACCAACAAAATGCTATAGCTGAAATGTGGACATCTGACCGGTGGAGCTTGAATTTTAGAAGACATTTCAATGATTGGGAGGTTCAAAGAGTGGTTGATTTCCGCAACAAACTTGATCAATTTCCTGGGCTTCAAGCTGGTGAAGATCATTTATGGTGGCAGGGCAACTCCAAGGCATTTTTAAGGTCAATGATGCATATAAAATTATGAATCAGTCCAGCCACAAGATAACAAACTGGCCATGGAAGCACATTTGGGGTATAAAAGTTCCCCACAATGTATCAATTTTTGTATGGTTACTAGCAAAGGAAGCCACTTTAACAGTGGACAACTTGATGAACAGAGGTATGACACTGTGCTCAAGATGCTTCCTGTGTAAGGAAATAGCTGAGACAATCAACCATCTATTTCGGCAGCGTCCATTCATAGCACATTTGTGGAGAATCATCCTAACCTTAATGGTACGTATAGCATGGACAATGCCAGGCAAGATAACAAAGGCTCTTAGCCGTTTGGAGGAAACATGTTCACATGTTAAGGATAGGAGTAGATGGAGAATTGTGGTGGACAATTTGGAAGGAGAGGAATTCTAGATGTTTTGAGAGCTTAGAGAATGATGTGCAGAAGATCAAGTTGAACTTCATCTTACTGCTATGTTTTTGGTGTAATCAAATTTACTCTAATGATATTGCGTCTATCATAGATGTTCTAGATTCTTTATAGCTAAAGAGGTTTCAGTACTACCCAAGTACTGTTTTGATCCTTAAAATTATACAAAGTTACTGATTTCAAAAAAAGAATTGATCATAGTTAAACTACACATAATTTTTTTCTTGGCAACTATTAACTTACTACAACCCTACTTTAATTGAGCGTGGAGTTAGCTATGCTTTGTGAAATTTGAGTGGTTTATCATTTCAAGCAATTAGTTGGGGCTTTCTACATTTTATAACTAGTCTGTATTTTTACAAGTTATGACATCTCCCTTTTACCTGGTCTGTAATCTTGTATGATTTTTGTTATTCATTTTATATTCCTAAGATACTTAGAAAAAAACCTTCAAGAACTTAATAATACACAACAAAGTTTAAGAATATTTTCACAACTAGAAAATTAAAAGTAGTAGAGTAACTAGATCAGAAACAAATTAGAAAAAATATACGAAATATTTTTCTTAAAGAAGAATTGTTGTAAATATGTGTTTAAAGAATCTTACTGATTTCAACAAACTTTGCAGAAACACGAACTTATCAAAGTTTAATGAACCAGTGAACAAAAGAAGAACAGAAATTAATTCACAAATCTAAAATCTGTAACATATACCAGAATTTTGAAAAAGAGAAAGAAGATCAAGCCCACTGAATGCACTGTGTCTCCTTAAGGAAATTATTCTCCTCTAGTATCCGAGGTTTGATTTGGAATATGTCCTCCCAGGATAGAATGATCTCAATCACCAGTGTATTGATACCCAAAACGCTGGTGTCAGCGAGCCACTCAACGGCAGTAAAGTACACTTAGAATACTAGATTTAGAAGTAGTAGAAGAAATCCAGAAATTCTGTTATTAAAATGAGAGGAAATCTCTCAATTTATAGAAAACAAAGGGTAGTGCAAAAAGGTTCTTATTGTGCATTATCGTAAAGGTCACAAACCTTTGAAAAAGTCACAATCTTTCGGAAAAGTCGTCACCTTTTATAAATGTCACAACTTTCCATAAAAATCACAACTTTTCATAAAAGTCACAACTTTTCATAAAAGTCACAACTTTTCATTAAAGTCGCAACCTTTCATAAAAGTCACAACTATTCATAAAAGTCGCAACTCTTTATTTTTCATTCACACATTTAAAACCCAATAATCCCCGGCATGAATGAGGATGAATCCAAGACAAAGAAATGGACAAGTATGTGTACTTTACAAGCAAGAATTAATTGATCTGGATAAGTAGGTTTCTCCTTGGACTTTTCGTAGTGAACATATGTCGTATATACTCAGTCAATCGGTAGATGCGATATCTTTGAACCGTCGAGCTTTGGTGTATACCTAGACAACTATATGTCACACAATTAACCCTTTACCGTTTATTGTTCTTACAGTTGTATTCGTTTCAGCCATGAACACGTCCTTATTTCATGAATGTATAGAGAGATGAGTTTTTGACAATCATCCTCTTTGAAGCGGCTTACACTTCACACTCACATAGGTGATTTCTAACCGTGTTAACGCGTAGATACACTATTTGATCAACTCTGTCAAACTTAGCAAATCATTAAAACCGTTAAGCTTTATTAACTCATTAACAAGCCTTAATGTTGTATCCTTGTCCCTGAGCATTGTCTTCATCATGAGAATGGATTGATTTTGTTGACAATGTCAAACCGTCAGTCACAACTTTGTTTTTCTCCTTGAATCTAGCTCTTAGGATCTCCAGTCTGCTAGATAGAGTTACCGCATGATGACATGTCCTAAGCCATAAACCCATTCCCTTAGATGATATTTAAACATTCTCTATGGTTAGGCCTTTTTATAAGTGGATCCGACACATTATCCTTTGACTTTACATAGTCAATTCTGATAATTCCACTAGAGAGTAGTTTTCTAACGGTATCAGATTTATGTCCTATATGATGAGACTTTCTGTTATACATCATGCTCCATGCCCTACCTATTTCATCTTGACTATCAAAGTGTACGCATACTAATTCCAATGGTTTAGGCCAAAAAAGAATATCTATCAAGAAATTCCAGAGTCTTTCAACTTATTCACCGATCTTATCTTGAGCACCTAGCTCAAAGATCATTATAGAGCTAGCGATACATGTCTCTTTTAAAATATTTCCAAGAGACTGCTCCTCTACCAAGAGTAAGTATATATCAACTCGTGGATTTTACTTCATTTGTCCGGTGATCAAATTTGCATCACTATATCCTTTCAATACTATTGGATATTGTTATAATGCAAGGCACAGTTTAAAGTATTTTTTAAATACTCCAAAACTCTATTTATTGTCATGTAATGAGTTTGATTGGGATTACTTGTGAACCGACTCAGTTTATTAATAGCAAATGCTATACCTGATCGCGCACACTTCATGATATACATCACACTTCCCAATACTCTAGCACAATCCAATTGTGAGTCACTTTCGCTTTCACTCTTTTGAAATGTAAAACTCACATTTATTGGAGACTTGACAATATAGAGATCCAAATATTTGAACTATTCAAGTACTTTTTCAATGAAATGAGACCGTGAAAATGCTAAACATTATGGAGTTCTAAGGATTCTTATACCTAAGATCACATCAGCCGCCCCCAAATTTTTCATTCCAAACTTGCTTTTCTAGCATATGTTTAGTAGCATTTATGTCATTAGTGTCTCTATTGATGATCAACATATCACCAATATACAAATAAACAATGACCTTGTGATTTTAATGTGAACACATTTATCAGTTCCATCATTCTTAAATCCATTTGCCAACATGGTTTGGTCAAATTTCTTATGTCGTTGTTTAGGTGCTTGTTTTAGTCCATAATGTGACTTAACAAGTTCTCACACTTTCTTTTATTTACGAGGAACCATAAAACCCTCGGGTTGTTTCATGTACATTTCTTCCTCCAATTTTCCGTTTAAGAGAAATGTTTCACATTCATTTGATGAATTTGGAGGTCATATATCACAACTAATAATATTAGCATTCAAATGGATATAATTCTAGTTAATGATGAGTATATATATCAACAAGATCAAAATCTTGTTTTTTTTCTAAGGCCTTTGACACAAAGTTTTGTTGTACATTTGTCAACAGTTCTATCGACATTCATTTTTCTTTTGAGGATTCACTTTGAACCCAAAATTTTATTTCCTGGAGGAAGATCAACCAACTTCCAATAGGATTGCTCAAGGTTACATCAATCTCACTATTGATATCATTTGTCCAAAAGGATGAGTCTACATAAGACACAAGAAATGTTACAAAATCATATTCGAAGGAAGTATATGTCCCTTGACATTTACTACACCTCTGAATCTCTTTAGTAAGTACATTCTCCTTTTGTTCTTTCCAAGGTCGTTTAGACCTTTCACTAGACTACTCAAGTCTAATTTTACAGTCCACAGTCTTAGATTCTATTTCAATCCTTTTAGAAATAGGAACTTGGACTTTGGCTAGACACCCCCGCACTTTGAAATATTTCAAGTTGAATTTCCTTCTTTTCTATTTCTCATATGGAATAGATTGTGTCCTGAACAAACAAAATTGTTTTGTTTATTAAAAGACAATTTTTTTTGTTCCCTTTTGCAGTAAGGATAGTTCCTCCACACAATTTTGTGGTAAATCCGAACTTCTACGAATGTATCCATCATTTCTTTCAACGTTTAATTTTTTTCTTTAGATTGATGTGAATAGGGCAGTAGTTTGATGGATAAATCCACTTTCAAAACATATTTCTGCACAAGGAGATTCATACTCTCCATTCTTATCACTTCTTATCTTTTTCCCAACTGATTTTCAACTTCGATATTATATTGTCTAGACATTTCTATTGCTTCATCCTTACCATTAAGCAAATAGACAGTCTTTTTTTTAATGCAACTGTCAATTAAAGTATCGAGATACTTTTTCCCACTACGAGATGGTATTGACTTCATATCACAAATGTCAGTGTAAATCAATTTTAAGGGATTAAAATTCCTTTCAACAGATTTATAAGAATGCTCAGCATACTTAGATTTCACATAAACTTGACATTTTTATTTGTTGCACTCAAAGTTAGACAAAACTTCTAAGTTGATTAGTTTTCCTTACAAGGTTTTGTAATTGGCATGCCCCAAGTTTTAATGTCACAAACATTGACTCAAGCAAGTAAGAACAAATAAAAACATTCAGTTCGAAAAGCTATTCGCGAGGTAGCTTTTTTCTCACTAATATTTTGTTCCTATTTCTTACAATTTTGTGTGATACAAACATTTTTTAGAGTCATCACCTTGTCAAATGTCCTTTTCAGAAGGACCTTTCCATAACTTTCAATTTGATTGTTATAGAACTACCCATGAACAAAGTTTCATCGGGTTAAATAAAGGCAATATAGTTCAAATGTTACTTTTATAAAAATATAACAAATGACTATTCACCAATATTCATGTCTATGCAAATACTTTTATTATAATAGACATATCTTTTCATGAAAAATCACAACATTTTAAGTGACACTTTTTTCATAAAAGAACACGATTATTTTGAACAAGTATATATATAATTTGGATGTTTCATACTAGTCACACTATATACTAGTAATAGAGAAACTCAACAACCACAATACCAAATATACTCCAAGAATTTTGTGGGTCTAACATAATACAAAGTATCCTAGAATTTCATATCTTTTGCTCCAAAGTTAAATTAGACACCAAGTCCAATCATAAGCAAAGAACCCACACATTTTAAATGTGATCTCAAAAATATTTTTCAAGTATTTGAAAATAAATTTTTTCACATTTTTTTCCAGACTCTCAAAATGTCATTGGTAGTATGAAACCCCTTTTGAAAATATTATTCTACGAAAGAATTATAGAGTTTCAATTCTCTTTGACAATCTTTACATAGTGTCAAAGTTCATTCCATAGAGGCACAAACACACCAACTCTAAGTTTGCTGGTCTTTCTCGTTTATCACAAATATGCATACCACTTAGTATTTTGAATACTAACAATAAAGACAAAATTTTGTATATTTTTTTCTATTTAACAATGAAGTTTATAGAACATAAAAAGTACAACACTGACTTATCATGTGAAGTTTTCATATTCTTCAAAGCAATTGCGAAGTCCAATTTATTCAGAGTAGAAAACTACAAAAGTTTTTTACTCTACAACAATCAGACACAATCAAATTGACAGTGAGTACAAAACTACAAAAGTTTTTTTTTTTTTAAATTCCAAACAGAATAAAACATATTCTTAAATTATCACATAGAAATGTTTTATTTTTCATTTCAAATAGTCTTCCAACTATAACATTTTGACATACTATTTTGTCAAATAAAAATGTCCATGTCTCACTCTGCAAACTAGTGAATTTTAAAGGCAGCACTATTTGCCAAGGAAAATTCATTCGAAAACCATACGATTTGCAGAACTTTTCCAAAGGCATACATGATAAATATCAAAATTGTTTACCTTTAGAAACTGTTTTCCTCCTTAAATGAATAATAAGAAGGTTACATCTTTAATTGGAATACCAAAAAAAACTTTTTCTGTTATATTCTCACTTTGACCTTTCTAAACAAAGCAATGAATTATGGAGAAGTAATGCATTTATCTTCTACTTTCATAATCAGATTCTCTCAATCAGTAGAATACAAAAAATACTAACAGTATATTAATTTCCTTAAGATTGTTGTTCATTTTATATTCCTAAGATACTTAGAACAAAACCTTCAAGAACTTAATAATACACAACAAAGTTAAAGAATATTTTCACAACTAGAAAATTAAAAGTAGTAGAGAAACTAGGTCAGAAACATATTAGAAAAAATATACGAAATATTTTTCTTAAAGAAGAATTGTTGTAAATATGTGTTTAAAGAATCTTACTGATTCCAACAAACTTTGCAGAAACACGAACTTATCAAAGTTTAATGAACCAGTGAACAACAGAAGAACAGAAATTAATTCACAAATCTAAAATCTGTAACATATACCAGAATTTTGAAAAAGAGAAAGAAGATCAAGCCCACTGAATGCACTGTGTCTCCTTAAGGAAATTATTCCCCTCTAGTATCCGAGGTTTGATTTGAAATATGTTCTCCCAGGATAGAATGAGCTCAATCACCAGTGTATTGATACCCAAAACGCTGTTGTCAGCGAGCCACTCAACGGCAGTAAAGTACACTTAGAATACTAGATTTAGAAGTAATAGAAGAAGTCCAGAAATTATTATTATGTTATTAAAATAAGAGGAAATCTCTCAATAGTGCGAAAAGGTTCTTATTGTGCATTATCGTAAAGGTCACAAACCTTTGGAAAAGTCACAATCTTTTGAAAAGGTCGTCACCTTTCATAAAAGTCACAATTTTCCATAAAAGTTATAACTTTTCATAAAAGTCGCAACTTTTCATAAAAGTCACAATTTTTCATTAAAGTCACAACCTTTCATAAAAGTCACAACTATTCATAAAAGTCGCAACTCTTCATTTTCCATTCACACATTTAAAACCCAACAAGTTTCGGATAAATTTTTCAAACTTGGAAGTGCATGTGGTTGTTATAAAATTCTGCTGTTTGTTGGATTGGGATCACTAACAATCTTTATTGATTTTACCCCCACCAGCAGCAACTGCTAATAATAATCCTAGACCTGCTATTTTTTTATATTTTAACGTGTTGTCCTTTTCAGAGCCCAAAGAAGGTGAACTTGGTTGCTGCCTTAGTTCGTGGTATGCCTGTTGAAGATGCATTGTTACAGTTGCAAGTGACGGTAAAGCGAGCTGTCAAAACTGTCTATCAGGTAAGGCCACTGCACATCTGATATTAAAAGTAATTTTGCTTCTATGACAAATATATTGCCTACGGTTCCGTCAAAACAGGAGGCGACATCTATGCACAAGAAAGCACACCAAGCTGTATACTAAACTCGACAAGTGTTCTTTCCCAAACACCATAGAGCAAGGCCCCAAGTTGTACTACTATTGTCTAACATGAGAAGTATAAAGAAGTTGATTACTCATAGTTCAAGTGTACATTTGTCGTGTAGGTTATACACTCTGCTCGGGCAAATGCAGTGCATAACTATGGATTTGATCCGGATCGTCTTCTTGTTGGTAAAATGACAGACAATAACTTTACATGTTTTCATCTCATTTCTACCCTTGGAGTACTTCATCCTTATTCATGTTTGATGCAGCTGAGGCATTTCTTGGGAAGGGACTCTTCAAGAAAAGGTTGTCCTACCATGCTAAAGGAAAGTGTGGAATGATGGTGAGGCCAGAATGTAGACTGACAGTGGTTCTTAGGGAGATAACACCGGCAGAGGAGGCCGAGATAGCTAAGTTGAGAGTACACAAACTTCAAAAATCTAACTAAACGCAAAAAACGTCTAGTCCCTCATAAGCTCATTGAGACTACTCCAATATGGAACCGCTAGAGCAAAGCTAGAAGTAGTAGCACAGGTGCTGTTGCTGAATGAGCTACGACCCCATTGTAGCTCATTTTTTGTTTTAAAAAAACTTATGCAAATCAAATAAAGATTAGTGGTTGATGAAATTCCATTGCATCTCATCACATTTCTTTTTTTGTAAGAGCTGTAACTTAAAGTTAATCCCTGGTTTCTGTTTTCTTCTTGCTAGGCAATACTCTCTCCTTTTTATAGTGTTGTTGAAGTACCTCTATTTATTTTCTCGATTTAACTATCTGGTACCTGAAATTCATTGGCCTGATAAATTTTGACTCGTGTTGGATAAGTACACGCTAAGGGTTGAAGGGGAGTCTCAGAGTAATGATAAAATTGTCTCTATGTGATTGGTCATGGTTCGAGTCATTGAATTAGCCCCTATGCAAGCATTAGGGTAGATTCTTAGTGTTACACTTGGATCTTGTGTGAACGTGAGATGCTTGGGGTGGTATTAAATTGCCTCAGGCACACGTTAAGCTCTAAAGGGTTAACACCCTTCCTATCGAAAGGCATTCCATTCTCCCTCTTTCTAATAGTTATAAATAAGCATGTGATGTGTTATCTTTTTTCATGAATCAAAGATATAACTTTGCTTAAACAAACAAATGTTTTGCCATTATGATTATTTCTTTGGGACCAAAAATGAATGAAGTATATAAAAAGTCTTCGTGATTTGTAATAACTATCCATAGTCCATGTGCCATGAGAGTGTTAACACTGTTGCAAGCACAGGTATCGAGTAACTCTAACCACCAATACTTTAGCAGATGAAAAGAAATCACCTAGCATATGAGAAACGACAACTCTTGGGTTTCAACCTACAATATATATAGGAATCAACTTTTTTGTTGTTTTTCTTTCTTTTCATTCACAATCATGCACTCAACAAATGCAGATGGAAAAGATTCTAAACACTCTACAGATAAAGAGAAAAAACTAGCTTTCAATCAAAATAAGTAATTGAGCAACATGATTTCGAATAACAAAAACTAATACAAGCAACATGTCTTCGCTTTACACATCAAAATCTCTGTGTATGTTGATCTCGATGCCTTAGTAGTCAACAGGTCCTTGAACAGCCACATGAGGCTTTCCAACTTGAACACGAACAGCAGATACCTGCGGATACATGTTGAGGGTTGTAGATGCTATGAGCTCCGCCACATTCTCTAGCCAATATGCTTTTCTCTCATGCCTTTCTTCGTTCATGGTTTGATATCCTGGTGTCCTAGACATAGAGGAAGAACCACACCAGTTGCAAAGATATGACACTTGGGCCTAACAATACCCCAAAAGTTAGCTTATAAGGAGATGATTGCCCTAGTATCCATTCCCGAAACAATTTTAGACTTTTATCCACTCTAACACCAATCCTTCGTGAAATTGGTGGTTATAATCTAGTAAGACTATACTATAGGAGAGGTCAACAAACCTAGTGTGTAGAGAGGCTGAGGAGGGTAGAGTATACGTACATATACCTTACTCCTACCATTGAGAAGGTAGAGAGATTGTTTTCAAAAGACCCTCGACTAAGCAAACAGTGAAAAAGATGCAATAGCAACAAATAGAAACAACAAGAAGATAATAAGTGAAACAAAAAGTAGTGATATAATTCTAAAAATAAGGGAAAGAAACGAATAGTACTAAAATTCTAGAAAAGAGAACGAAAAAACGTTTGATTACTAACCAACCTTCTATTCTACCACGATCTTTACTCATAATTTGGTCTAACATGATCTCTTCTTTTTTTTTCTTTTTTTTTTTTTTTTGCAACGATTTACATTTGATTAGACATTTAACTAGCATTGCAGGATGCAACATGGCAACAAAGTTAATTTTTTGCAGTATATTCACCTCATGCTGGTTTTGGGTTCGAGTCATGGAATTAATCATTAATGTATGGATGCAACACTTTTCCAGATACTATTTGAACGTGAAATATTTTGTGCACTGGACTAGCTAGTAGCAAGTCATATAAATTGGGACAAATGAAGTAATTTCACAAAAATTCTCAATATTTCCCCCTTCTATGAATTTGAACTAGAGATATATTTCAGCTTCCAACTAAATAAACACAAAAAGACAATGCCTTTACATTGTTAGTATATATTATTAAGAAGCAATTGAAACCCGTTTCACTAATCCAAATTGTTTGCACAATCAAAGATGTTTAAAGAACCACAAAAAAAACAGAAGTGAATGAGTATCAAATTTAAAAAAACTTTTTTAAGTACTTACTGGTGCTGGCTGATGCCATGAATGTTGTAAAGTCAACAAAATTGCTAACAGAAAAATCCTCTTGGTGGCTAGTGGAGGTGAGGGATTGGGGGTAGTCACAATGAAAATAGTGTAAAATAACAAGAATCATTTAGTCGTAAATTACTAGTTTTATTTTTAAATTATTGATACTCTTAAAAATATACTTTACCTGATTAACTAAATTTATATGTATTTTGATCTGCCGTACTACAAAATTTGGGGTTAAATGGAAGCGATCAATTATATTCCAAAAAATTCATGAACTAATATACATAATAAAACTAAGATAATCTTAAATTTCTTTTTTTGTGTGTGTGACCACAGAACTCCAAAAACACTATGTTATTCCCAAAAAGTCAATGAGTATCACTCACTAGGTCATTTCAAATTGACCCATAAAACTTGGGGCAAAACGATCGTATCTGCAAAATTTATGGACTAATATTAGCAAAAACTAATAATCCCAAATTGCAGAATTGTGACCTCAAAAGTCCTTTGTCCTATAGAAATAATGAGTATCATTCACTAGATCGATCGTATGATTCTATTGATACAAATTTTATTCTTATTTTGTGAAAACACTAAAAAAAAATTAATATAAACTTTAATTCAAGTAAAACATTTCAAAGCCATATAGCAAAAAGAATATAGTTATGAAGATGTCGTCCTAATGGAAAATATATATATATATATATATATGTAATTATACCTCTATATTAAAGCAAATGAAAATCATAGTGTTGTCCACTTGTTACTAGTTGGGGTCTACGTGTTAAATGTTATTCTTAATGAAATTAGAGACAAAATGTGGGATCACTTCCATATATATTGCTTTAATTAATTAATAGAGGAAAGATATAAAGTGTCACCTAAAGTTGTCTTGGATTTTTAAAAAAACATAAATTATGCAAATGTCTTATTACTCATTAAACAATTTTGAATTGATATTATTACATCATTTATTATTCATCTGGCATGGAGAATATATGCGCTCTGTTAAAGAGCGTGAACAAACTACAAAAAAACAAATATAATTTTATATTTGCAATTTTTTGCTATAAAATACATTTTTTTTGTTTTTCTTATTATTTTAACTTTTTCTCCTTATTATTTTTTCCTTTTTCTTTCTTCCTTCGTCTTCAAAAATTCATTTTCATCTTAATTGAAGCTCCTCACTTTAAATATCATTTTTTATCACAATTTCATCATCTCCCCTTTTTACTACTATTAATTTAACTCTTTTTAATTTAAAATTATATCTAAATATTTTATTACATTGAACAATTTGATAATCACATTAGATTTCAAGATGATTAGTAGGTATTATTTAATTTTTTTAATTCAAATTTCAATTGAACTTTTTCAAATTTCGGAGAATTATGATTCTTTCAAAATTATCATTTCTAGTTTTGAAGTTATATGAAAATGAGATGAATAGAAAGTATCAAATAGTTTTGTTTTATCCGATTTCAATTAAGTTCTTTCAATTTTTGAGAAATTAATGTATTCTTTTAAAATTATGATTTCTAATTTTGAATTTATATGAAAATGAGTAGTTGATGATACTTCAAAATTTTAATTTTTTTTAGAAAAATAATTAATTTTGTTATCAATAATTTAGTAAAATCTAAATAATAGTATGAATAAAATTTGACCAGAGAAGGAAAAAAAAAAAAAATGGGAGTGAGGTTCAATTTGACACGGGGGTGAGAGGTGAAGAAAAAATAAAAATGGAGAGAAGTGATAGATGAAATAAAATTTAAGATAAATCAAAATTAAAATTCAAAAATTAAGAGAGAAAAATAAAGGAAAAAAAGGATAAAAGAAAAAATTTAAATGAAAAAATATATATATTTTTAATTAAATTAACACGTGTCATGTAATGATTGGTGTGTAAATGCTTCTTAAAATTTGAAATTGACCAAAAAATAATTTAATAATATCAGTATAATTATTTAATGGAGTAATAAAACAATTACAAAATTAAAATATCTTTTTAAAAATTTAAAATAACTTAAATGATAACTTTATATCTTTTCTCTAATTAATAACATGAACTTAGACCAAAACCAAACAAAAGAAATAAAGTGGAGCTTGGACTCTTTCTAGCTAGTGCCCAATGATGAGGAAGATCTTTTTAGCCTATGGACCTTTTCATTAAGCTTATCTTTTAGACTTTTTCAAAGAAATAATCATGTTATTTTGGAAAGCTACAATATCTTATGACACTGATTTTGGACCTAATTTGTACCTAATTTAATTATCTTTTGCATGTATTCAGTGTTATTTTTTTCTGATGACCTACTAAAGCTTAGATCAATAGATTTATTTTTTATGAATTTAGCTGGATTTGTATAGCGTACTTAACCATTAACACAAGTGACATAGACACAAGGCCAAGAAAGGATTGATAGAGCATACCTATCAATTAACAACACTTGATTGAGACCTTGTAGTTGCTTCATGATTTGAGTTCAAAAACAACCCTAAAATATATAAACAACGTGCCAACCTAACACAAGTGAGTGCATACACAAGACTTTACACCTACCTTTGAAGTTATAGAGGTTGTTTCCGATACCATCCACGGCCGAAGGAATTGCCAAAAAATTACAATGGCCTGCATCCCAAAGGCTGAAACTAGGAAAGGCAGAAATTTAGAACATTCTTCAAGAATAAGACTCAAAAGACGTGCTCTTTTTGTCAACGGATTTTTACATATATTTTTTTTTCACTTTAGACAAGTTTTGCTGTTTACAAAGTTAAAAAACTGATGAAAGGATATACTAAAACTATGAACAAGGCTAGATACAAAAGTGCCACCTCTACCTTGCTCTATACAAAAGATAAACAAGAACTAAAGACTCTTGAAACTTTCTCAATTGCTGCTTTTCAAAGATTAAAAGCTGCAGATTAAGAACTAACATACACCCAAACTACAAACCAAGAACTTTTGCTTAAGCTGAACTACATTTAGCGGGGCTGCTGGATGCGGCGAAGGCTGTTCTTTGGGCTAACAATCTTTGCTGGTTTCTCATACAACTTTGGAAGTTCGATTGGAGATTTTGGCTTTGGCATGCTCAGTGTCCTTACAAGTGCCTCAGAACCCTTGGGTAAGCCTGTAGTCAAGAGGTAAATGCGAGTAAGAACCAACGACATGAGAATCATAGATAATGGAGATTGGTGTATACCAAATTGAAACATACCATTGACACCAGAGAGTGATGACTTGATGCCTTGTTGCTCACTTTCAGATGATTGAAGAAATTCTTCAAACTGAGCTTCCATATTCAAAATATCCTCATCGACATCAAGATCAATGTTTTCGGGAAGCAAGTCAGCAACATCATTTCCAGCAAAACCAAAATCATCATCACCATATTCCTCTCCTTGATGCTGGCTAGTCCAGTAGTCACGGAACCATGTTGCAGTTGTTACCAAATTCCACCATTCAGGTGAAAAGTCCTCCACTTGTTGCACATAAGATGGGATGAAGAGAGGTGCATTCGGATTCAGTGTTGACGACCTTCCTCCAGAAACTAACGCCATTCTTCTTTCTCCAAATTGCTATCTGAAGACGTTTGAGAAAAGAATGAATCCAACATATTAGTGCATAAACACAGCAAAGAGCCAAATATGATCACAAAATCTAGGAAGCTGCAACTCAAACATTCAATTATGTATGACTCAATTACTAATAACTAGAAAATCAAAAACTACAAATTTCAGCGAACTAATTAAACAAACCCCCCCTTGAGGAATGATTCTACGATGATAACCAAAACAATGGTACCAATTACAACAAATATTCTCTAATTAATGAATAACATCTATCAAACGCAAATACTTCACTTCCACATCAATTTCAACTTACTAAAACAACTATTGTTTCTCCATCATTCTTTCAGATTTAACTAAACTATTGAATTCTAACCACCAAAACTACTCAAATCTAACAGATCTACTCATACAAATTTCACATAATCATCAAAAAGACTTTTTGGAATTTAGATAAACGACTATAAATCGCCACAGACCAAGTCAAGGTTAATCAATCAATGAAAAGTATAATCAAAACTACGATCTATAGTCACAGTTTCCAACTGATCAAAATTTTCAAGTCAAACATTCTTCAATTATTGATTGACCTTGACTTGGAAAATATATTTGGATCAATCATTTTTCCATTAGAAACTTCTCACTTCCAAGTCACATTTCATACTCATCGAAATATCCTTCACGATCGCTAGAAAAACTGTTCATCCCAACCAAATATCAATCATTTTTAGCAAAAATTTACATCAAAAAAATCCAAATTTCAAACAATTCCACAGATCGGAGAAACAAAAGATAAAATGTCAAATCAAAAAGCGGAAATTCAATACTAAAATTTCAATTCCATCTTCCAACTGATCAATTACAGTTCAGCTAAAAGATGTTCATCAATCACTAAAAACAACCAAAAATCAATCATTTTCCAGTAAAACTTCTCACTTCCAGGTCAAACTTCATACTCATCAAATATACTTCACGATCGCTAGAAAAAAAGTTCATCACAACCAAAAACCAATCATTTTAAACAAAAATTACATCAGAAAATTCCAAATTTCAAACAGAATCAACAGATCGGTGAACGGAAAGACAAAATGTCAAATCAAAAACCAGAAAAATCCAAACTAATAGCCATAATAGTGATATTTACAGTACCTTAACGAAGAGAAAAATATCTTTCAACCACAAGAGCGACTCGTACACGTATGAAGTCTTATCTCCAATCGGGAAAAGGTCTACTATTTATAGTAAGAATACCAAGCCTAGAAGGTTCGTAGCCGAAGCATAGGTTCGGGGAAGACCAAGGCAACCTAATGATTGACTTGCAACAATTAAATTATATTCCTATAATAACTTATTCTAAATTTTAAAAATCTAGATTTTTGGTATCACCAACCGGCTATCCAATTTACGTTGTTGTCAGTACGTATAATTTTTCAAATAATATAATCATACATATGATTTAATTTGTTCAATCACTTTTGTTGATGATATTTTAATATAGTAATCAATCAAATTAAAGTGTTGAGGTTATGTTCATGAATACACTACATTATGATTGAAATATGTTATTTAATTATATTTTATATTTTTTTTTTTTATTTATAGTAATTTCCATGTAATTTCTTATGAAATAAATATTAGTACCTTTGTGGATAATGACTTTATCCATATTGGTAGTGCAAAGGTAGTGGAATCCATGATGTTGAATTTATCAAAGATTTAATAGGGACACTAAATTTTTTATTTTGGTTATATGTAAGAGAATATTAATAGGTCAAATAATTTTTTCAATTGAGTCAAAATATTTTTGAAATAAGATAGTGTTTGTTGACTGGTTGAAAGACTGTTTTCAGCTTCTTGACATCAGATCATCTTGGACGTTTACTGATTCTATTCTTCAACAACTTAGAAGGTGAAAATAATACTCGGGCAATTATTTATCATGTAAACTATATAAATAGAAAGTTTGGGAGGAAAAAATTTGCTAGCCTTTGTTTTTTTGTTTAATTATATAATATTTATAATATACTGATTCGATTAATTCAAATCAACACTTTTTCATGTTCTTTATTCTTAAAGACGAAAAACTCTCATTCCTTTCTCTCTTTTTTTCCATCTCTAATTTTGAAAAATGGTTGAGAAAGAAATATATTCCGTCTCAAGCTAATTAATGAGGAAATTTCAATCCATATGTAGTAATATTGAGATGAATGGATTATTGATCGATACGAGTTTGACAAACGACAAGTATATCTGAAAAAAAAGGTTATATTTCGAAATTCACATAGGATAGTGGTTGACTACTTAGAAATTGAAAATAATAGGTACATATATAGAGAGAGTTTTGGAGGGGGAAAAATTGCTAGCCTTTGTTTTTTGTTTAATTATTTAATATTCAAAATATATTGATTCGATTAATCAAATCAACACTTCTTCGTACTCTTTACTCTTTAAAGACAAGAAACTCTCATTGTCTTCTCTTCTCTTTTCTTTCCCTCGCTAATTCTGAAGAATGATTGATAAAGAAATAAATTTAGTTTGTAGCTAATTAATAAGGAAATTTCAATTGACAAGAAGTAATATTGAGATGAATTGAGGACTGGTTGATACAAGAACATCAAATGTGTCAGAAAAAGAATAAAGTTAAAAATGTTATATTTTCAAATTTCAAATTTAAAAATTTTAATTACGAATAAAGAAATATCTTCTCTCTCACCTCACTATTAGTGATACATTCTTTTACGTATTTAATTCAAAGCATCATTGATAGGGGATGTATCTTTAGATTAAAAATTACATTGATTTGATGTTAATTAATAAGAGATGAAGACAAACATGATAGGTGACATTTTTTGTCTGTGAGAAAATGGTAAATAAATAGACTTGTGTGATATTCTTTAAGCCAAATTAATTACTTAATCCTTTATTTAGTGACTGCTGATAAAAGCATATTATTACGCAAAGTACAGTGTCTAGATAATAAGGTATTATTAAAGAAGGAAAAAGACACTCCACCATAAAAATCTATAACTTAATTTAGAATTAATTGTCCTTTTGCTACATTACACAAATTAAGATAGTAGAAGCATGAAATTCTAATACAATTTTAAGGCCGAAAATCATATAATTTCTCTAAATTTATTGGGTTTTTCTCTTCATGTATTTCAACTATGTCATTTTTCTATTGAATCATTAAATCATCCATAATTTGTTCTTTTTAAACTCTGTTAACTAATTTTGATAGACTTTTATACTGTAAATGCCTTCAATTGTGTTCATATTGTCATGATTTTGATTGAAAGAATGAACACAAATTGTGTGTTAGTCTCATTTGTTTTCTAATGTGTTCAAATGACTTGAAGTAAAACACAATTATTCTCGAATATTTTCACTATCAATTGGATTAATGAGTTTTAAAACAACATATGTATCCTCTATCAATATCGCTCACAAAATCTGATTTCAGATCAACCAACGGTGTTGAAAAAAAACAAATTATGAGTGATTCAATCATTCAATAGGAAAATAACATAATTGAAGTATCTTAGAGAAAAAATCCAACAAGTTTATTATCTATTTTTGTATTTGGCCCAACTTTAACTATGCATAGCTATGTTCTAATTTATTTATTTTTCTTTTTGTTTCCCAAATGTTGTTCCTTACCTACATTGGAGTACATATATGCTCCGAAAGTTCCATAAATGCTCTCTAACAAAAATGATTTTGTATTTAAGAAAATTTGAACTCGAGACTTGTATATTCAAAATTCGATATGTGTATATCATTAATGAAGTTTTCTAATACAAAGATACTGTTTAAGCAAAAATTATTAGGATCAATATTGGACTAGTATTTAGATCTCCATCTCCACTCCTTGCACGAGATAATGCTATTTTGTCCCATTTATCCAACCACTAGTAAAAACCCTTACTCGTTTGTAATAATAAAAGACGATCTCATAGAATTAATCGAGGTATAGTATTTAGCGGTGGAGTGGTAGAGGAGACAAAGTAGCCGGTAAAGTGTTAAAGACAATGTACACGTGTTCACACTCAAGTCGAGAAAGAGAAAATTATTTGGGCCCGACAGCGCATGTTATGCGCTTGTAATTGTGGGCCAAGTGTAAATGATCCAACGGACTATATAAAAAGACCATTTTTTAATCTAATGGTCCAGAATGGATTGGGTAGTTCTGATGACGTGTTTCAAAAGGGAAAGAACAATCATAAATAATACTATTATTTTAATACTTTAATTTTAAAATGTAGCAAAATATATGTATTAATATGTATATAATATTAAAAAATTATTGGTATATCGATAATGTGTTATTAGTTTAGGAGTTCTAGTGTTGGTTTTGTTTGTTTTTTTAATTATGTGGGTTATTGATTATTAACGATTTGAGGTTTTTTTCTGGTTAATTGATAATTCGATACTTAAATTAAGAAATTATATTTATAGCATTTAGTATAGAAATTATTTGACTTAAAATTTTGTTTCATATTTTTATTTATGACTGTCTCAAACTCTCAATTATTCTACAATGTGTTAGTGTTTATTTTTTGAGTAACATACAATATGTGTTTGATTGTATAAGTGATTCTTAATAAAAAACAATTGTATGACATATCTTAACATTAAAATCAATAATAAAAATAATAATAATTAATTATAAATAATAAATTTATAGTCAATAAATTAATATCTTAATAATTTTATAAACTCATCTTACTTTAAAATAGAATCGAACCCGATTGATATGCCACTATCACTAGTTTGTTTTTTAAAATAATTTTATAAAAAATAGTGCAATGTGGGGCCTATTTGACAACTGGGTCCTTATAATTAACATTTGGTCACGTGGCTAGGTTTGGTAGGTAAACGGCCAAAATCAATTCATTGAATTTACTTTATAGGCATGCATGATTAATTAATAAATAAATTAATTAAAGATCATTATGCTACTTTCTCTAGTCATTAATTAATACCTTATTTTATAGTACTATAGACCTAACAAGATAGAATTATGTTCACCTATAATAAAAGGACATACTAAGGTTATGCCACATTTGGCTACTTAATGCTTATGCTATTTTTTTCATTTCATCTTCTCTCAAAGTTTTGATTTGATTTTATAAGAAAACAAAATAAATAGTGAGTATATACTTATCTTATGGATGATGTTACATGTAGTTTATTTTTAAAAAATGGTGATATCTAAACTAAACGAGTATGAACCCTCAACTATTCTAACATAAATTTACTTAACACTATTATACGACACTAATATACATATAAAGTAACTTTTTATTTTATAACTAAGAAATTCATTTGTAATTCGCATCTTTGGATCAATCATAATCTTCTAAACTCAGTGAATAATGGATCCGTCCTTCTATCCTTTTCCACTTAAATATCGAACTTCGTTTTGCATGGTGTGGAGTTTAAACCTGCGACCTAAGTCACAAATCCTCCACCTTTTGTCACTCGAGCAAGGCCTTGGGGCACATATATACAAAGTAACTTTGTCACAAGACTTACTCCCTTTGTACCAAATTGTATTGTCAATGTCTTTTGTTTTCAAATAGCAACAACATTGAAGGACAAAGAAATTATAATATTCCCAAATTGGAGATGGGGAAAAGAGAAGTCATATCCATATGTGTTATAACTTCGGCCTCTGTCCATCAAGACTTGGACAGATTGAAACAGATCACCTAGTTAACTTCACACAAACCTTGTTAACACTTGTTCATTGCAATAACACATATGGAAAGGAACTTTGGCAAGTAAGTCTAAGAAGGAAAAGAAAATTACTCCATTCATCAAATATTCAGTGCTATAACAAAACAAAATTGCTGTATCATGGATAGAAGATGGCCAAACAATAAAAACCCTTCTAACTATACACAAATAGCTTACTCTTCCACACTACCTTTCGCCCTCACGTGTACAAAATTTTATGAAACAATTCCTGACACTGAGAATAATGAAAGGAATACGCGTATGGAAATGGCAGTGTGAAACATAGTACGCTAAAGAATTCTTAATCTTCTGTTGTTGTCCTACCTTTTTTGACAACTATTGGTGCAATTGGCAGTAGCAATCTTGCCTGCAATCGAGGACTGCTTCATGGCAAAGGCGCCAGTATTCTTTGTATGGAATAGACACCCATGGCAGTGTCGGAGGAAGACCAATCTTTGGAGCAGATGGAGTTCTATATAATGGGAAAGTAAACAGAAGTGAGAAAGCCAGCAAAATTAAGAGTGTATTGGTATGACGGAAGTCATTTTCTATAGAGAACATTTCCTGTGAAATGTTTTCCGGTGTTTGATTGATGAGTGGAAAATATTTTCTAAGAAATATATATTAAAGATTAATATTTAATAATAATAAGTAACAAGTAATATGAAGTAGGAAAAATGACTTCGTCATGGAAAACATTTTTCTGAAAAAAGACTTCTGTCAAACCAAACACATCCCAGGAATTAGTTAAAAGGTGTAAGAGAAGATCTATTGAAGAAAAGTTGAAATACCTTTTCCCTGTCAGAACTCCATAAGCTGACAATGCAATAGAAGATCTAGATACATCAGAAAACACATTTCTATAGTGTGGCCAAACTACTTGTCCTGCAACATATTTTTTGCGGAGTTAGCAAACACAATAAACACACTTGATAAAAGAATATCAAGAAGCAAAGATGTTAGACAACCATGAGCAAGTAAGATAAAAGTAATATATGCTGGAAACAGATAGGAGCTAGTTCAAGTTTCCAGCTTGACTCACTGACATGGTAAAATGGTGCAACAGTTATGTGAAAACTGTCATGTATATTATTCTCTGTCGGTTTACTTCACTGGTGTCATTACAGTGGTAAAGTTCTATTACTTGGAAAGGGGAAATGTGTCACTATGGGAGAAATAATAAACATCCTGTCAAATTTACACTAAAGAGCCCTTGCTCAATCAATTGTTGAAAAAATGTTTGCTCCCCGAGTTGTAGATACCGCTACATGAATGTGATACTATCACAAAAAGGTGAGGATGTTGTGGAATTAACGTTTAAAAGTTGGATTTGCAGTAAAACTGATCAAACCACGTAAAGGAGAGCTCCTATCCAATAAAACAAACTCTAGAGCAATAATATGTTATCCTTCACCTCTTTGGCCACAACTCACAAAATCTTAAGAATTAAATAGTAATGCTCAAGGACTTACTTAAGCTCAAAAAATTGCTGTGAAGAAATGAAACCAGAACTGCGGATCTACAGTGGTGAGGCTTCTCAGATCCCGATGCTGTCTTATCAGCAGATTTAACCTCTGCTGAATTAGTGGCATTTCTCTGACACAAAACAATCTCAAACCATAATCCACTAGGAAACCGTTTCCTCCTCATGAACCAAAAGAGAATCTTAATATAAGGTGTGGCATGAATTATAGATATGCCAAACTGAATGGCTATGCAAACAAAGCTAATGGTTGTCTTCATAATGGTGAAGAAAATATAGAACAACGAAGTCGTTGGTAGCAGAAGTAAAAGTGGAGTAAATAGGAGAGACCCAACAACATGTTGTTCCACACTGTATGCATAGCTATCTAGTCTTTGACGAAGAGGATTCCACTTCCTACCCCTGCAATTCAAGGAGGCAAACTGTTAGTGGTTTTTAAGCAACCACCACAACAGAAGCATATTGGTGACTAAAAAAGACAAAAGAGATCTATAAAAAGGAGAGACCTGACACGACATGCTTGATACTGGTTTCGCAAGAAAATGTTACAGTGACTTTTTGAAAATAGCTCAGTTAAGCAGTACTTTCCAGTTAAAAAACAAGCAAAGTTATGGTGGATGTCCATGAAGGAATTGTTTGGTGAACGCAGTTTGGGAAAAACAACCATGGGAATAAAAATTGAAGAAACAAGTAAATATAATAGAAAGCAGACTAAATAGGCCGTCAAAAATGAACATTTGGTCCATAGAAGTTAAATAATGATTATAACCAAAACATAGACAGCGAGGTTAGGTATTTTTGGTTAGTCAACTTTCCTTTCAGCTGCTTAACTCCCCACGGTATCAGATGAATAACCAAATTAAAGTGTGAAGCTATTAAACCCCCCTTTTGATAACCACACTCCTCTTCTATATTGTTGGACAATATTAACCTTGCGAAAATTCACTTCCCTCTTTTACCTCATTCCTCCTCAATGAATGACCCTAACATAGATCATACATTATTTTCCATATCCCCCTTTTTCTGTTCCTCCTTTTCCTGTAGTTCCTGCTTTAGCAAATGGTGGCGTTCTCCGATCTGTTGTCCAGCAGAAAGTAGTCCCCTACCCCATGGTTAATATCCGTAATTTTATCCAGTCACAAAGGAAGTATAATTATTGACTAAATTAATTCCAGACAAAGGTAAAGATCCCTGCTTTTTAAGTTTAAAAGGGGAGAACTGGTTCAACTTACACTTCACTAAAATATGATGAAAGAACATTCGGTTTTTTAGCTTTTAGGGTGTTTGGATTGAATGGGTCATAGGGAACACTAAGTGTTGAGTGATGAAGCTTCAATGTTTACCGATGAAGCTTCAATGTTTACCTCCTCTTTCCAATGTCATTAAGTAACCTACAAGAGTGAATCAATTTCTGTTGTATGCCAGAAAGAAAAGGACTAAAGATTTTTGGTCGCCATATCTAAACAACGTACTGACCTCAAAAAGCTAAAAGTTGATTAACACTGGATTAATTGATCACTACCAGTCCACAAGATACTTTGGAGTGCAGATAGCATTATAAGGAAAGATACCTGAAAAGTCGCCATAAAGCATCTACTGCCTGTATTTGCCACGAATATAACAGTGTAAGCAACCACTGAAGAGCAGAAACATGTGTAGTTGCTAGTGAAATTGTGTCGATGATCAGAGCAGCTGCTGCTGTCAGACCAAACAATGAACCAAATACAGCCACTACTTTTATGAGATGAATCAAGAAGAAACCCAATAACCACCAAAGGGTAGACCAAATTTGAATAGCAATCAGGGAAATTGTCCCAAGAACTCCGGCTAGCTCAGTGTTCAACTTGAATCCTGCTGGGTTTCCCATAAGCCACACACAGCCAGTACGCAGAAGATAGTTAGTGGCATTTTCAGAAAAACTTGAAACCCACACGCAAGCTGCTCTAGCTCGAGACCACAATATGATGCCAAGAAAGTTCCCCAGAAGTAGATCAACTACAAGGCTTGCCCACATGGAATGTTTGTGAAATGCCGCTTTCTCAGCATACTCCACACAGGATTGAGACCTAAAATACAAGGCCTCTTAGTGCAGAAATTCTAATAAGAAAGCATAGCAGAAAAAATAATATACACATATCAATCGATTGCGCCAGGTTCATTATATGAATCCCCTGCATTCATTTTGCTCTATCCAGAATACACAGAACACACATAGCAGGATGGTTCTGAAGAAAAGGTTATCAGAGAAAGTTTACCTGAGACCATAATCTTTGAGAATAACCGGCCAATAGAGGAGCTGGCAGCATCGAATTTCCATATTTTTGCATGTATTGGAGAATACCTTCTCCAATGCAACATAGATATACGAGTGGGACACATGGATCAAGCAGGCATGAAAGAACTGAAGGATGACGTAGAAGATAGTAGAAAATGATGCAAGCAATGTAGCAAGCAGTTGCCATGTCAAAATTGAAAACCTAGCAAGATATTGGATAGCTATTAGAAATGGCAGAGAAACCAATGAAGCAGCAGAAATCAAAGCATGTCAAAGTTTAAAAGATGTTACATGCAAAAGAAATGGAAGGGAGCCCTGGATCTTTTGGCAGAATTATTTGCTTCTGTAAAGACTTTAGCGGCATTAGCAGTGTTGATAGATAGAATTACAGCATCCTGTTTTTCAGATAATTGAGAGCAAAGAGGTTTAGAATCAGTCAGCAGTGCAGGTAAGGTTAAACTTCATAATTAGTATACCAAGTCAAGATATGGCCGCTTCCTGTTAAGATCCTTAACCCATTCAGGCTTCTTGCAATGGTTTGTCACCTGCTCAGATGAACTCTTAAAACCCAATGAGTAATGGTGGCCACCAAACACAGGAATTCCATAAAACACTACCTGAGTTTATTTTGAGGAAATATAGATCAATAAGGAACTTGCAAGACAAAGTCAAGTAAATCTGAAGATGTCTTATGGGTGATTATGACTTACATACGTGGACATCTAATTGGAATATGGTTTCTCCCATCCTATGTATATGATGCACTTTTGGTATTAACTCTACTTTTCTGCTAACAGCTTGAGAATTATCACAAACGATCTGTGCCCAAATATTATCCTTTAAAGAGAATGCCCTACTCTGCTCTAGTATTGCATCCAATTTGTGACATCCACATCTCCATCTTCCACGTTTCCCTTCAGGTGCATGTTGTTCAGCACACACACATGTCCTCTTACTAGTAGAGTTGACATGCTTTTTCCCTTTGCCTCTGACCATTAGCAACTGCCCATTGCTGCTGAAATCTGCTGCATAATAACCTAACAGAGATAACTTGCTTTTATCTTGTAGAAGCACAGGCATCTTTCTGTTTATGCCTTGAAGAACCCTCTAATAAAATGAGACAGAAATCATAAAATAAATTAGACAAAAATACTAGTAAAAAATAATTGCAACAAATTTGTAAAAGAATAAGAAACAGTTTTCATAAAATATATATAGCGCACATATAAAGAAATACAACATAGTTATCGGTACAAATGAATCAAATCCATGATAGTTACAAAGTATAAGTAATAAGAATGTGATTTCCTATAGTTCTGGACAAAGCTATAACCGACAGAGGGTTATCACCCACAAAAGCCACTTACACAGTACATAATTGATCCCAAACATTTCTAAATCCAAGTTGACATATGTTCAATGATCATTATCCAGACTTCTCATATCAAATAAAAACCGAAGAAACTTGCTCAGATCAACCATATTGATCCATTTGCTCGAGTTTTTAGAAATTTTATCTCCTTAAATTAAATGCATTTACTTTAGTACCTAAGCTTTAAGTGTGTAAAGGGGAGAATGGTATTTTACTAAAAGCACCATACCAAAGAATGTTACCACATTTTCAATGGTTATTTTTTAGCATAAATGTGGTTTATATTTGGAACAAGGAGGAAGTTCCATATTAACCACCCTCATATTAACTGCATGTCTTCATACTATCTATTTATGCAGATTCCTCAAATATAGACAATTTCATTTGTCCCAAAGTTTCCTAATTTTTTAGCAATCAACGAAAAATCTAATTCATCACAAGTTATACTCTATAGATGCCAAACATTATCTCTTTTCCAAAATAAAAAGGCAAAATTTCATTGCCAAGTTCATCTCCATAAAATGGTGTCAAACAGTTAAATAAGAGAGGGAAGGAAGCTCAACCTTTACCCACTTCCCCTTTCCACACTTACACATTAACCAGTTCACTATGTTTGATCTTTTTCATATTTGAAGATGATCACATCTCACCCTTTATTTCACTATTTTCATATTTGAAAATGATCCCAGCTCACCGTTTATTCCACCATTTCCACAACAAACTTTTTAGAGTAAGGCAGCATCCACTTTTTACAACAAACTTGAAAACACAACTTAGATACTCAATTCACATCACAACAAACTTGACAACATAAACTTAGAAACTCAATTCACATCACAACAAACTTTGAAAAAACACAAACTTGGATGCTAAATTCTCATTAACCGAGATTGTGAAATTTGAACATCAACCCAGCTCATCGATGTCTATCTTTTTCACATTTTGAGATTCACCCAATTCACATTAAAGGCATTTGTTTTTAACTTTCCCCACAACAAACAAACAAAAACACTAAATTACATCATTCACGTAAACCCAGATTGCAAAATTATGAATCTTTGAAGGGTTATTTAAGAAATTTTACCTCAAGATTCATATGGGTCGTCATGGAAAGAAGTGAAGATTCATCGCAAGCGAAAGCAACAACAATGTCAAAAGAAGCATCAGATGAAGATATAAACCAACCAAACAAGAAAGCATAGGAATGCAAATTATTCAATTGATTTAAACAAGAAAGATGGGTTGGCCACCAAAGCCTGCACTTTCTATTGGTTCTTCTCATTTGTCTATTCATTTCTACTTTTGATTCAAATTTTTGACCATTTGGGTGTCTAAATCTTCCATTTTTGTGGCTTTTTGGTGGATTTTTTGCGAGTTAATTACAGATCTTTGTGGGATTTTGAAAGCTCTGCAAAGAGAAGAATTACAGATCGAAACATTGGAGGAGAGTGACAGGGGAAGAGAGATTCGCTTTGGAAGTTGCGAGTAGTAGGGAAGTAAAGTGGAAGAATGTTTCTTTCTCGGTTATATCTCTCTTGTAATTTTAATTTTCTTTTAGTTTATTTTTTAAATAAAAAAATATAAATTTCTTTTTTTAATGTCAAGTAATTAGTATGGGAGTGATATTTTCTTAGTTAAAGTAAATTATTTGAGTGGCTTATTAATGAATGAAATTAATAAATTATGTTTTTTAGAAAAAAGATAATATACAAATTGCATTTGAAATACTATTTGATGGTGATTGCATTTTGAAGTTGGATTTTTATCTTTCTTGAGAAATAGTATGATTTATAAGTTGCATTAATTGCTTTTCTTAAGATAATTTTGGAACAAAATATGACAAAGTCACATTATACAATTTGAGGATAGGATTGGATGAAATATACATAAATTTTAGGAGATACATAAATTTTATTTATAGAAAGGATAAAAAAGAAAATAATAATGATGATTAACAAATAATGACAATAAGATAACATAACAAAATAAATAAAATATTTATGGATCGTTTGGTAGAATATATAAGTATAATGCAAAATAAAGTGTATTAATAATGCTTACATTAATAATGTATGTATTAGCTATGCTTGTATTAGTTATACATAAATTATTTTTATGCTTTATTTGTTTGATGCATTAAAAATAGAACGCAATACATTAAAAAAATTTAATATATTAAATTTTGATTCTTATAATATTGACTAATATATATTTTACCTTCAACTATAATAGTATAATCATTTTCAAATAAGGAAAAGATGAAATGAGTGGAAAAGAGTGAAATTAGGGTTTAAGTCATCTATGTGGAGATGGGGTGTGTTTGACGAGCACATTTGGAGTTCATGTCCCATTTTAGCACACACATGGATGTTTTTGTTAACAGAAGGGCAATTGTGGTCTAATAGTTAGATGGAAGGATTTTTTACGATCCAGACCGTTGTGATTGACACCCACACTAATTCTCCGGTTGGAGAACCACTACTACAACCCAAGACCAAGCAACTAAACAAAAACTAAGACAATTACGTTACAGAAGCAAGTTAAATAAACTAAATAAGAAGTTTCCATAAACTTCAACAAGGATTCTAATGAACTAACTAAACAATTGCGGCTATAAACAACCTAGAACTTGAAAGTTAATGTACTAAAACCACTAACGATAACCAAGTCTAAACAAGAAAGGTCATAACCCCAGCTAACATGAAACATCTAAGAACTAGTCTAAGTCCGACATGTGGACATAGACCCAAAGAAAAATTCAAAGCAGCCCGAAAGATATTAGGTAACCCTTGAATTCGAAAGCAACGATCACAGATTTTCTAAGCAAGGTCTGTTAATAGCGACCGGAAGATGCCCTGTACTTAACAAAATAAGAGCAAGTGTAGAATAAGTACACAGACCCTGTACTGGTAGGATCACGTGGCTATCACACTAAGTGCAACATAAATAAGTTAATACAACAATATAACCATGCAATATATCGAACATATACAATATTGAATATCACATGCTTCAATAATACATATTTATCGCAAGTAGTTGGTCCTCTAATAGAACCCAAATCCAAATTATTAGTGCATCAAAATGTGGTATTCGATCTCATAATTATGTCGGAACGTGGCAATCTGATCCCAATTAGTTATACCGGAACGTGACAATCCGATCCCAATTAGTTATATTGGAACGTGACAATCTAATCCCAATTAGTTATGCCGAAACATGGCAATCCGATCCCAATTAGTTATGTTGGAACGTGACAATCCGATCCATCAACAAAGCACAATCACAAACACAAACATACTTTCAAGTCATACAATCAAGAGTGACTCATTGCATATAATCATTCATCTATCTCATTTACAACAAGTGTGAATCAATAATGCAACATTCACATACATACATGCATCATAATGAAGCAATGACAAGAATACATCACACAATCATAAAATTACAACCATCACCTACCTCAAAACAAGCTTGAAACCCTAAGCGTCTTGATCTTTCCCTTTTCGGATTCGTTCCGCTTGTTCTCGATCTACAAACAATCAATAAAATACGGGAATCAATACAAATTCACTAATTATCCGGATTTCCAACAATTCCATGAGCCCTAGATCTTACCCATGATCCCATGTACCCAATTTAGGGTTGTTTCCACCATACAATCTATAATAAAATCATTCCCCATCAATATTAACTCATTCTATTATGTTTTATAGTTCGAAAAATAGATTAAGGGAGTGAAAAATTTATCTTTAGCTTCAAGAATGGTGAAAAATGTAGGAGTCACTGAGGTTCGTTCCTTAACTCTAAAAATCGAAAAATACCAAAGAAGATCGTTTAGAGGTATGTTGCCGATATTAAGTCGCGTCTCGCCCGCCACAACGGGATCCATCTCGCCACAGCGACCTCGCTAGAGTGGCAGAAATGCCCGCTAGGATAGGATTCTCGAGACAAAGAGTTATTTCAAGAATTTCAAGATCCCCATTTCACAACACACCTCTATACCACGACACTCAGAAAATACCTTCCCGCTAAGATCGATTCTAGGAGTTCTACACGCCCGAATCAATTCCATAAAATCGTACGGATTCCTTAACGAGTTATCTAACTGCTCATGCAATAAAAAATTATAAATGTTTCACCCCGATTGTTACCAGATTTTCCCTCACCTCAAAAACTCCAATTTCATCCAAATCTGAACTAGGTTGGGAAAAATTCAAATACTACGAAAAAATTTTCTGACCCAAAATTTTCTCCGTTGGCTTTTCTATAACGATGGAACCCGATCGTTACATTTTTGAGTTGAAATATAGTTTAAGGATATATTTAAGCTATTTCAAATAGTTTAAGGGTAATTTTGACCATTTTCCGTTGTCATCTATGTGGAGGTAAGGTCTGTTTGGCGTGCACATGTGGCGTTTACGTGTTATTTAACACATACATGGATACTTCCGTTAACTAGAAGGGTAGATGTGACCCAATAATTTGACGGAAAGAATATTTTTGAGTCAAAATATAATTTAAGAGTATATTTAAACTATTTTGAATAGTTTAAGGATAATTTTGACCTATTTCCATATCGAAAATAAAATATCCCTAACTAGAAATATATGGATCAAAAATATAATATATTGATATTAGAAGGACTAAACGTACTAATACTAAACTTGTGCTAAAAAATCGATTTTTTCCTCTTCTTCACATTAATACTTAGTGGTTTTTTTTTCTCCTCTCCTCCCTTTTGCTCCGCCGCCGTATCTCATCCACCGCCGTAAGCGTCGCCGCTTTATTTCTTCCGCCGCCGTAAGCTTCATCGCTGTATTTCACTGAGGTAAATGTTGTGCTTCGTTTTGATAAAATCAATCTAATTAGGTACCTTGTATTTTGATAAATTGGAATTTTTTTATGCAGTGAGTGTGAAGAAAAAGCTTCAGTTGATAAGTTTCTGTTTTTTGTGAAACAGGAATATTGTTATTAATGGCGCACAGGTTGCTTAGAGATGCAGAAGCAGATGGATGGGAGCGATCTGATTTTCCGATTATATGTGAGTCTTGTCTCGGGGATAGTCCCTATGTGCGAATGGTAATATTTTGAACTTCTCTTCTTTGATTTTTCTATTATTTTGTGAATAATTTCATGATTTGGTGTTCATTTTTGTTTTCATTTATGAATAGAATTAGGGTTTGTTTGGTATGTTTATGGTGTGTTTGAACTAGAATTGAGGGCTTGTGTGTTTATAGAATTTAGGAACTGATTTTGTGCCAAATTTTCTCCTAATTGATTGAACTTTTTTCATCAAAGTTAGTTAGTTTTGGTTTAAAAAGGTCAGACCTTTTTCTTATCTGAATCTCCCCTCCTATGCATAGGAATGTGTTGACAGTATTTATAACAAATTAAACGAAACAGCATCCTAGCAGAGAGAATGCAAGCATGAAAATTGGACATAATTTGCGACCTTTTGGTCTTTGCTATGTTCTCATTAACTGTTTTAGCAAGGTGGTAAAAAGATTAAAGAGTAAAAGCCTCACTTTTTTCAACACATTCTAATGTTTGAAAAATAAGTTGGTGAAGTTACTCTTATTACCGCAGAGAAATTATACTTCGACAGTAGGTGGATAGTGGTATGTCTTTTACCCTTCTCCACGTAAATACTAGACTTGTCCACAACTTAGATTCTAACTTGTTACGTGCACCCACCATACATCATATGTATCAAACTTGAGGAAGTCATTTGTCTTCACTTTAGGTGAATATAGTCAGAGCGTTCCAGGATTTAAACCAAATGGGTTCAATCTTTATGCCTCATCACTGAACTATAGCACTTCTGCAATTATGGGTTTAGTACTCAATATTTGCTGAGCCGTTTAAAAATTGAATTCGTTGAGTCTATGTTGTACATTGGCTTGGCAGCCCCTATATATAGCACTCTTACATTGATAATATCCAAAAGCTTGTTTCTGTATAGTGGGGTTGGCATCTCAGGAATCAGGAAAGTTGATAAATCATCTGTTTCTCAGCAATCAGGATTTGCATTCCTTGGTAAAAACTATAATAAACTGGGTCACTTTTGTATGTTATGAACTAAAAGGTGTAGTTGTGTTTTTCTAAGGAATCAAACTTCAAAGGTTAGAGCGCCATTCGTTTATATCTGATACACCTCACGCCCTCTGCTTCTTACTGAAGTAATTATAACGTGTGATTGATCTGGCTACTCATATTTAATGAAGATAACTAGTCAAGTATTTTCTTTGAGTCACAGGGAAAGAATAATTGTCCTTTCTCAATAAAGGAAAAGACTGTTAGCCTATTAGGCTTATTACCCTCTTTCTAGTCCTTGTTTGCTGATTATTGGTTAGGTTATACACTTGCTTGCATCACGTTCTTATCAAATTAGATTCTATATTCATTTTACATGTTATTAACTGATGACAAATCCCCTTAGTACATAGCTTTTTCCTACTTGATTGTTTCTACTGGCTATTCCTATTGTCAAAATGTCAGTTTTCTTCGTACAAGGCATAGAGATTGATCTGAGTTTTATGACGTGGTCAAGTTACATTTACTTTTCCATGCTCAAGTATTGAACCTTTTGATCTTGTCATTGTTCCTTTCAGACAAAATCAGATTATGACAAGGAGTGCAAGATATGCACACGACCCTTCACAGTGTTCAGATGGAGACCTGGTCGGGATGCAAGATACAAAAAATCTGAGATCTGTCAGACCTGCAGCAAGTTGAAGAATGTTTGTCAAGTTTGTCTTTTGGATCTTGAGTATGGTTTGCCAGTTCAGGTCCGAGACACTGCTCTCAGTATCAATTCTAATGATGCAATTCCCAAGAGTGACGTTAATAGAGAATATTTCGCTGAGGAGCATGACCGCAGGGTATGTGAAGTTTCAACTTGAAGTTTATTAATACTTGTTATAACATGCCTTTGTGCTCCACCTGCATATTCACAGTCACATGTAAAAAGGTCATCCCCCACCCCCATGCCCAACCCACACAAATTTAGAATAACACTCATCTATTACTGAGGTATGTGCTTGTTACCATGAACAATTTTTACTTGCAATTTTCAGAGTGCAAATGTGGATTAGCTTATAAGAAAAGTTGCTAAATCTTTGAGCCGAAACTTTCTTTTAGCCCAAAATTGATTGGGCTGTATAATTATAGGGTTTCCCTCCTTCCTCACCTCAGAGGGAGGAGTACATAAGGAATGAGAATGACACACACACACGCACACACATATGTGCATATATATATATATATATATATATATATATATATATATATATATATATATATATATATATTGAACCTTTGACAGATAGTAAACCTAAAAGATTCGCTTCAGACAAAACTGTTCAATGATAATCACTTTGCTTTTCTATATTCTCCTGTTGACCTATGCTTTCTTTCTGAACAGGCAAGAGCAGGGATTGATTATGAATCTTCATATGGAAAAGTCCGTGCAAATGACACTATTTTGAAGCTCCAAAGAACAACTCCATACTACAAGAGAAATCGGGCACATGTTTGCAGTTTCTATATACGTGGGCAATGTACAAGAGGTTTGGAGTGCCCTTATAGGCACGAAATGCCGGAGACTGGGGAGTTGTCACAGCAAAACATTAAGGACCGTTACTATGGGTATGTGCAACTGAATCTTTATCCTGTTAATTTGAATGTTTTTTGTTTTCTTAAATCTCCTATGATCGTTTTGACATTTAATCTCCTGATGTCAAACTTTCAACATCTCCAGGCTGTTTATAGCATATTTCTTATTGCTTGCTCATACTTTAGTTTGATAATTTATGTTGTATAAATAATTTTTGAAATTGAGAAATAATTTATTCGTAAATCTTGTCCTATACAATCTAATAATTCATTAATCTAAAATCTAATTATAAGTGACCAATAATAAGTAGTAGTAACAATTATGGTTCTATTTCAACATGGAACAAAAGATCCAACATACAGGATAGTTTGAAAGAGGTTTGATGCTTGGCTTGGTCGGGAGGTGCAGGATAAGAATCTGTCATCCAGAGTCAAATGCCCTGGATCACCAGGAGAAGATGGAACCTAGCTCAGCAACAGGCAACAGAAGCTGTAAAATTTTGCCTATTTTAAAACCTGTGGACATCAAAAAAGTTGCTTGATCACACATGTGTTTAGGGACTATGTTGCCTGGACTCTGATAATGCGTAGCTGAACTTGTGTCTGCACCTCAATATTGACTCGAGGCTGAGCCACAGATCACAATAGCTATCTCTGCATGTAAACGACCACTCAATTTTGTTTTGGAGAAGATATCTGATAGTCAAAGATCACAGACATTTATGATTTAACCTTAATTTGCTTGCCTACTAGCCAAATCCTTGCATCAGTGTTAATGATCTTTTAATTTACTTGTTTCCTGAGTTCTTCAACGTGATCACAATAACTGTCTCTGCATGTAAACGCCCATTCACATTGTTTCTCTGGGAAGATATTTGATAGTCAAAGATCACAGACATTGCCTACTAGTCATATCCTTCCATCAGTGTTAGTTATCTGTTAATTTCCTTGTTTCCTAAATATGAAACCCTTGGAAAATCAATCACCTCTACTGACATGGATGTCTGGCATTTCTTAACGGGTCTAGGTGGTTTAGGTCAAGTATCAGGTGAGAAGTGGGACTAGTGAGGTCATCCCAACTGCATGGTTCTGTTTTCTGGATTATAAGTTGATTAGACAATGCTGGAGCAATCCAATTTTTCTCATACTCCAAGAAGCTAATACTGTACTGTTTAGAGTTTGAAATTTTTACCCTCACTGTAGCTAGATTAGTGACATCTTGTTGCATGTCCTCTTTCCTGAATGTTAATTATCTTAATGATCTTCATTAACTTAAAAAAGCTATATTACTATCTTGTTCATATTTTTGGCTCAAGAACTGTTGTCCTTGTATGTTACCTGCAATGCTTGCAGAGTTAATGATCCTGTGGCGATGAAGCTACTTAATAAGGCAGGTGAAATGCCTTCATTGGAGCCCCCTGATGACGAGAGCATTAGAACCCTCTATGTGGGTGGTGTTGATGCAAGAATCAGTGAGCAGGACCTAAGGGACCAGTTTTACGCACATGGAGAAATCGAGTCGATTAAAATGGTGTTGCAGCGTGGTTGTGCTTTTGTAACCTACACTACAAGAGAAGGTGCAGTGAAGGCGGCTGAGGAACTAGTGAACAAGCTAGTGATAAAGGGCTTGAGACTGAAGCTGCTCTGGGGGAGACCACAAGCTCCTAAACCAGACACCGAACTGTCTGATGAAGCACGGCAGCAGGCTGCAGTGACTCACAGTGGATTGTTGCCCAGAGCTGTCGTATCACAACAGAACCAGCTTCCTCCACCCCCAGGCACTCAGGAACAACCCCCACAACCGATGCCATACTTCAACATTCCACCAATGCTTCAGCAGGAAAGAGCATATTATCCGTCAATGGATCCCCAAAGGATGGGTGCCGTAGTTTCATCTCAGGATGGGGCTTCTAGTTCAGCTGCAGGGTCAGGGCCTGAAAACAAGATTGGTTCTGAGAAACACCCACAAGGACAACACTATGCATATCCACCAGCGCCTCCACCTCAAGGTCAATTTTACCCGCCTTACTATCCACCACCACCCTATGGGTATATGCCACCACCACCACCTCCACATTACCAGCAGTATCCCCCGCCTTATCAAGGTGCCAGACCACCTCCCCCACCTCCTACCGGTGAGCAAGCTGCTTTTCAGCAGAAACCTCAACCAGCAGGAGCTGCAGCACAACCACCTTAATTTTGACTGTTTTGTCTAAGCTGCTTTGGTCAGAAGAATTTATGTAAACTAGTGTTTCATATTTTCGTTACTGCAAAAAAAAAAGTGTTACTGCTTTGAGCCATTTGAATTTAGTAATTTGATTCTGTTGACAATGCAAATTTTTATCATATTAGTAATTATCAGGTGCCTCTATTGCAGCCATCAGAAGAGAGGGTCAACCAGAAACCACCTCTCTACCTTTAAAGGTCTATTTTGTTTGTATACACACTATTCTCTCCAAGTCATGCTTGTGGGATTATACACGCCTTTAAAGGTCTGTATTGTAGGTATACACACTATTCTCTCTAAATTCTGCTTGTGGGATTATACCGTGTATGTTATTGTTGTATTAAATGATTATGGTAGAACATGAAATCTTTCAATCTTGGTCCTATTATCATAATTTTGATCCCTATTGATTGACAACAAGCTAAAATGGTTAAAAAAGCAAGTCACGAGGCTACTAAAGTGAACCAACATACCATAACCTGCTAAATACCAAAAACACTTTATGGTTCACACACACTCCAAGTTTTCACTAACTTCCAAGAAAATACAAAAGCTAATAACAGAAGATAACAAATAAACAAATAACTAGAATTTTCCTGCAAACTGATAAATTATGCTAGTATGGTTCACGAGAAGTTTAGCATAGTGATAAACGAAACAGTGTAGGTTTTAAACATCGATATATACAAAAAAAAAAAAAAAAAAAAACTTAGATAGTTCTCTTATCTATCCAAGACTTAGTGGACAAAATTATTCAGTACATAGTCAAAGTGTCTTATGAACCCCATATAAGTTATTCAATGAATTGATTGAGATGCGCGCAACTGATTCTGTTCATGAGAAAAGAAAAAGAACCAATAGTTCACAAAGAAGTTTGAATAGATTGTTAGATTGAATGATCTTCTTAGCTACCACTTGTCTATGAAGACATTTTTTTTTAATAATAAATAAAAGTTGTTATTTTGAAGATAAGAGTTTTGTTTTCTTTTGAATGTTATATAGTTTATGTAAGTTTTTATCTGTTAGGTCTTCAAGAATATTGCAGACCTCTAAAATCTTATTGGGAACATGTGAGCTAGTGATCAACACATGTGAAGTTTCTTCTACTTTCATTTTCATATTCTGGATTTTCACATGGATCTTTGGCTGTTTTCCCAATGTAAATTGACCACCAATTTCTTTTGCTTTGTTTTCTTGTATAGTACACTCTAATTTTTTTTACATTATCAAGATAGTTTAACTTTTGATAGGGTTAGTTATCATTTTTTTACTAGGTTATTAATTACTAAGTACGTAAAAATCTACTCGTACGATAAATACATAGTGTCGAATTTGATCCAACACAATAAATTCATAATAATTAATCTCGATTCTCTTTATTCAACACAACAATAAACTAACGAAACCATATCGTATACGAAACTCATGGATCGATTTGATTAATTAGGAATCCTGAATTCACGCGATAGAAGCCTACTAGGACATTTAATTGTTTCCTAACAAAGAATACTCATGTCTAAAATTGAAACTGAAAATTTTGCTTAAAGATGAAAAAGTCTTTGTCGTCCCACCACAACCAATAGCGATAGATATTATTATATATATAATCATGTTGCTATCAAAGAACATTGTGAAATACCCATAGAATTCTACACTTTTTGAGTTTCCAACTGCCTATAAATACCTCATCTATCTAATATTCTCAACCAACATAAACCATCAGACATCATTTCTCTCTTTTGTTCAATTAATATATCAAGAAAACAACAAAATGGAGAAGACACTTAGCTTAGAGCTAATACTCCCTCTTCTAATAATGCTTCTTCTTGTTGGAACTCATGTAAGCTATTACCACACACATCTTCGTAATTATAGTCAAACTCAAAATTTAGAATCAGTAAATTTTATACATTATAAAATTATTTGTATTTTCGAAATAATAAGTTTAGTTGAACTAATAGACATTATTTCTTTTAACTGTTTCTTACAACAATTTGTTTAATTTTTTTTTTATGTCAGGCAAAAATAATAATAGAATCTCCTGCACCTCAGCCACAACCTCCTAACACTTTACCAATGGTAAGTATTGTTTGAATTTTCACTTTTTTTTTGTCTTTTCTTTTTTGGTTATGAAATTTGCCAATTCTTACTTATAAAATTGTGTTATTTTTCTGCAGAATGGTACTACTCCTGGTAGTCTCCATCCTCAAGGTAATTAAAAATAAATTGTTTTCTTATATATAGCTAAAGGGTGATCAGTTAAATATCCTACGTAAAAAATTATAACATAATTTATAATGTATGTACATCAATTCTTGAACTTCCTTTAAGCATCCTTATATTTATTATTATGTATGATTCAAATTGTGATCTCTTGGCTACTGTGCTCATAGGATAGAGTAGTCGAAGGGCAGTCAGTTGAATATTCTTAGCGTAATTTCTGTCTGACAGAACTATCTCTTTACGCCACTTCTCAAGGAATAACGACTTGAATGTGAACATTTCACAGTGAGACTATCTAAGCTCTTTATGTTTAGATGGAAATAGTTCAGTCAAAATCAGATCGATTTCACTAGAAAGAGCTTGTCATTGAATTTATATTATACTATATGAACTTAAGTTTTTTATCATTGATTTTTTGCAGATTGTTTACCAAAGTGCACATATAGATGCTCAAATACACAATATAGGAAGCCATGTATGTTCTTTTGCCAAAAATGTTGTGCAAAGTGTCTCTGTGTTCCTGCTGGGACTTGTGGGAACAAACAATTTTGCCCTTGTTACAATAATTGGAAGACTAAGAGAGGAGGCCCAAAATGCCCTTAATCATGTATGCATTGACGATGAAAAGAATTTTTATGTTACGAGTTTACTAAATTAATCTGTTGTAGAATGATGTTTGTATTATTTTTAAGTTACGAGTTTCACTTATTATAGACCATCTCATGTAATTATATTTTAAGGGAACGAATAGAATAAAATTATTTTATTTTATCATTATATAAATTATTTTTTTCCGGCTAATATTTTTTTTGGCCATACTCTACTTACTTAGTTAAGGTAGATAATTGCTAAAATATAATTCAATGTTTTATGTTGGCAACCAAGTAAAGTTCATTCTTCTAATATCATGGTCCATACCCTATTTATTCTTAAAAAAAATTTAAGACCACTCTATCAATCTTATTCACTTAATAATTCAAATAACAATTAAATAATTTAATTCCCTAATAGACTTGTTAATTCTGTAACTTATTCATAACATAATAATTAATAAGTAAAAATTAAAGAGAGAATACCGCTTCAATAATTTTAAGGAAAAACTACCTATTTAGACATACTTCACTACCATATATACATATTAGAGAAAATT
The DNA here is from genome assembly GCA_016801875.1 of Solanum sitiens. NCBI lineage: Eukaryota > Viridiplantae > Streptophyta > Magnoliopsida > Solanales > Solanaceae > Solanum > Solanum sitiens. The sequence continues at coordinate 954,881 of JABWTJ010000275.1, forward strand.
ACGCGGATAAGCAAACTTACACTATTTAATTACTCATCATATAGTTTGCTATAATTAACAATCGAGACTAATATTATACATTAATTACGTGGGCTGACTTCGAGTTTGTATAATTAGTCATGTTTGTATATGTATATTTCGCCAAGGATATACAAATAAATATGAATAATATATAATTTTTTAGCCTATATACATATACAGTTCACCTCTCTCTCACTTTCTTCCCTCTCTCGTTCGCCTCTCTCCTCTCTCTCTCAATCTTGCTCGCCTCTCTCCTCCCTTTCCCTATCTCGCTTGCCATTTATACAAATGTATATGTATAATATACAATTATATACAATTATATACATATACAATTCACCTCTCTCTCGCTCTCTGCCCTCTCTCGCTGGCCTCTCTCCTCCCTCTCTCGACTCTCTCGCCTCTATCCTCTCTCTCTAAGTCTTGCTCGCCTCTTTCCTCCCTGTCCCCATCTCTCTTGCCATATATACAATTACATATGATAATATACAATTATCTAACTAATATACATATACAATTCACCTTTCTTCCACTCTTTTCTCCCTCTCTCTCTCCTCTCTCCTCTCTCTCCCAATCTCGCTCGCCTCTCTCCTCCATATAACATATAGCTACAAATTGTAATTATCAAACTATAGCTATGGAGAGTAATTAATTATTTTGGAGTGGTTATATGTGAAAGTTTCCCTTCATATTATACATCTAGTTTAAAATATTACATATAGTACCATTTTTTAGTAACTATACCATATATTTTAAAAAATTACATCAGATACACAATCCCCTTATTTATGATATTAAATAATTATCTTATAATTAAATCTCTTTATTTAATGGGACATTAACAATTCAAATTACTTTCTCTCTTCATACCATCGATCATTTCCCTCTCCAATCTTCAATATTTATATGTATCTCTCGATTTTGTTTATCACTTTTTCGAAGATGAAAAAATAAGTTTACACAAAGTCATTTGCTGGTAATTAGTGGAATGATGAGGTAATTATTTATTTTTTAAAATTATTTCAATAGCTTTAGAGTTAGTGTCTAAGGAAAGTTATTGATATGTATCCCAACAATGAAACATGAGTATCTTAAATTGTCACATGTATTTGAAGTAATATGTTATACGTATCAAAAAAATTAATACTATATTTAATTGATTTAATTGTTTTCGTATTTAATTTCAAAAATTTATGAATTCAATTGTCTCAACAATACTGTGATATTCTCCATCTGCAAAAAGAAAAACTTGAAAATATAAGATTCAAAGAAAGAAATTGATGAAGAAGAAGTTTACAATATTAGATTTACTAAATGTTTATGATTTTTTATTTATTAAAGATAGTAACAGTTGATATAGATGGACCCAGAAAATCTATTTTGTTTGCTAGTTTTCCATTTTTAACTTCTTTAATTAAGATAATAAGTTATAACATTTAATTTAAAAGTCTTAATTCATATATCTCGACCTTTTAAATCACAAAGCTACATGTATCACATAGGTCATGATACACATATTTCCCCGCCGAAAGTGGTACCATCTCAACCATTTTCTACCGCACAGTCAAAATTAAATAAAAAATTAAAAAATACAATAAAATAAATAGAATAAAAAGAAAATACTATTTTAATTAAATAAATATTGAAATGAATAAAATAATTTTTTTTAATCTTCATTCACTCGCTAGTGGCGAGTGAAATACACGCTATGGTCACTGGCCACATAGAATTATGAGGGAGGTTGATAAATCTATTAAGACCTTTGCAAAGTTTTAATATTTTTTTTTTAAAAATATATTATAATTCAAAGGGTTATAATATATTTTCAAAATAATATAAAAAACTATTGAAATTCATAGTAGTTAAAAATTAAAGTAATTTGATTTATGTGATTTACTATGCCCAATATAAAAAACCCTATAATCGAAATTATCAATCGATCAACATGAGGCTAAGTTTCTAATAATAAACCAACCTTAATTCTAGAATGAAAATATAGACCACTTTTCATTCACGTGCATTGTTTAGTTAAACTCCTTTGAGGACCACAACTTTTTATAAGTTGTAATTCTAGAAAGTCAATCAACTACTAGTAATAATCTCTTTAGGTTGTGGCCCCCCTCCCCCCCAAAAAAATTACTTTAAATATACAATTTATTTTATTATATTTTCTAAAATTATTTGAAAAAATTATAAAAATTTCTACTTTTTTATATTTTTAGAATCAGAATAGGAGTGTCTTGTATCAACAAAGAGAATGTATTCGGATGCCATGTTAAGTGATGTATTGTGATATGTGTGTTGTATCAACAAAGATAATGTATCTGGTCACGATGTATCAGACGTTGAGTACTATATTTGAAATTGGAACGCATGTATCGGACGTTGAATGATGTATCCAAAATTCTTAACTTTTAAAAGATTTTTGTAACTTGAAAAAGAATAGTTATATGATGTAATTAGTTGTTAACACTGTGATTTGTGTAAAATATACAAATAAAATAAAATAAAATCTACTTCTACTTTATAAAAATGACAAATATTTATAATTATTGTGTTTCATTTTATGTGAGCTAGCTTAATTATATGTTTAACCAAAAGAAAAAACAGAAATTTGTAAAACTCATGAGCTATCAAAGGATGTTACTAACAATAAATATGAAATTAACAAAAACTATTTTTAATAAAAAACGAATAAATAAATAGTGTCACTGAAAGAATATATTGCTTCCAATCACTGATACTAAACTTTATTTTTAAACAAATTTTAATTTGTAAGAATTAAACATAACTTTCTTTTCATGAAGTCAAAAGATCAATAAACTAAACTTTTTTATCCTTCTTGAATATTCTAGATACATTCTAGAATATTCATTTCTTATTTCCTTTTATATTTAATTAATTAATATTTTAATTGGATGGAACATTTTGATGCATTCTATAATGAGCAAGAAAGTGGAATTGACTAACTGATTATGAGCATAATTGAATTGATTTTATGGAAGGAAGAAGATTGACAATGATATTTTTATCACCTTTTTTAATTCATTAATAATAATGAAGGGTGATATATATATATATATATATATATATATATATATATATATATATATATATATTGTATCCTATAAGTTTTACCTCTATTTTAGCCTTAAAATGTGAATATTGGAAAATATTCATAACTAATATGATACAAACTATTATTAATATGATTCATCAATAACATATGACGACTTTAGAGAAGCCTTTTACAACACTTTCTAAATACACATTTTTAGAGAGGTACATGCACATCTGATATTTAGAGTTTCTCGATTATAAAAAAAAAATAACGATATGCCAAACCATAATAAAATACTCAATCTTAATCTTTATTCTTCTTCTTTTGAGATGACTTTGAGAGCCTTATTGTTGTCGTTGTTGATCCTTTGAAGATTTCACTTGGATCACAATACTATGTACTTATCTAAAATTTACCATATGATCAAGATCTTCTTATTGAAATCAGAAGTCTTGATTTTGATCGTAATTTTGATTTTCCTCGTGCTTTGTAATAGGAACCAAGGCAAAAGAGGATTTGACTATAAGGACGTTATTATTGTTGTTGATGCTACTGATAGAGTTATTATATGATTTCGAATCATCTAAAATTTCATCATCAATATTCTTTTTGGTTTTGATTATAAGAGAGTTTTGTTGGGAAGTGTTGATGTTTTTGTTTGTTTTTTGGAGAGGATAAAGGAGATCTGTTGGGAAGAAATTGTATTGAAGGCCAGCCATGATAAGTGTTAAAATCACTTATTTTTTTTTTGATGTTTTTGTTTTGTTTTGTTTTAAAGAATTGGGTGGGTTGTGCACTTATATTTATAGGCACTAAAAAAATTGGGATTTTTGAAGAGTCAATGGCTAACTTGCTATTGATTGGTGTGAAGGATCAAAATAATAATAAATAGTAGAGAGAAATAAAAGAAAAAGAAAAGAGAAAATCAAACAAATTAATTTTAAGTCACTATTGTGTTTATATTATATGAAAAAAAAACAAACATTGCTTAATCATGGTTTGAGTCAATATTCGAAGTGTATACCTAGATTATTCGAATAATTAATCCACATACTAATTAATATTAGGGAAAAACAAGTACTCCATAATTTTTAATTGGCTCTAGTTGTGACACTTGTCCAAGTGAAAAACCATTGCTTCTGGATAGTTGGCTAAAGGCAGGCATGATTTTGACTAGTATCTATTTCTTTACCAAATTAAATTTGTCACCAAACATTTTTATTTAATTGTGTATACTGTATGATATTCTTGCATTTTGTAATACATGTTATACTTACTAAACTAAATGAACAAGTCACTAGAGCGAGGGATGTTAAACGCCTTTTATTCATGTCACAAACTTATTTTTAGATATATAATAACAATAATTATTGAAAAATATGACAAATGTAATTTTTTTAGCTATTATAAAAATAACACGAATAAACTATGATATTTAGTTAATTTATCGTTAAATAATCAGTAGCTAACATGATACTTGACTATAACCATCAGACACTATTCATGGTACTCTGTTCTTATATATATTGTTCAGGCTCTCTAAAAATATTGTTGCACTTCTAAAAAACCTAAATTACTCATAACTGAAACACGATTATAACTTTAGAATAGTAATTGCAATACCTAAACTATTGAATTACAATGGAAACAACAACAAGTAACTAATGATAGAGATAAGAATGACAAGCGTAAACTCTAGAAGAAGAAGAAAAACAACAATTTTTCTTCGATATGCATAAACCCTGAATCACATACAACAATCCTATTTTGATGAAACTGTTCTCACACACACTACTCAACTCAGATTTCAAATTAACCCGGCCCTATTGCTTGTTCTCAATCGAACAACTCGTGTCCGCCCAACTACTTGTGTGACCTTGATATTCATATTAGGTTGTATTTGGTTCATAACTAACAATAAGCAAATATTTTTATTTCAAAAGATTCCTTTATTAAATATATTTACAAAGACATAATTAAAATATTTTGAAATTGTTTCTCGGAAAAATGACAATTACTTTTATTAAGTCAAGATTTTTTGTCCATCTTACACCTCTACATACATGTTTACTTTGCATGGAAGAGTTTGGACAAGTGGCTCATGATACCATTTCTTTCTAACTCTTTAAATACTACTCTTTTGTTCTTTTATCTTTAGGAATACATAGAAATGAACAAACATTTTGTCTTATTTATGAATCTCTCATTTTCGCCATTTTTCTTTTTATGGTTATTTTAATTATAATTATTTTGGCATAGGAAAGTGCTTATTTAATTCTGAGGAAACATTTCACACTGTTGAAATATTTCTTAGGACAATGTACAACATGATTCAAATATTAATTTTATACACTATTATTTAATAATATCAGCGTAGTAATATCTATCTATTTTCAGGACTGCTATTTTTCTAAATAATAAAATTATATATTATTATTATTATTATTATTATTATTGTAGTTAAGTTTCAATTATTTTCCCATCAATCTAAAAAGTTATGGCATAAAATATGTGTCTTGAAATTACTGATGGTATTGAGGATACTGATGTTGCTGCTACCGTGACTGATATTGTTCAAGTCATTCTGCCGAAGGCTTATGGTAAAGAAAATTACAGGTATGTAAATAGACATGGTTACAAGTTCAATGCAAATAATAAAACCTTCATGAAAAATACACCTCAATGCAAAAGAATATTGAAAAGAAATGACAATTCCGCTAAGTTAAAAATAAATTTGGCTGAAATGGATGACATGATTATTGCGGTCATTTCAGAAACAAATGTTATGACCAATGTGAGAAACTGGGTGATAGAGTCTGGTGCTACTAGACACATTTGTATAAATAAAAATGATTTTTTGTCACATAAGCTCAAGTTGAGGAGGAGAAGATTTATCTTGGTAACTCAAGGACAACTAAAGTTCTTGGAAAAGAAAAAGTTTTTTCTCAAACTCATATCTGGTAAAATTTTGGCATTGAGTGATGTATTGCATGTTCCTAATATTTGAATTAATTTGATTTATGTGGGATTATTAGAAAAATGTGGAATGAAAGTTTCTTTTGAAGGTGATGAGATCATATTGACTAAAATAATATTTTTGTGGGTAATGAATTTTGTAACTATGATTTATTTGTGCTTAATATTTATGATAATTTCAGTGAAATTGTATCTATTTCTGCTTACATTATCAAGCCCATTTCACTATTGCATGCTAGATTAGGACATGTTAATGTCTCATATATAAAGAATATGTAATCTCTTGATTTAATACATGATTTAAATTTAAATAATTGTGATAAATGTGAAATACGTGTTGAAGCTAAAATTACTAAAAAGTTGTGTTTTTCAGTAAGTAGAGAAACTGAATTATTATCTTTGATCCACACTGATTCGGGTGATTTGAAACAAATTATGACTAGAGGTGAAAAAAGATATTATGTGACTTTTATTGATGATTTTTCAGATTTACTAAGTTATATTTGCTTAGAAATAGAGAATATATATCTTTAAATGTTTTATGTGAAAAAGAAGAAATTATTCATGAAATAACCTCGCCATATTCACCCAAAGTCTAATGGAGTAACTGAAAAGAAAAAAAAAAGAAAACAGAACTTTGAAAGCAATGATGAATTCCATGATAATTAATTATAATGCTCCTGATAATTTATGGGGTGAAGCTATATTACCTGCATGTCAATTACATAATAGAATTTCTCATAAAAGAACTGATAGAATTCCTTGTGAATTGTGGAAAGGTTACAGACCTAATTTGAAATATTTAAAAGTGTGGAGTGTCTTGCTAAAGTTATGTTGCATGAACCTAAGAAGAGAAAAGTAGGTTCTAAAACTGTTGATTGCATGCTTATTAGATATGCTGAACATAATGTTGCATATAGCTTTCTTGCGTTAAAAGGTGATGTACTTGATTGCAATACTATCATTGAGAGAAAAAATGTTGAATTTTTTGAACATTTTTCATTATGTAATAAAACTTCTCATGCACATGTTAAAAGAAATAATGAGAATTCCTCTAATATTGAGGAACCGCGAAGGAGCAAAAGTTAGAAAATAATATTTTTCTTATGGAAATGACTTCCAACTTTTCTTGTTGACAATGAACCCTTAAATTATTTTGAAGATATATCTTCTTCTGATGTTAAATTCCGAAAAGAGGCAATAAAAATGAAAATTGATTCAATGGTGAAATTTAAGACATGAATTTAACTGACTTACCTTTTGGTGCAAAGTCTATTGACTGTAAATTATTTTTCAAAAAAAATTTAATCTTGATAGATCTATAAATAAATATAAAACTAGGTTAGTATCAAAAGAATTTTCTCAAAAACAAAATATTCATTAAGAAAGACCTTTGAAAAATGATGATAATTTACTTGTAATAATGTACCACATTGACAAGAGTTATCAATTTAAAGCTAAAGCTTGAACCCGAGCTCTGAGCTGAGATACTTTGAATCACCACTAGCATCCTGAAAATTAAGAGAGTAAACCATGTGTAGATGTTATTAAGTTAAAAAAATATAGCATCCCTCTTCCTGCCCATACATTGTGGATATGCTTCACAAAGCTTGACAAATAAGTGAGAAATGATCAGCCAACTCCACAACTCCCAGATCCATGAAGACTTAGATTCCCATCAGAGTTGTGCAACAAAGAAAAAAGGACCTGTTATGAACAAGAGGCACAACTCTCAAAGAGTAGGAGTTTTGCATTCCATGTTAAGAAAGAAAAAGGACACATGTATTGCGGTTAGAATCTGATTACATATAACCACTACTTCACTATCTACTGCATCAGCTTATTTTCATTTACAGAAGATGGTACCCATTTCACCAGTATAGTCAAGAAGAAGCTGTTTTAACGATTCTATGAGCCATGTTTGCAATGGTAACAAACCACACATGTGTATCGTCTCAAGAACAAGTCAATGCAACGAATACAAATTTTCACCCAAAACAATAGAATATAAATTAATAAAACAACACATTTATATTTTATTGAACTTAAACGAACAATCTTTCTAAATATTATAACAAAGGTCACAATTGTTTTTTTCTCCTTTTTACGCAACAGTAGAATAGATGACCCACTTTCAATTCGTAATTTACTAGTAATAATGTCCATTATTGACAAGAGCTATCAATAACACGAATGTAAAGACTCACATGTAATATATGTCCAAACCTCCCTTCGCCTACATGAAAGTAGAAGAGAGTTAGTAACTTGCAAATGCTGAAACTTAGTCATTGCTCAATATAAAGTAAAAAGGAACGTCTCATTACCCTTTGCCTAATCGATTGGGAAATCCAAAGAGTTATGAAGGCGATCCATCACCTTAACTTGAAAATACTCGTTCTCGCTGTTTTGTTAAAAAAATGATATAAATATATATATATATATATTT